>CM053514.1:41223973-41623973 GCA_028627145.1 Eidolon dupreanum | reverse complement strand
TGTACAACCCTAGGCAAGTCTGTATCTGGGGAAGATGTCACACTAACATATTAGAACTCTTACAAATGGCTGATGTTGACCCCTTCTCTGAGCATACCTTCCAGTGAGTAGCACAGACAGAGTGAAATACTGAGTCTCAGTCCTGGATGGAGGAGGCTAAGCTTGACCTTGTTAGTGGGCCAGCGTGCAAATCTCGAGAGCAGTTTCTTTATCAACTTAGTATGTTATGGGCAATTTGACATAAACTCGTTATCTCCCTGTTGGCCCGTAGTAGGCTGTTATTACAGAAATTCGTGATTAATCGATTGAGTTCCAAATGACTTCTTTGCTTTTTCTCTACCTGGCTAATCCAGCCTATGCCTCAAATTGAATCCACATTTCCTTTCTTGACTCAAATTCCATGACACACTCCCATGTATATCTATGTTCCACCCATACCAACAACTCTACTTTTGTCCTTGAATACTGGTACTAAATACTAATTCCATGCTCTTGCTCATGTTATTTTTCTGCCTGGATGTTCCTTCCCCTCTCTGCATCTGCCTGGCAAAATGAAATTGAACTTAGCCCTTAAGGACCTGATGTAAATGCTCCTTCTGCAAACTATTGTTGAAATCCTTAGTACAAGGGTGAAGTGTATGTATCTCTTCCACTGTGCCTCTACTCTGTGTCACCTGTGCCCAGCAGTGTCTGGTACTGTAGATAATGTGCAGAATGCCTAATGTGTAGAAGCCAGGTTCGATGTTGGGTAAGATTCATTGCTTTGAAATCAGGATAAATTAAGGACAATCATATTTGAAGGGGATTAAACTGTAAAAGCATCTTACCTTGCCAAGGGCAGTACTTAAATCTTTGTGCCTGGCACAGTACTTGAAGTTTAGTAGGTATTTAATGTGTGTGTTGAATAAGTGTGCTATCTTGGATATGGAAGAACAGAGCCTGGTGACTACCACAGGATGGAACAGGCTGAGAAAGCCCAACCTGGCAGATTATAGGTATAGGCAACTATAGGTGTAGAAAAGTGCATGGATAACCACACAAGGAAGGGGAGTCAGAAGATAGGAATGTAAAAGAACAGTGAGTGTCAGATGGTAAGGTCTCTGCTCCAGTGATCCCAAGGCTAGGCTTAGGTAGGGAGAGTACTTAAGTCTCCAGCAAGACAGATGACAGGAGGAGCAGGGCCCCAGTGCTAGAAGCAAGCAAGGCCCTGGTAGAGGAAGTATTTAAGACAACCTAGGGTTCAAGATGAGAGCTAGATGACAGCAGATGGATTATTAATAAAAGTTCTTAAAAACCAGAGTCAGGACTCTGCATAGAGGCTGAGCCTGCAGGTAGAGGGGCCTGGCTATGCACTTGCATGGGGACAACACTGCCAGGAGTGGAAACCCAGCAGGGCCTGATAAAACTGGCATCCTAGATTAAATTAACCTAGCATACACAATGAGTGGGTCTCAGGCTTCTCTCCTATGAACGCTTCTTAAGAGTGACATCTAGGGGCAAGTGCCTTTTCAGTATAGTCATCGAACTGCCTGCTTTGCATAGAGGTGCATGTGAAGATGCTATTTGGCTCCCTTACTACTTCAGCTTTATCTGAAACACACTTGCTTAGTGTCTACTCCGTGCAAAGTACATCTTCAAAATGCTTGTTTATATAAGGCCATATTATTCATGCTCCTTGAAAACTATCCTATAGGTTGGTCTATATCATGTGCCCTATTCTCTTGGCACAAACTACTGGAAAAAAAATATGTAATGTTTATGTCAGTAAGGAAATCTTCGCAAAAGTGTGAATATGTACCATTTGACACATATTTATATTATTTAATAAAATATTAGATTTCATAATTAGCTTTAGTTCCTTTTCTGATGTATGTATATTTAACCTACATCTTGAAGGCTTATCGACGTCCTTGTGATGGTAGTTTGTCAATCTTTGCCTGAGTTACTAGTTTATAAACTAATGGACTACAATGTATTATGGGGAAGGAAGCAAGACATTAGTCTCATCCACCTCGTACAGATGCAGGAATTGCCCCTCCACCATTCACTCCTTCACTCCACAAGTACCTACTGAGTGCTTACTATGTCTCAGGCCCTATGTGAAGGATTCAGGTCACATGTGGCCCCGTCGCAGAGTTTACTCTGGGAAGGGAGGGACAAACAGTAGACTAGTACAAATAATTATGTATTGTGATAGCTGCTGTGAAGGCAATACGCAGGCGACTGTGGCAAAGAATAACACGACGAACTTAATTTAGAAGACTGCTCTGAGGAATGACATTTAAGTTGGGACCTAAGGGGCAGTGAAGAGTGTTCCAGGGGGAAGACCTGAGTGGTGGAACAGCTGGAATGGAGGATCTGGGGAGGAAGGCTACTGTCACCTGAGAGAGAGAACATAAGGAATGTGCCATGGGGTAAGGCTGGAGGAAGACAGGGGCTCCGTGGCACAGGGCACTGTATGGCAAGATTAGATATCTAGAGTTATTCCAAGTGAGATGAGAACCCACTGAACGTTTAAAGTAAGGGAGTAATATTGTATCTATTTCTTAAGTTCAGTTTTTAACCAAGTTCTGATTAATTTAGAATCTTTTAAAAGACCAAATACTTAATAGAATGAAAGAAAAACACTAGAATGTTGACTGTTATTTTTGGAAGGTAGGATAATGTTTTTTGTTTGTTTGTTTTTTGTTTTTTGTTTTTTGTTTTTATCCTCTTGTGAGTTTAAACATTATTTTGGCTTTTTTTTTTAAAGAAGCATTTAATAATTTTAAAATTAGTAAAAAACTCACATTCTTATATAAAAAAGAATGAGAAACCAAGTTTTATTTGCCAATGATATAAATGTATTTGTATGTAATATGTGTTCTATAATTATTCTATGAAATTTAAAACAAAGTGGTTCTAAAATAAATTCCCAGTGGGAAAAACATTGTTTTCTTTTTTTATCTCTTCAGTAAGGGGGAGATTTTCCTAAGGAAAATTTGTTTATCAAAACTGTTGTCATTGAACTATCTGTTTAGTATCCGCGTGTAAGTAAGGTGCTGCTCCAAAGGCCAACAGCCATTCCTGGGTTCAAACAGTAGGTATTGGTTTTGTGTCTTTTTGTCTGACTTTAGTTCATTCCTGAATTCTATTCTAGAAATAATTTATAAATATGGTCCTAGGCTAAACTAGCTACCTTGGAAATAAGAGAGAGGTGAAACAAAGGAGCACTTCCATTCCCTGACTTCCATTCTCTGGTCACTTGCTAGGGATATTTTTAAGTTTTTGTGGAGAAAGCTCACCTCATCCTTAACAAAAAGCGGGTCAAATTTTTTCCACTCTTTCTAACATGTTATTCAAATGTGCTGCATGCATTAATTAACCATATCAGTTCAAAATTAGTGATGCACTGGAAATGAGGACACCTTTAATTCAAAATGTAAATATATACATTTCTCAGCTTACCTAAAAGTGGCAACTTTCTTATATAAGATCCTGAGATGCTATTTAGAGAATTTAAAAATATCCTCCCTGAGCTTGAAGGACTTCATCTCAAAAAGGGAACATAAAATTAAGAAACAAAAAATTTTCTGAAAGGCTTAGTAGTATGTAAAAAAAAATTGTTATAGGGTCTGAGTTAAACCATGAGAAAACTTGCTACTCATCTTTGTCAAGCTGGAAACTTTAGAAATTCTGCATATGAATAACTGTACACATATATGCACATGTGTTCGGCGTTTTTCTTGTTTTGAGTGAGGAGGGTGAAGACAAGTGCAGAGAGGAGGAGCAGACAAGGGGCCAGGCAGAGCATGGACCCCCACTTGCTCTTTAACCAGATCAATGCCACTTTTTCGTGTTTTACATATTGCACTTCTGCCTGAGATGTCATTTCAGAAAGCACTTCTCAACTTAAAAGTTTTCAAAGTGTGAAGACCAGCTGTGATGTATACAACAGTGAAGAATACCTTTCATTGAGTGTCTGCTATGGTCTAAACACTGGGCTAAGCATTCTATAGTTTTCATTTAAATAATCCCCCAAAAAACCACATGAGGTGGGTCTTAGTATTCCTACCTCAGATGAGGAAACTGAGGTTCTGAAAGGATTAATAATTTGTATCACATACACAGTTATTAAGTAGCAGGGGCAGGATTCAAACTCAAGTTTGTCTGCTCCAAAGCTCATCGTTTGAACCACAATGCCATGTTGGATCTGTGTTTAAGGCTCAAAGTGCATATATTCACAAGCACTTAAATTGAATGCCAATACTCCAAAATGTAAATCTTTTTACATAAATACAATAAAATTTATGAACGTGTGTGTTTAGTGGTGTACACTGCCTAGATGTCACTTTAATGAGAGGTTTTAATGGCTTAAGAAATAAGTATTGGTCACAAAGGATGGAGAAATGCTCCCAGACTGAGAGGATGGCTGGAGCAAAGGCTCCCTGCAGAGCTTTCTTGCTGTGAGTGGAAGCTGCCTGGAAGAGAAGCAACCTCTCCTTGACCTCCCCACACCCCAAATCTTTTCATTAAAGAATATTTTGAAAATTGAAACAAAAACAAAGAAGACTGAAGAGAAAGTATCTTGGGATTTTGGGGTGACATGGGCACAATGGGGTTTATGAAAATGTTGTCAGCAACAGGATAGTCATTCTGGGGAAAATCACTAGCAAAAAGGAAGAGAACATATACACAGAAACAAGGAGAGATAGTTAGTGATATCAAATTCCTTGTGTCTGTCTGATTCTTTAAATGGCACTATTGCTGCTATGTTTGTTCAAAGCTAGTCAGATAAATCCTATATCCAGGAGAGGAGAATTAAGTGTTTTCTCCTTTTAAATGGTAAAATTCTTCCAAGTGTGTGTGTTTCTCTTCTAGGAAGTTGTCAAACATGTGATTTTTAACTTTAAAGAAAAACAGGACTGAAATGTGTCAAATCCCTAGAAATAGTCTGAAACCTAGTTGAGTTTACACAGAAAAACACACACTAAAAATCCTAGGACTACCTGGCCACAGAAATCTCAGTTTCTCTGACAACACTCCTGAAACTGTGGGAGGGTAAGTCCTGTAATCACCAAAGCGAAAATCAGCCAGGAGAACAAACAAGAAGAGACAGGTTTCAAAACAATACATTCTAGTTCCTGTTCCACTGAACTTCAGACCTATGTCACCTTCCTAGTACATGGGGACTCAACATGGGACTTAAGAGGAGACTTGGGAATAAGACTTGTTCCTGAAATGCTGACTGCAAATCAAACCATGTTTAAGAAGCACTAAGGGAGGGGCTGTTTAATAGGGACCCAAGGCAAATGGACATATAAAGTGATCCCTCGTTGCCTCTACCAGTCTGTTTTGTATTAGCATGGCTATAAAATTGGTATATTACAGTAGTAATTACAACTTCTCTGAGTTAACGTTCATTCACGGTTATTAAATTTGCAAGTGTGAAAATTTTACTTCTTAGGTATTTGAAATATTTGATAGTCAAAAGTGGATGTAGACCAGGAAGGAATGAAAAAGAGGTAGAATGTGAATGGTCCCAGGAAGCTGGGCAGACCGATGTAGGAGCTTGTTTATGGATAAGTGGGACAAGCCAGAGCTCTTTGTAGAATCTGTAGTCAAGTAGACAAGAGTTCAAATGACAAAGGGGACTATTTTTTATAAAAATGAGACAAGCATGCAGTGGTTCCAAAAGAATTCCTCTGTTAGTAATTTGATAAATACACACCTGTAACAAAAATCAAGAATGTTCACAATCATTTTAGTCCTGAAAGATATATGAGTAATTTTGATCCTCTAGGCAATGTCTTGGATAGATAAATATTCAAAGGCTAAATCTGCTTGGTGTGTGCTCTTTCTTAAAGCTCCTTTCCGTCACCAGTGTCATCCTGATGTTCTAGATGTGCCAGTACCACTGATTGAAGAATGTGTTTACTTGCTCTTTGGTTTTATGTGGGAGGATTACTGAAAAGTGTCATTTTGCACTTGGGGAAGGAATGGAGGTGAGGGGGAGAAGGTGAGGGTGATCATGCAAGAAGGGGGTGCACAGAGGTGAGAGGAACCTCAAAGTGAAGTGAGAGAAGAGCTGTGAGCTGCAGGCAACATCTGGTTGGTGTTCACAGTAGGAGATCAAGAGAAAGGCCAATTACCTGAAATTTCTGGAAGTGTAGGCTTGACTTCTTTCCAGAAGTTCCCATCACAAACAGGAAGTCTGGGGTTAGCACAAATGGCACTCTCTCTTTATTAATGCCCAGGAAACTTTTGTAATTGCCAAGAATGTGCCCGAAATCTATGTGAAATAGATTGCCTTAAAAGAAGAAAATGTCTGACATTATTATACTGGCATAAGTACTTGTCACAACACTGCTTATTTCTTGAAACATGTTTTAAGTTGCCTGAAAATGACCTATCTTGGGTGAGAGAGCTATTTTTACACTGTTTTATCAGCTTGTGTTATTTTTTGTCTTAGCAGGTGTGTGTAGTAGTAGCCACAAAGTACTCTTTGAACTAAGGGTGTGTTTTTTATACTCTTCCGGTGTTCTTTAAATGACAGCCAAATGCCATTAAAAAAATTCTCGTCTCAGAATTATTCTTAGAAATATAAATCAAAACTCTCTGGCTTATATGTCATCACTGTGCCCAAGACTCTCTAATGCCCTTTGTATTACTCAAGATAGACTGATGTTTCACTCTGCTTAGGGGAGGGGCATTCATCTTTTAATTTTGAGTAGCATAATAGAAATAAATCATTTTGAGTCTCCTTTAGATCAGTTTTTGCCACTGTCACCATCACCACCGCAATTATCATCTCTTTTCACTTATGTAGTTCTTTATCACATGTATGGTCCATAAACGCATTATTTCTTTTGATTCTCACAGAGTAAACTATTTTCCCCAATATAGTACTTTTTCCAGACTCTACTCTTAAGTCGGTCCAAATTTCTTAGAGAATAGTTTTATGGCATGGTAGCCAATATTGACAACAGTGAGGAGTGAGGAGGGGTAGGTTATGAAGGCATAGCATTTTGGATTTAAGGATATCTATGAGTTCTTTTTGTTATTTCTCTACAACATCTGACACTGTTGATCATGCCCACCTTCACCAGCTTCTAGGATATGATCATATCCTAGCTTTCCAGGTATTCTCTGACTTTTCTTTCTTAAGTCTCATTTCCTGCATCTTCTTCTGTTACTCACTTCTGGGTGATCTAGGGAGATCACGGTATCTGTGTCCCTACACAGTAATGACTTCAAGATATGTGCTCCAATCTTGAACTCCATTTAAAATTACTCTTTGCTGGGGGAGGTGGAATGAGGAGTTAGTGTTTAATATGTACAGAGGTTCAGTTGAGGAACATGAAAAAGTTCTGGAGATGGATGGTGGCGATGGCTTCATAACAATGTGAATGTACTTAATACCACTAAACTATACACTTTAAACTGGTTAAAAGGGTGAATTTTATGTTATGTATCTTTTACCACAATCAAAAAAGATTATTCTACAATAAATAATCTCACCGGTCTCTGTGATCATAATGTTGTCATTGTGCCGGTCGCCTATTCCAAGAACAAAGGTTGCCACACAGTAGCCAGCGCAGGAATAAACGAATCTCTCCACTGCTGCCTGAAACTAATTAAAATACATCTGAATATTGGCTGTATTCTAACTACAAGGAGCAGCATGAATCTATTTCAAATGACTTCCAGAAAGACATTCTGGGAACCACTTTCAGAGAACAAGTGAGTTATGCCTGATTTCATTAACGTAATATCTATTAAGTGCCAGCTTTCTCATTGCTCTACTTATATTTGAGGTGAAGATTCAATGAATCACAATAGCACAAGGAGAAAACAAGAGTCAAAGGGTAGTAACAATTTAGTTAAAGGTTTCACTTCTCCATGTATCACTCGCAACAACTATACAGAACCCATAATAATTTCTCCGTCATTGGTGAACATGTGTTTTGCTTGTGATCTCTTAAAGTATGCATGGGATCACAAATCCACATATATAACAGACTAATAAGTGCTACTAATTATATTTCCTCTGCAGAAGGCTGCTAGCCATGCAAATGAGAAGTGCTAATCCTGTGCAGAACTCTGAACCACAGCCAAACAGCCTAACCACATAGCTTGTGAAAGATTCAGCATGTGTATTTCAGAGGAACAGTGAAACTGACAATTTTCAGCATTTATAGTTTACCATTTAGATTAGAGTGCAGCAGTAAATTAAAAATTACTTTATATAGGATATGTGGTGTTTCCCACATAGGAAACTAAATTTTTTGGCTAAACAACAAAAATAGGTGGTTATAAAAAGTGCTAACAAATTATTTCACAGAAATGAATTTTATGCAAAGCATACCTGATAATCAAAGGAGAAGCAAATTCTCATGGAATTCTGAACTAAGCCCCTTTGTTTTACACAGATATACCAGGTTACCAAAGGAAGGCACTTAACACCCCCGACCTTACAAGTAAAGGGCTTCACCAAGAGTGAGAGCTCACCTTTTCTTCAATAGGGCATTTTTCTTTGAGCCAGTGATTCAGGACCTCATCCTTAAATGCACCTGTGTTGCCTACTGTGCTTTGCTGAATTTTGGCAATTGTTGTGGCATCTTTCACGATCTCGATCATTCCTACAGGAAGATGTACACAGTTTGATGTAGACTGGGGCCTAGTGCCTGACCCAGAGGAGGAATGGCTACGTCTTTGTTGAGTGGAGGGCAGAGTGCTAGTTTCCAGGTTTCTGCTTTGGTTTTCTCAGTAAGAGAAACAAAAGAAGGGAGATATGGAAGTTGTGTGGGACATGCTTTCAATATCCCAGAATGAAAAGAGGAAAGAGTTAGTTTTGAAAGGCAATAAGTAAAAGCATTTATGTGCTGAGTATGTCCTTCCTTTTTTGAAAACCTGTGCTTTTCCTTTTTTAAATTACAGATCAAATGTAAATGGCTTCATATGGTTCTCAAATCGGAACTTGAAAAATACCTTTGATTGAATTTAAAATGTTAAATATTTGTAACAGCATGTAAGAATAGAGTGTGTAATATCTTCAATAGTATGAATTCTGGGATATTAAAATAAGTGACAGATCTTTCTATTTTTAAATGTTATTTGTGAGGGAGAAGTTCAATGTATAATGAAATGAGTTAAAGTTTAGAGATGGGGAAGTAAAGAGGAGGGAACAAGTTCTTACTAAAATCATTTCCATGTATAATCACAAGGATTTGAATCATGCATTCATGTATCTTCAATATATCCATGCTAAATAGAGAGTCACATTCACCAGTCTTGGAATATTTTCTTCCTTTTTGAATGAATTATGATTGTAAATTTTTAGTTATTAAATGACAACACTGAAGGAATTATGATCCTTTAAAACTAGATAAGTGGTATATCCATCTTCTGAGGTAACCACATACCTATTTTGTCACCAGTTGAAATGCAACCATATGGCAGGAGGCACAGATCCAAAGATTCAGTCTCCCAAATGGACTCCATGATGCGTAGAATCTGGGCATCAAAACACAAAAATGTTTCCATTGTAAATGTATATATTTCTACTCCTCTAAAAAAATAATTTTATCTAGTAACAGAAAATATATAAGAAAACATAAAATATGTAAGTAACAACTGTATTTTCACTTATCATCCTGGTACTCTAAAGTTTCCCTTCCTTGGGAGCTTGTTCATTTTGCTCCTTGAGATGTAGTATACCTTGGGGAACAAAAGAAATGGATTTCTTTTGAGACAGTTTTAGCCATGATTCATTTATTCAAATGTTCCACTCTAGTTATGTATATTTTACCACAATAAAAAAAAGTTCCACTCTAACATCCCTACAAATTTTTATGCATAAGGCACTCTTGGGCTACAACCAAGACAACAGCAACAATGATAATGATAGCTGACATTTCCTGAATGCTGTTTTATGTTGCTCCTTTGCATTAACCCTATGGTGTGGACATGATTATTATTCTCATTCTGTGGGTGAAGAGACTGAGGTTAGAAAGCTTAAATAACTTGCTCTTATCTGCCATGCAAAGTGCCTTAACAACAAAACATAATGAGAAGAAAGAGTGACGTTTTGTGTTTTTGGAGTGCCCATCTTTGAAAAATTCAAAAGATTCTATAGATTTATAGAAAATTTAATAAATTTAATAAACTTTCAAAAGGTTTGAATGACTTATTTTTCTTTTTTTATAAAAAAAAATACAGATACCAAGAAAATACACATACCATTCTTGAAAAGAGAGTCTAGTGTATTAGTGTTTCCATATTAGAAATAAGTAAAAACAGAAACATAGAGGGAATTGAAAACATGACCAGTTCTTAAATGGCCTACATTTAACTCAATATGGTTTGCCTATTTTAAATAAATCATACTTAATATTAGAAATTAGAAATTACCTCAACAATATTCAACAACTAGAATATGGAGAATAATACTTTATGGGTTTGTGAAGCTCAAGTTTATTGAGAAATGTTAGAAAATATAAAAATAATTAGCATCAATACCTTAACCATTCACCTTCTGTTCTAGTAAAAAACTATTTACATTTTACTACTTAACTACATGATTTCTCCAATGGGCTATTTACCTTCTCCTTCCTATCAGATCATTCACTTGAGTTTGTATATGTGGTTGTGTATCAAAGGTGATTTATTTAAGGAGAGCATCTATGAGTTTGTGGCTATGTCTATGAATATGAATGAAGTGGATGCTAGTGGGTAAATGTGTCTATATTCTATGTTACCATACCAGGAATAGGGTACATAAAAGAGAGGTTAGGTCTATGGCCATGCTACCCTGAACAAGCCCGATCCTTTCTGACCTCGGAAGCTAAGCAGGATCGAGCCTGGTTAGTACTTGGATGGGAGACCACCTAGGAAGACGAGGTGCTGTAGAAGTAAAATAAATAAATAAAGAAAGAAAGAATTGTAAGCTGACAAGTTTCTTGCAATCAAGTAAGGGTTGCCTTGTATTAAAAAAAAAAAAAAAGAGGTTAGGTGAGGGAAGTACATCTGGCTATTTGGGAATGTTGGATATGCATCTTCCCAGAAATGAATAGAAATGTGATGCTCATTAGATTGTATATCTAATGGTCCCTGGCCACATACTCCCAATGAAAACTCTTTGTTATGAAATCCTTGATTATTGTTCATCAGTCAAGATAGGAAAATGGGAATAAAGTCAGTAGAAGGCATATTTTATAGCTAATATAGAATTACTCTTTTCAGTAATATAGAATTACTGAAAACTTTTCTTAATGGTAGCATACCTGTAATATAAGCATGTCTTGACGTAGATCGTCACCATGTTTAAAGATAATTCCAATTGTTTCATTTGATAGAGCTGTAGGGTCAGCACATTTAAACTCAAGCCACAGGGGCTTCTTCTTGGAGGCCATTACTTTACATTTTTCAACCTATAAGTTAAAAATAGTCAGTTGTTTTCTATACACAATGAACATACAGCATGGATACATACATCCTCTTGCAAAGTATCACTATAAACAACCAAGACAAAATCCTAGTTGGAAAATAATTTCCAGTGATTTGGGTAAAAATACAGGAAGTGTTTTCACCAAATCTCAAAATGCTAGTGAGAGCATTCACAATGCTTAAACCAGCAGTTCTCAAAGTGTGTTCCAAGGAACCCTAAGAGTCTGTGAAGGTGCCTAAGAGGTGAGGCAGATCCCATCCTCTGCATGCCCCATTCCCACAGGACTCTAGTACTCCCATGTCCCCTTTAAAATGGCAACTTTGCTGTTGTTAGGTTATATATTTGGCCTCCTCCTAAGATTTAATTTGAAAAACAGAATTCCACTGCTACCACAGTGTCTAAAAACTATTATTGCAGAATCAGATGCAATGGGCCAAATATAATGAGATGAAATTTAACAGCAGTAAACAGAAATCTAGTGCTCATGTGTACTTACCCACTCTAAAAAACTCCCCATACATCTAACTGAACTCAAGAGAATTTGTGAGAAATGTGGCTTAGCAGCCATTCACTTCAAAGTAAAAAAATCTTAGGAGTTTTAGCCAAAAATGAATTCACCATGGATCAAAAATGTGATATGGTCTTTTTAAAAAGCAAACACAATTTGAAGCTGTATTAATATATTATTATTTCTACCTATCTAAATGGATAAGAACAGTCGATAGTGTATGTTTTTGCTATAGAGACTGCCAATTGTATATAATATTAAACATGAAAGGAGAAACTTACCCTCTATCCAGGGAAAATATCTTTAAAAAATGAAGTGGAATAGTTTTACAGACAAATAAAATATGACAGAATTTCTTGCCAGAACACCTGCACTATAAAAATAGTAAAAGCTGAAAGAAAATGATGCCAGATGGAAACATGGACCTATACAAAGTAGTGAAGAGCATAAATAATGGTGAATATGTGGGTTAATATTTAAAAAAGTTTAATCTATTAAATCTTTTAAATGTATTTTAACTGTTTAAAGTAAAAATAATAACAACCCATTGTGTTTATAGTATATGTAGAAATTAAAAGCATAAAAATAGTCTAAACAATAAGGGAAAATTAATGCAAGTATACTGTTTTAAGATTCTTATACATACATGAAGTCATTTATTATCTGAATGCAATTAAGAGCATGTACTTTGATGTAAAAATAGATATCTACATCAATAGAATGGAATAAAGAATTATTGGATTAAGCAAATATTTCTTAGGACACAAAATTCATGAGCCATTAAAAAATAGTGATAAATTGGACTTAATCAAAATTAAAAGCTTCTGCTCTATAAAATACATGACTAAGAAAGTAAAAAGGTAAGCCACAGACTGGGAGAAAATACTTGTAAAATGTACACTTGATAAAGGATTTATATTCAGAATATATAAATAACTCATAAATAAAAATAGGAAGGCAACCTACATTCAAAATGAGCAACAGATATGAACAGAAGCTTCTCAAGAGGAGATAGAAAATAGGGATATGAGAAGATGCTCAACATCATTAGAGAAATGCAAATAAAAACAACAATGAGATACCACTTCACACCCATTTCAATGGCTAACATAAAAGAGTCTGATGATAACAAGTGTTGACTAGGATATAAAACAATTGGAATTCCCATATATTGCTAATGGGAATGTAAAAAGGTACAGTCACTTTGGAAAAACAGTTTGGAAATCTCTTATAAAATTAAACACACACATATCATCTGACCTGACTATCTCAAAAGGTGAATGGAAAACAAATTGTGGCCTAGCCATACAAAGGAATACTATTTAGTCATAATGAGAAACAGACTACTGATACAAACAGAAGCATGGGCGGATCTTAAAAACATTATGCTAAGTAAATGAATCCAGATACAAAAACTACATACTCTTTGACTTCGCTTCATTAAATCCTAAAAAAGGTACAATTACGTGACAGAAAGTAAATCTGTTGTCTAAGATAGGGCATGGGAGGAGGAAAGGACTAACTACAAAGGGATATAAGAGAACTTTTTCTATAACATTTCTATGGAAATGTTCTATATCTTGATTGTGGAGATGGTTATGTGGTTATACAAATGTGTCAAAACTCATTGAGCTGTACATTTAAAAAGGAAAAATTTTATTATATGTAAATGATTCCTCATGAAACCTGATTTTTTAAAAAAAATAGATGAGAGATTGCCTGGTGTTAAGACTTCTAGCAGCTAGTGTTTAGAGAAGGCTTGACAGACATTTTTAAGACATAAAGACCACGTGGAGATATCAAGATGATGCCTACCACCAGTGCTCCTGCTTTCAGTCCAGGATCATACGGAACTCTAAAGCTCTTCGGGAGATTTGAATTCTGTAGGTTTTCAAGCTTTTGTTTAAGTTGTGAAATAACTGTAATTTTCAAAAGCACACAAGAGTCATATAAGTTCAAGAAATTACCAATATTATCTATAACATTTCCTGAGGCCACATCTATTCACAACATTCTATATACATTTGTTCTGGTATGGAATAGGAGAAAAGGGGAGTATGCTTCTGTATTTGAGGAGCTGACTAGTTGAGGTGGCAAGATAAGTCAGGTTGACTGTGAGCAATACAACGATGTACACATACTATAACAGGGGATAAAAATAGGAAATATATATGAGATACCAATAAAATCAGGTAGAGAAGGATGTTTTAAGAATAATACTAAGGAACTGATACTGTAGCTTTCTTTCCAACATGTGAAACTTTAAACTGCCATCTGATTTGGGGAACAGACATTTGAAGACCATATTAAATGAACTTTGGTTAAGGATCTGTAGACTCTTTTCAAAAGAGGAAGTTTTGCTGTGTGGGGAGGATGTGACAGCTTCAAAGTTCCAAAGGCAAAACACATAAATTAAAAATTACTCCCTGAATAACAGATAGACTGAAGGCCAGTACAAATGGTTTGTTTTCTTACAATAAAAATAAAAATGAGTAAGATTCTTATTACCGTTATCATTTTTTGGAAAGAACATTATTGGTGTATTGGAAAAGAATCAAAGGGAAAAAGCGGAAATTCAAAATATTCTGAAGTTTAAAATAGTGGTTAGTATGTTAGTGAGTGTCCATTATAAGCCATAGTGTCGGGTCTACGTATACAAACATGAATAAGAGATAATCCCTAAATTTAGGGATTATTTAGTTTACCGGACCAGAAAGATATGTTGATAACTATAATTTAATTCAATATCAACCAAAACCTATGGGAGTACTGAAAAAGGGGGATTAATTTTCCTAGGGCAGGAACAGAGTTTCTTAGGGATAAGAAAACAATACTGGAAATGGCTTTAGAGAGGAGGCGATGTATATTTTTTATATGAAGTATTCTGAAATATACATACATATATATATACACACACATACACACTATATATGAAAATAACTAATCTTTTTGTGTGTGTGCAATTATTTCTAAAAAATATATCTTACATCTGTATGCTTTTTAAATTGTAAGAGTTTACAATCTATCATGAACTCATCATTAAAAACATATATAGTTTTAAAACATATTACTCATAAAGGGAGAACTTTAAATTTACTTCCTCTGTGAAGACAGAAGATTAAATAATTTGTTCTTTGCTGCCTTTAGGAGTTACAAATTGCCTTCCAGAAGAAAGAAGAATTACAAGAATGATGGCATTTGGAGAAGAAGTCATTTGAAAAGAGAACAAAGAAAATACAGCTATGATACCTTGGGAACTGACATCATACTTTTCAGCAGAGAGTGATTTAATATCAATGGTGACTCTTTGTAACATCTCGATTACTTGGACTTGTTGGGTAAAGTCGTGCAACATGGCCGTGCCACAGCCCCTCAAGTAGGCTTCCAGGATCACAGCGAACCTCTGCTGGTAGTGCCTGGACTGTGCTATCTCACTTCTCAAGAACCAAAACAAGAAGTGACCAATTCTTTTGTTCTGAAGGTGAGAACAAGAAGGTTGAAATTATTATGACTAAGGCTCTAGATCCACCAGCCAATTCTCAATAATTTAAATGTCATACTATTATCAAAATGGAAATACTTACTCTTAAACCACGCTTCAGCAGAAATCTGGCAAGGGCACTGTCATGGTAAGGTTCAAATTTCACAGCCTAGAGGAGGAACACATTGGCATTGTAGGGTTGCATTCCATATTGGTTAATCAGGGAAAAGGAAATGGAGAAAAACTGGTGCTCTGCCTTGGTGGGTTTTCACGGCTAGGGTGATGAGAATCTTACCAATCACTTAAGTTCAATCCTTTCTTTTCGAGGGCATTTTGGGCCAGAGTGAACCACTTACTTAGGGACTGGGAGTAGAAGCCAGAACTCTTGACTCACAGTCATGTACTTTTGATGACTTCAAAGGCAAAGAGAGGAGGACTTTTGCTTCCATTAAGGGCATACTTGATTTATTGGAAGGATAGAAGGGAAAGATGGAGATGGCTTATAACAAGTCTATAAAAGTGGACAGAAAGAGAGGTTGTTGGAAAGAAAATAGACAGTGGTCATAGAGTACAAGTAAAGAGAAAAATATTTGTTAGTTGTGAAGATCCTAAAAATCCTATTGCTTCTCTTCTGCTCAAGATGTCTTTCTGGCATCTTGCTGGCAAGTCACTGGGCTGCCTCACAGGTTCTTACTGCAAGTAAACAACTGGCTTACATCAGTCCACACAGAGCAATCACTGCTCTCTGCCATTCTGTGGAGTATACAGAGCTTTTTGTCTGAAAATCCTTATTTTATATGCTTTCTCAGGTTTTTCAATGTTTAGTAGTTTTCATATCACTTCATTAACATAGAGATATTGACTTAGATGCCAGCTCTATGACTGAAGAAAAGAACGAATAAAATGTAAAATATAATTAAATCCTGGTGGGTGCATATTTGTTATATTATTCTCTTATCCTTTCTATAAGTCTGCAATAGTCCATAATTTTGAAAGCAGCCAGACTAACAAATATTGTTTGATTATTATAGATGCATATATAAAGTTATAGGGTAGATGTCATATATAAGCATAAAGAGAGGCTTAAAATTAAATGTCTCAGAGTATTTTCTTTATAAATAGACACGGTCTATTCTTTTCTAAGAAGGAAGAGGAGAAATTCCCATTCTACTTTACGTTTTAGAGCCTGGGGGCTTTTGGTATGATTTCCAGTTTGCAAATGATCAATACTGACCCGATAATATTTCAATTATCCACATACTTTCAAAGATGCTTTCCACAGGTGTGTCAAATAAGGTCTTAATTCTGAGAATGTGGTTATTTCACCACCAGAACCCACTTCAGAAATGTTTTAATTTTCTAACCTGAATGTGAGTCTTTTTGACCTTTTCATGTTTCACTTCTGTAAAGACAATGTGGATCTCAACTAAGAGACCATTTTAATCAGGAATGAGTCATTTGGCCATATCTGAAAATGTCTCAAATAGTTTCACAAATGACTATTCTTCTTCAAATTTATGACCACAGATTCAATGCTAATATTACTTATCGATTTCTTTCATTTAAGCACTTCCAAGAACACTATTTGTTTTCTAATTCTTTAAAGTTTACTTGTGAAAATTACAGTGTAAAATAATTCATGATGGCCTTGAGACTTGGAACAGATTTCATGCAAATTTTTTTATGTTCTGTTTGTTATGGAGAGCTAGAAAGCTGAAGACACTTAGGTTATTCTAAAATTTTCCTTAGTGTTATGCCAGTACCTGCACTCATGGGCAGAGAAAAATATTGGTTATATTTAATAGATGAAAGCAAAGACCAAATATAATATTTCAAGTATCTGCCTAATGGGAAACTGAAGGTTCAAAGTCAAAGTTGAGAATACCCAAAATACTCATCAGAAAACTCCAGGGTCTTCCTGTCAATACAGATATGATTAGACAGTTTATTGTCTAACACTGAGGCTGACTAGTCTTAATGATTTCAGTTCAAATGCCATCTACTCAGAACTATCATTGGCTTCTTCAATCTAAATTAAGTGTCCCCAGGACCTCTATTTTCTCATTATGCTCTGTAGTTTTCCCCTAGAGCATTCATCACAATTTGTTATTAAATATCTGCTTGTGTGTCTATCATTTAATGTTAGTCATATCCATGCACACAAGCCCTGTTTTGATCACTGCTTAATATTCAGCATCCAGAAAAGGGGAAGCACTCAGTACATGTTGTTGAATTAATGAACATGTCTGCACTCTAAAATAGCATTTCTATTCCAATTCCTTAATTTTCTCTTCTTTGTCAAGCAGCATGATCTAATTTGAGATTGGTTACAATGAGCAGAACTGCTCCTCCTTTCTTTAGCTTCCTAAGCAAACTTTAGGCAAATGACTTAGCCTCTACTGAACCCAAGGAAAGACATGAGAACAGGAGTAGAAACACATACTGGACCTGTCTAAAGACAGGGGCTTTCAGAATCCCATCCAGATATGAGATGTCATTCATGAATTGTGATGAACACTATCAGAATATGATCTTTTCTCTCTAAGACACA
Organism: Eidolon dupreanum; assembly: GCA_028627145.1. NCBI lineage: Eukaryota > Metazoa > Chordata > Mammalia > Chiroptera > Pteropodidae > Eidolon > Eidolon dupreanum. Next base: position 41,606,005 of record CM053514.1, on the reverse strand, counting down.
CAATGCTGGCACTGGGTTGATGCAGGATATTGGGAAGAGTGAAAAGGGCAGGGCCCAGAGTCAGACCTCCTGGGTTTGAATTCCTGTTTTTCAAAGTATGTGGCCTTAGGCATATTATTTAGCCTTTCTGTGACTTGGTTTCCTTATATGTAAAATGAAAATATTAATTTGACCTCCATCATAGTTATTGGAAGAGTTAAATGTGATAATATACGAAAATCGTGTAAATCACTGGGAGTTTTGGCACAAGGGATCATTTCATAAGTTGAATATATCATTAATAGAGTAAATGAGAACAAAATATTCCCACAGATCCAGTTCTCCTAAAAAAGAGGAAATATTAACATCTTCAAAATGCTTGCCAGCAAACTCTCAAAGACAATAAAAAAGTAAATAGAACAGTTTACTACTTTTTGAGGTGGAGCTTCATCAGATCTGCTTTGACTGATCATAATGCTCTGGACAAGGGGCATTTAATGACAACTGAAGGGGGTGCCTGTGCACATGCAAATAAATTCCTTGAGAAGAGTGCTCTGTTGATAGCACAGGCATCCCCTACCTGGACCAGCTGTAGCAGGTAATGCAGAACATCATCATCTTCCAAGCTCTCCAGTTTCTGAACTGCAATGGCTCTAACATTTTCATCAGAAAAGTTGCAGTCCAAGAGTTGCATTGTTAGCCCAACATCCAAAGCACTTTGATCCCAGACCTCCCTTTTGGCTAACAATTGGTATGTTTTGGCCACGATTTCTTGCTCTCCCCATTTCACTGAGCTAAAGAGCTTAGGATATGCTTTTGGATGCTTAAGGCTTTCGTATCTAAAATGCCAGAGTAATTCTTTGTCTTCTGCTGTGAGAGGGTTAAGTGGATCAGTGGCTATGATTGCTTCCAGTTGCTTCCGAAGCTGGTTGGGCATTTCCGCTCGAACCCGGTCCCCTTCGGGGTCAGGGGTGGGCCGATGCTTAGGCAAGGCTATTGGGTGACAGTAATTATCCAGAAGAATGGATATGGACATTGAGTTCTCCTTGTCTGGGTTGGTTGCAGACGTTAGCTTGTCAGCATTGAAGCTCCCTTGGTCTTCTCCTTTCCCAGATATCTGCCACATATGCAGCACGTATTCCCCACGGCGCAAGAGGAACCGGTGGTCTATCAGCAGCAGGTTCACATAATAGAGAAGCTGAGATTTGCCTTTGGACTCAGAATTTGGGGTCTCAGCAGGGGCCTTGCCAGACAACACTGGAGCTTTGCCACAGTAGATCTGGAGGTTCAGTAGCGCCCCTTTGGGTAAATCTTTGATTTTGATACTGAACTCAAGCCACACATTCCAGAGCACCTCCTCTGTGAAGGGTTTGGGGCTGGTCCTCCTCTGGCAAAGGACTTGCTGCCCATGCTGGATGTTTGCCTCCACAAAAACGGTGAGGTCAGAATTCCGGGGCAGGACAGGGATATCAATGCCTCTGATTTTGACCCTGAACTTCCGGTCACAGTCCCACAAGGACACGGTGAACACACTCTCATGGTCCTTCCCGTGGATGGTCAGCTGTTCATGGTAGCCAGTGACTCCAGTGCAGTCATCCACCAGTGGCCACTCTTCTTTTCTAACCTCGTCCTGGGCTGGGTCCGGAGGCGTGTCAAGCACCAGGTGAATCTCTTCCCCATTCTTGAGGCAATGCCTCACCCACTGAAAGTTTTTGATGGGTGTTTCACCCACCAGGTACTCATCCCGGCCACAGACGCGCAGCACAAAGTCCTGTTCATTTTGGCTTTCAGGGATATCCATCAAAGACTTCTTTTTGGCCATCTTGGTAAAGAAGCTCTGGAGGATAGTGCCTGGTGTGTCATCAGCCGAGACCTTGATGGTCTGGCTGGTGGTGCTACGGTGAATGACAATGAAGATGCATTTGTTGGTAATCTTCTTCAACAGATACTCTGGGAGGGGCTTGGAGGTCACCCAGGGGTGCATGGCATAGAGTTTAGGGTCGCGGCCAGCCACCTCAGCCATGCGCGGGGTGACCAGGCGGCGGCGTGTGAATTCGAGCTCGTCATCGTGCACGTTGCTTACATCCGTGACATCGTAGCCCATGAGGGCAGTCAGCTGCCGCTGGAAGGCCAGTGTCTCCTCTGAGGGCGAGTGCCGCTGCACAACATGGATCTGGCCCGGGCTCCTGTGCAGCACCTTCCAGTAGCGCAGACAGTCCAGAGTCTGCACCACTTGGTACTTGTCGTAGATCTCGTACCACTGTCCCTTCTTCTGGTAGAGCAGTAGGAAGTTGTCTGGGCCGAGCCGGTGGTAGAAGTCAGCCACCACACTAGTCTCCAGTGCACGCAGCCACACCTGCGCCTTCATCTGCTCCACATTGCCGTGGCCCGCCACGTGCAGCAGCACTATTTCTGGGGTCTTGCTGGTGCGCTGCCTGGTGGGCAGCACGAACTCGATGGGGACGAGCTCCATGGAGGACAGGCTGGCTGCAGAGCCACGCGGCTTCATCCTCCGGCGTCTGCGGCAGTTGTCCTCTCTCAGAACAACCAGCTGTTCATCGTTCTCCAGCTCCATGCCCTATGCGACCTAGAAGTGAAAAAACAGAGGGCTCTGTCACAGGGAAGGCACTTTCCAGTTGCATTTTTTCTGAGGGATGGCAGAAGGAGATGTAGAAGAATGACAATGACATGCGGAGCAGGAAACAGGGGCTTGGGGGTCGGGGCCTGTGAATCCTGACCCTGCTACTTAGTATCTAGTGACCTGAGCTAGTTAAATAATCTCTGAGCCTATTTCCCATCTGTCAAGTGGAGTAATACCTCAGAAGGTGAAGGTGAGAATTAAATAAGATAATACATATACTTGTTCAGTATGACCAATAGATATATGGGGCTTAAGAAATCATTCTTTCTACTTTCGTTGTTTGAAAATTTAATTAAACAAAAAGATAATATGTAAAATACTCATCTAGTATGGTATCTGACATATAATGGCTCAAAGTGGTAATTGTTGTTTTTAAGCATACTGAAATGGATGAGTAAAATAATCTAGTTAAAGGATCAAGTCCTAGTTTGCAAGGTGCATTGTGAGATGCTAAGCCACCCAACTTTGGAAACAGAATTTGGCTTTTTTTCTCTTTGTCAGTCTCACACTTCTCCTTGGGACTCAGCCACTTTATCGGACTTGCTTCATATTCTCTATTTTCAAGTTTCTGGTTCAGGTATCTACACCCTAGTCTACTTCCTGTCATTCTTTTTTTCTTTTCTTTTCTTTTCTTTTTTTTCTTTCTAGTTTAAAAAGGTTGTCATTTCCCATCAGAATTGGTAAAGTTGCAATCAGAAACATGTGCAGATATTTAAAATTTCAAATCATGAAATGTGTAAACATTCTGGCTGTCATTTCTATATTAGGTCAGTGTCTTAAGAGAGTCACCCAAGGCTGTGCCCTCCTAATAGGAACATTCAGGTAATTTTAACATCCCAGTTTATTTCATTTTCCTCTGTTTTAGACAGTGGGGAAGTCACAGGATGGAAGGAAGGATTCCTAGGCTCCAGTGACCTGCTGCTTGAACCCCAATTATTTAACTTCTTTTTTGCTTTAATATTTTCATCTCTATAATGAGAATTCACAAATTTCTTCTCATCAATTTATCCACTCTTCCCACAAATATTTAAAAAATACCTACTCTGCACAAAGCATTTAAGTATAAATGTGGCATACTGCAGTAATAAACACTTCAAATAATAATCAAAATGCTAAAAATACTAAAATTGAAATATAAGATATTTTTATTTTAATATTTAGTATCACTACATTGTAAATAAGAATCAACTACTGACATGAAAGTAAATTTTCAGAAAATATAATTTACTCTTTTTAATGACTAATATTAGCAAGACCTATAACTACTATTTCCCTTGAGAAATGATGGAGCATTTAACACATACCAAAAAGAAGAGTTTGATGAAAAGATAAGAAAGACAAATTTCATTGGATCCAAACTTCTGTTCAAATCTTGGCATAAAGTTATTTTTTAAGTCAATATTTCCTTTCATAAAATATGAAATTCTACTTAGTAAATACATGAAACCAACGGTCCCAAACAACTGTTTCCAGCAGCTTAAACCATTCACTATTTGGTCTGTGGCTACATATAGAATGACCAACAAGGAAGAGAACTGTAAGATACATTAATATTGACACTAATGAAATAAAATAGGTCTTAATTTAGGCAACATACAAGTACACAGCAATGACTTCTGCCTCAGTGATCTCAAACGATCTTACAAGATACAAGATGCAGAATAAAACAGGGAGACTAAATACTCACTGCTTTCCTTCATGATTGAAGCTATGAAGTGTTCTCCTTTTATGAGAAGACGTTAGAAACACGGCTAAGAACAATAATGGCTAAGCATGCACTTGTAAGAACGTGAAGCCTGGCTGGCACAGGCTCTTATGCCCTTCCTCTTCCTCTTAAACAAAAACAAACAAAGACCGATGCACCTGCAAAACTATTGCTGGAACCTCGTGGATATCCACACATGTAGGTTGAACTAGACAATGAAACAGAGACATTCAGTGGTAGTATCATCTCGAGAACTGACAACAGTTCCAGATAAAAATATTCTAACAGAGAAGGAAGTGTCACTATTCCGAGTCAGACCTAACAAAAGGCAAAAAATAGAAAGGGCAGAAAATACCTGATAAAGCAGTGGAGGTGATGCTGCTGAAGGATCATTTGTTTAATTTTTGAAAACAAAACAAATTCAAACCTACCCAGTGTGCCTCTAAACAATTCTGCTTTTCTGGGTCTCCCTTCGTATCCAAATGCAGAGGAAGTGTTGCAGTTACCAGGAAGGAAGTTTCAACCAAGTTGATTGTACGTGTGATTGCTCATTTTAAAAGTGTCAGAAATGCATTTCCTGTTAATAGCACTGAGAGTGAAGCACGAGAGTGAGCAATGTTTATCATCTATATATTTTATACTCTCTTTAAACTAATTTTTAATAATTGTGAGAGACTGAAATGAATTAAAATTATATAAATCCAAACAAAAAATACACATTCATGAGACATAAATACATGAAATGTTTTCTAGTTAGTTCTAAGTAGAAAAGGCTTAACAGTCACAATATTGGAGAAACAGCCTGGTAGAAAGATTTTTAAGAGCCAAACTAAACCCATTAGTCCTGTAAAGCCCATTCAATTAATTTCCCTCATGTAAATTCAAATGATCCTTTGTTTATATGCTGTAACTGAAGGATAGGAGAAGAGAAACTTGGTGATCTAGGGGACTGAGTTATTAAGCTGAACATTTTCAAAGACTAGATCTGTGAGCTCACTTCCTTAACTTGGTGAGATAGTTCTCTATTTTTCAGAGCATTCAGGGTCCAAAATATCACTGGCTCAAACTGAAAGTACAGTGTGTATGTGTGTGTGTTTGTGTGTGTGTTTGTGTGTGTGTGAGTGGCGAGGTGTTGGCAATGATTACAGACAAAACAGGAGGTTCTTGGTTTCATGGGAAATAGATTGTCACTGAGAGATGGCTCCTGATTATCACGAGAGTAGAGAATCCATGGAAAAGCAATCTTAAATCATTTTTAGAGCAGTTCTATATCTTCTAGGTGACCTCAATTCCTCTAGAAACTACAAGCACACTCAGATCCTGAACCAGTGTCCCCTTTCATCCATCCCAACGTTTCCTATACCACAGTTCATCTTCTAACCTGAGCTTTCATAGACTCTAGCTGAGCCTCAAGGACAACAAGTAGGATGGTAATGGCCTCACAGCTTTTTTGGAAGTATATAATTTAAAGTTCTCTGAATTTCTCTGACATCAAAATAAATAATTATTTGATCTGATCTATCTGCTTTCACATAGGCCCCTTGGGTCTTAGCTTTCTATAAATAGTACTAGAGTATTTGACATCAGCAGTCAAACCATTAAATTCAAAGGCTGCATCCCAAATATTTAGGGAGCTTATCAGCAACCCAAAATATATCTCTATTTAGTAATACTTCCTTAGGAGGCTGGCAGCTTTAGAATCCTCAAAACCGGTCCTCTTGGTTGGTTCTGAGGGAGAGACCAAGGAGTCACACTGAAGGAGCTTGCTAAGCATGTTTCACACAGAGTATATGGGAAGGCTCACAGGGATAGGTGGTCTGGGTGGGGGTCGGTGGTTGGCAGGGCTGACCACAGAGGGACAATGAGCTTGGCCTGCTCTGTTCTCCAGACTATTTAAGATTCTTTCCCTTAGCAGAGTCTTTCTCTGCCCTGGCCAAATTACACCCTGGGGTCCAGGGTCCAACTCGATACAACACACACACACACACACACACACACACACACACACACACACACACACACACATGTTATTTCAGAAATATTAGACTCTGGTTCTTGGGTCTCCTTGCCTCTGCAGGAACTACTCAGCTAAGTTGAATTATCCAAAGGTTGTCTGTTCTATGATTAAACTTGCAAATACTTCAGGCTTTATTGGTGGTTTGAGAATAAAAGTACCCTCTCCTTCCCCAAATCCTAATATAGCCACTGAAATGTGACTATATGTAGTAAAGGTTCCAAGGGAGAAGTAATGGCCAGTGTCACCTTTCTCTGTGTGAATATACTTCCTCCATGTGGAGAAATTCTTTATTAATTAAGGCCTCCGTTGTCTCCAGACTTTTAGATGAGAAGACCCCTAGACATCATCATTATTTTGTTTTATCAATATGTTTCTCTTTTTTTAATCTTTTGTAAATCTCATGCATTTTTTATATAGTAGCCACACAATATGTTTTAGTTGGAAAAAATACAATCAAATAGTCTGACCTTCTACATCACATCCAACCATCACTGGAACAAGAAGATAGAACAGATTAGAAAATGAGAACACAGTAAGATGTGTCAGTGGTCAATAAACAGATTGAGAATGAATTATTTGCTATGAGGAAAGCTCTCGTGATGGCCTTCAGAGAGATTACTTGTCGTTTAGTTAGAGAGACAAGACACAGAGATGAAAAAATAAGATATGCAATATGATAGTATGTATAGGCCAAGTGGTTTAACTATATAACATTCATTATATACTACAGCAGTTTACTGGAGGAGGTCACTTTGGGTGGGATTAAAATAAATTTTCAAATATGCAGGGGGAAGCCCAGGATTTAAGGCAGGAAGAGTCATAGGGAAGATCTTCAAGCCAAAATGTGAACGAACAAAACAGTGCAAAAAATAGTGAATGGATTAGTTCTCTAAAATAAAGTGTTTGTGAAAGACAGCAGTAGGAGATGTGGGAAAGACACGGAAAGATAGGCATGTGCTTCCCAACTTATTTCATGTCTCAGCATGTGTAAATAGTGACAACATTTGTATGACACACTGGGTGCAATGGACTCTTTGGGACCCCCAAAAGTCATATTTTGAAATCCTAACCCCCAATGTAGGTAGAATCTTTGGGAGATAATTAGATCATGAAGGTAGAGGCCTCATGAGTAGAATTTGTGCCTTTATAAAAGAGGCCCCAGAGAGCTCGCTTGCCCTCCTTCTGCCATGTGGGGTTGCAAACATAGAGGTCTGCAGCCTGGAACAGGGCCTTCACTAGAACATGACCATGCTGGTGTCCTGATCTCAGACTCCTAGTCTTCAGAATGGTGAGAAATAAATTTCTATTATGTATAAGCTATTCTGTCTGTGGTACTTTTCTATAGAAGCCCAAACTGACTGTGACACTGGGGTAAAAGTGAGGAGTCTCTTCCCCAAAATGAGGCAATGTCTGCATCCCTAAAGGCCCTGAATGCCTTTGGGGCACACTGGTTGGGAAACTGTGTTGTTGTTTATTGTCCTGAGTAGGGTAGCTATCTGACTCAGACAAGTGTGTATCTCTCAGCTGGAAAAGCACTAGAATCCATCTTTTCATGTTTTTTTTTGTTTGTTTGTTTTTTGTTTTTTTTTGTTGTTGTTTGTTTGTTTGTTTTTTGTTTTTTTTTTTTAGTTCAGCCTCATATGGCTTATGTAATATGAACAAAAATGCAAAAAGGCATTTTAATTTACACTAACACTTCATTTGATCTTCATACCTTGATTTGTTGTCTGGGCATGAATATCATTCTTTAGAAAACTTTTTGGTCTGTATCTGGTATGATGAAAGAGAAGTACCCTGGTATTGCAGAAGCACTGGCTTTATTCCTGTTCATTCTCTAGGCCTTATATATGCTAATCCATTTTTCTCAGCTTTCTAATCTACCAAAGGGATAACCACCTTACTTATCTCTCAGGAAATTGTCAGAAATCTTCAATTTTCAGTGGAATGTAAACTTGTCTAACTATGCTATGTAAGTTGTTGTGCTGGATGCTCTGGAGGACATGCAGTTCCAGGTGTCACATACCAACAAATCATTCAGAGGAAGAAGAGGTGTGTCAGCCTGTGTGTTTCTTGTTCAGAGAACAAGTCTCCTGGGCTCCCTCATGTTTCTGGCTAGAATTCTGGCAAGTGCCCATCTATCTCTCAGCCAATCACTGGGAAAGGAGATAGAATGACATGAGTTATTTGAGCTAATCAGGATTCCCCGCTGAGTTCCTGGATGGCAGACAAGAGTGGACAGAATGTCAAGGCTCTGATAGTAAAGACAAAGGGGTACCAGGGAGGACAGCAGAAGAGTTTGTCACAGCCTTGAATGCCATTAGGGAGGTGGGCTGTTATCATGCCATGTGGATAGAGGAGAGCCATTTGAGGTTTAAAGAAGCTATAGGAAATCAGTCACAGTCAATGTCACCCCAGGGATCTATAGGTAGATCCAGGTGCCTGTGGGACATTCTGCACATTCTCCATTCTTATCAGCAATTGGCCATTGACGATCCTTTTCTCAATTTCCTTTTCAGCTAAACTTTGCTGATACAGCTTAGTAAGTACTTCACAGATTTCTAAAAAACTCTTTCATAAATTGATTTTTAAATATCCAAATTCCTTAACATGATACCACAGACCTTTTACAATCTACCCCTTATCGTCTACCTTAACTCTCTGCCTCATCTTCCAAATCACCTCCACATCTGAATTAAACTGATTTCTGCTCCCACACTTGCTGTGCTCTCCACACCTCTTTTTCACCACACGCTGCTTCCTCTGCTCGTCCCCTCCCCTTATTCTTCTCTCTCCTCTCCCTCCCCTGGTGCCTCCTTCCCTCAGCCATTTGAGCAACTCCTCTTCTACTCAGTTTGTGTGACCTGCTCTGGGAGGGCTTTCTGGTTTGGCAACACACAGGGATACAGAAGCTTTCCTCCATTAGTCACCACCACCACAATAACAGTGACAGCACCATCACCAAAAACAAACTCTTCCATTGCACTTGCTGTGTCTTACATTGTTCTAAGCGTTTTAATACATTAATTCATTTAATCCTCACAATGTTCCAAGGGGAGGGACACTACTATTAGCCCCATTTAAGATGATTAAAGTAAGGCACAGAGAAGTTGCGTGGCCCGCTCCAGGTCCCACAGCCGGTAGGTAAGTGGCAGTTGTCATAGTACTTCTCCCAGGGAAGGATAGCTGTTTACTAGGCTACCTTCTCTACTGAACTGTGAGTGCTTCGGGACAGTGACCGGCCTATTTGTCACTGAATTCCTCAAGGCCTATCACAGTGCTTGACACATGCGAAGCGAGGGCCTCAATAAGTATTTGTGGAGTGAATAGTTTCTATAGAATTATTTTTTTTTTGAAAGTTAGCAGACTCCCTAGCACTTACAAGAAGCAATAGGAAGGAGTATTGGGTAATACTAAAGACCTAGATCGGCTCAAACACAGACATCCTTTCCCTCCCATTTAAGCACCTAACACAAAGCCCTATAGTCTGCCTCCTCCCGAAATCTCAGAACAGGGAATTTGGAAGGAAAAATGATGTGTGGAGTGTGGAACCTGGGACCTGCTTTGATTAATATTAGAAGGAACTACAGTGCTTTAGAAATATCCCCTTTACAGTTCCTCTGCCTGGCCCAATTTATTAGTTCTCTTTGTTGTTCCCTTATGAATATAGACTTAAATATAAGACCAAAAGCTGTCTATACCACATCTTTGTGATCCAGAACTCCTCCTGTGTAATAGATACTCAGGACCAGCCCTGGGACCCTGCCTTTAGAATGATCTGCAGACTGTCAAGTATTTTTATCTATCGATCTACCTACACACCTATCTAATCCCCTACCTGTCTCTAACTACCTCTTATACACATAGCATGATCCTGACAGAGACAAAGCTGTTTGTAATAAGGAGTTTACAAATCAGAAATAGTTCTTTCATTCATGGGATTTTTCCTGTTCAAGGGCACAGCAGAAGGTCCTAGGAGAGAGGGAGCCTTACAATACTCGAATGGAGCCGGCTTTCAAAGCCCTGGTCCTGAGGCCTTGCGGTGACATTATAATAAAAGCTGCCTCTTAGGTTTACATGGAATATTGTTTCTTCCAAAGTCCTGGGTTATCAGCTTAGAGTCTGACAAGAGTCACACCCCGCCAGAAGGAAGTCAAGAGGATGCCTTGCCTCTCTAAGTTCAGAAAAAGGATGCAGGAATGCCAGAAAGAGGGGTGGGAGTGCTGGCCAAGCTCTTCCTTGGCTTGGGAAAAAGCAAGGCCACAGTATTACATGGACTTCTGAGGCAGCCAGAGGGAACCTCACCAGTGTAGGAGCCCAGGCCTCCTTGTCTATCTCCCGCAGGCCCAGCTCACTGGTCCCCAGTGGAAGGGAGTGGGGGGCTGCGCGAGGCTGGAACCAGCAGTATGGCGGCGCCACTGGGGCCTTCTCGCTCTGCACAGAGGAGGCAACTTCTTCTCCTGCAAAACTGGGTCTATATTTTCTGCAGTATCCATTTTGTGGGTTTGCTTTTTTTTAAATTAAAGTATAGTTGACATACAATATTAGTTTCAAATACACAATATAGTGATTCGATATTTATATTCCAATGGTGTGATCACCACAGTCTAGTAACCATCTGTCACCATACAAAGTTATTACAATAATATTGACTTTTCCCTATGCTGTACATTACATCTCTGTGACTTTTTTTTTTTTTTTTTTTCAATAACTGGAGGTTTGTATCTCTTATTCTTCTTCCCTGAGAATTTTCTGCAATTATAGGAAAAGCCTTGGTGGGTTTGTCTCAGTGAGGGCAAGTTCCTCTGGAGTGTGCCCCTCCCCTTACCATGGCAAGAAGTATTCGGTAGCAGTTCTTAAACAATTAGGAAGAGTGGATTGAACAGGTTGGGGTGGGAGTAGGGGTGGAGTTACAGTACATCTTTAGGGCAGGACTTCCTTTTTTAAATTAAAAATTTTATTGAGGTATACTTTACATATCATTCCCTTCAATTTTAACCTTTTACATAGTTCTCTGAGGCAAATGTGATAGTCCTAATGTATTCATTAAGATAGGCTGACTGTGTTAATCACTATGACAAAATCTCAGAGGTTTGTATCTTTCTCATACTATAGTCCCAAGCTGGTTGGGTAGTGCAGCACGCCTCTAAGCATTCATTCAGGACCCAGCTCCTTCCAACTAGTGGTTCTGCTCCCCACTTGAAACTTGAGTTCTTGATTGAGTCTGAGAATGGCTCACATCTCTTGTGACCACATTTCATTGTCCAGAACTCTGTCTCATGACCCTCTTAAGCTAAGGGTGGTTGGAAAATACAGCCTATTTGTGTGCTCAGGGGGAAAAGAAAATAGGTTTGGCAAAGTCATAGCATTATGTTTGCTACAACATATTACAGAGGATAGGGCTTTGATGAGCATAATAAAATTTAAGTGCTATCATATATCTAATTTTATGCATTATGAGTGTTTCTATCATGAGACACTTACAATACGGCCTGTCAGCCTTAGGCAGTCATTGATGCTGTGATTATACCTTGTCCCTCTGTTAAGTGGTTAGCGATAAATAAAAGGTATTACAAAACCAGAAACTGGCTAGTCCTCCCTGTTGCCTCTTCCAAACTCCTCTACAATGATGCAGTTTTTCTTTCATTTGCCAAGAAATTCTCTTATAATCAGGCAGTGCAGTAGTCCAGAGAATACACATTATAGAATGAAGAGAGATTAGTAGATAGCTAGGGAATTCCATTTGTTGTGTTTGTCATTGGAGACCAGGCTGACAGAGGCTCTGTCATCTTCAAAATGTGGCTTTCTAGGTTGCCTAAGGCATTAACAACCAGCCAGAAGATGAAAGTGGCAGGAGATTTTTATGGACTAGGCCTTAAAGTGGTAAATGGCATTTTTATCTACATTACATTGGCCAAAACTCAGTTATGTAACCACAACTACTACAAGGATCTGAGAAATATCCTTTGTTGCAAATCAGCTACAACTTTACCTATGGTGGTTGTGGGTGGGGGTTTGGGGGGAAGATCATCAGTCTTTGGTGAAGAGCTAGTCATTCCTGCGACAGTGAGGCTACCAACTTCACTGTTCTTTAAACTTACATACAGTGCCCTGGCTCTGCCAAAATGAGATGTACTAGTGATGTTGGTTTTGAGAAAAAAAAAGATCTTAGTTTAATACGATGGTTTTAAAAGAATAAAATGTCTGTTGTTATTGGCTTAATAATATAAGTTTGTTGGATTGACAATATGAGTTCTAAAAGGAGAGAGAGATAGTGTGTATTGTTATATGCTGCTAAGATCCAAAGAAAATAAAAAACAAATGCAAATGTGATAGTCAATAGGGCTGGTGACAAATACTCCAGTTGTCCTCCTAGAAGGCCGTAGTAAGAGTGCAATCCCCCAACCCCTTTGAAGTGAGGAGTGATCGTTGATTTGCTTTGACCAATAAAATGTGAACAGAAGTGTGTCATAGTTGCCATTTCCTTCCCTCTGCTGGGGAGAACTTGGAAACACATGTTGAGATGGAACCTTGTCAACCTGGCCTCTGAAAAACTGCGATCAGCAGAATGCTCCAGTTCACTCATGTTAAACATATCTATGGGCAGGAAATGCGCCTCTGATGGGTCAAGCTGCTGAATTTTGGAGTTATTTGTTAACTGCAGTCCAGTCCAACCTAGTATGTTCTGACTGCTACATCAGGTAAAGGCTGTCCTTGAAAAAATAGGCTGACATAATATTTTGGATCTCATTTTAAAAAGTTGAACTTCATTCTATAGGATTTGAAATGTAAAGCTACTTTGGGTGGAAGAATTTGTTGGTATAAAGTTTAAGAGGTATAAATAAATCCTATTTATTTATTTAAATACAATGTTCAACTTAAAGATGCTTCAAAGTGATGCTATAAGCTTCTTTATTGTATAAAATACTGGAAAAACAGCACACCTTTTAATATTTAAGGCACACACTTACAGAAAAATAACTAATTTCTTTTTCCAGCATTTTTTAAATGAGATATAATTTTCAGAGTTTTAGTTGTAAATTTTAGTAAAAATAAATTATGTATAATTCTTGTTGTCTTTGTTCACAAAAATTGTTCCTTTTTCTCCTTGGGGATTTAATGTGGCTTTTCTTGGAACCTCCTCCTTATTAATGATATTGAAATAACTGGAACTAATGCCAGAGGAACTTTTTCTCCATTTGTCTCCCCAGTTCTACTTTAAAAATTTTATGATTACCATATTTAAATTGCAGTATCAACATATTTGCTGCCAGTGCCAGGATGCACTGTGGATACCTTACATCCTCTGTCCCAAAATATCTCATAATGAATAAAGATGATGACAACATTAAATTATGTACTTACACCTCAATGGGAGACAATAGATTATGTACCTTTCCTCTTTTATTGTATGGCAGGAAGTTCAAAGCTTAGTAGGAAACAGGATGGGCTATGCTGGTGTTTTCCAAATGCTAGACTTTGGCCTGGCTACATCAGACTCCTCTGGGAGACCTGTTAAAAACATAAGTTCTTAGTTTCACTTCATTCTCCCTGAATCAAAAGGACCTCGGACTCTGCATTTCTAATAGTCCCTCTAGTTGATTCTGGTAGACAGCTGGGTCCATGTTAGCAAAGGCCATAGAGGACCCACAGAAGGGACAGCACATGGAGCCATGTGGCCTCCTTGTCTTTCTTAGATCATGAGAATATGTGCACTTGTCTCTATGTCCATAGACCACTTTGGGACATGAGAGACCCTTTGAGAGGAGAGAAACTCTCTGATAAGGAGATTGAACTTTGAGTTAAATAAATATTTACCCAAAAGAGACCTTTTATAATTGATTAGATGGAAGAACTTTTAATTGGCAAGTTAATTTTTCTCTGTTGGTAGAGAGATAAGTCAGTTATAGAAAATAGGTATTTTTTTTCCTTTGTACAACAGAACCATGATGTGTACAATATACCCGTCTACTCTTTAAGCAACCCAGCATTCCCAAAATGTATTTGACATTAAAATGTTTTTTCAAATAAAATTTATTAAAGTTCTGTAGAAACTACTATTCCCCAGAATACATTTTGGGACATGATGTTCCAGGTGATGATGATAATGATGATGAGGATGAAGATGATGATGATGATGATGGTAATGATGATAATGATGATAATGCTTTTTCTCCCTCTCCTTCCTCTTCTTCCTCTTTCTCTTCTTTCTTTTATTTCCCATGTGTATTTATGCAATCTTAGAGTGTTGTCATGCACAATTGGTGGTTTCCCCAAGTGGCAGACTCAAGCATTGACTGTTAGATGGCTGCTATAAGAGTATGATGCCATGTTGGTTTAAAGATTGCAGCTTTAGAAACTGAAATGTAAGTGAAAAATTTGGAATGAAAGGTTCAGTTTCTCAGTTTATGTTCTTCCAAAACTGAGAAAAAGATGTGGGTACAAGTAGTTTATTTGGGAGATGACACGGCAAAAGAATGAGATGGGGAGACAGAGAAGAGGCAAGGTCAATAAAGGCTATACTGATGATCACCGTGGGCACAGAAGCTCAATCCCTCTGGGAAGTTCCAAGAAAATATGTGAAACATGCCCCAGAACCATTCTACTAATTGGGGGAGGAAATTGATTATCTATCCCTCATTGGTTGAGGATTGTTCCTGGCCACTTAAATTTTTTAGTTGAGCATGCCCTTGGGCAGAGAGATGCAAGTGCTTGAGGTTAGAAGCTATTGGTATGTGTGGGAACTATTTCCTGAAGACTTCTGGGTGAGCCAAAGGGATATGAGCAGATTACTGACAGTATCTGCTATATCCAAGTTCACTCTCATCTTTTAAAGTCATTGTTTCTGCTCCTATAGGCAAAAAAATTACCTCTTATTCTGGGGTTGTGCTACCAGCAGGAGTTCTGTAGTAGCATGTGATGCATTTTTAAAGGCTTGCTTAGAAACGAATTCTAGAGGAATCTGTTCATCAAACAGTGTTTGATAAATCCTGACCTCTAAGTGACTTAAAGTCTAAGTATAGGATGAAGTATAGACAGGGCATTGGATGACCAATGCAGTCCTTATGATTAGAACCCATCACTGGTGACCTCTGAAAATGGCCTCAGTCAAATCTAGTTCACAGTACAATGTAATCTGACAAGCCAATGACAATGAGAATGAAATTAACTGAAAAGTAGTTGATTCATTTTAACAAACATTTAATGAGTCCTTATTTTTTCTTATAATAAAGAACATACTGAGTAAAGGCAATTTTAAAAGTATAATCATAGAATTTTAGAGCCTCTGGGAATTATGCAATATGTATCACGAGTTTGTTTAGTGTAATGATTAGCAACATGGACTTAGGAACCAAACTGCTTGGGTCTAAATCCTGGTTCCATTTCTTGCAAGCCTGCCTTGGACAAGTTTCTTCATATTTCTGTGTCTTAGTTTATTCTCATAAAATTTTAAATATTAAGTTAATAAATATATAGAAAGCTCATAGAGCAGTGCTTGGTATATGGTAAACAGTAGGCAAATTTTAGCCATTAACTAGCTCTATCCTGTTTTACAGATAAAGAAACTCCAGTCTGGAAATGTCTGATGACCTTCCAAAGGTAATGCTGTTAACTTGTGGCGGATTTGAGACTGGAACTCATGTTTTCTAATTCCTAGAACAGTTTGTTTTCAGTACAAGTTGCAGAATGATGACAGACAATCTCTAAATGTGAAATTTTAATTATTATTTGAGAGACAAGGTAGATAACATTTTGAGAGCAATTTAATAATCATAAATAAAGCATAACATAGCACATACTATCTATGAACATTAAATGTAGCAGAAATTATAAGTCATGCATAGGGATTACGATGGCATCAAATTATTATAGAAGCTTCCTGAAAGAGAAGAGCCTTGTGCTTAGTGCCTAAAGGAAACACAGTTTATCTGGAAAGATAAAATGGGAAAGACTTTCCTGGTGAGGAAAAGAGCACAATGACCAAGTGTGTGCAAAATAGTGGCTCCCGAGGAGATGAGATGAGCTGCATTGTAGAGAACTGAGGTTATAAACTACTGTCTTGTAGGTAGAATCTGGGTTCAGGAATGTGTTTGATCTTCAGAGATTCACAAACACTTGAGTTGGCTACTTAACCTGTCAGGGTTCTTCAGAGAAGCAGAACTAAGTGTGTGTGTGTGTGTGTGTGTGTGTGTGTATGTGTGTGTGTTACATATATAATATATATAGTCTTCCTTCAGTATTCACAAGGGATTAATTCCAGGATCCCCTTCTCCCATGGATACCAAAATCTATGAATGTTCGTATCTTATATAAAATGGCAGAGTATTTGCATATAACCTATGCACATCCTCCTGTATACTTTAAATCATTTCTTAGATTATTTTTATAGTATTATAGTGTTATAGTATTATAGTATAGATTACTTATAATACCTAATACAATGTAAATGTTATATAAATAATTGTCATACTGTATTGTTTAGGAAATAATGACAAGAAAAAAAGTCTGTATATGTTCAGTACAGATTCAATCATCATAGATATAACTACATAGTACATGTCAGCAACAATGTAACTTTTTTTCTCAAATATTTCTGATCTGGGGTTGGTTCAATAAGTGGATGTGGAATCTGTGGATACAGAGGATTGACTATACATGTGTGTTTGTGTACGTGTGTATATGTATCTATGTGTGTGTATGTGTGTATATCTATATCTATATCTATATCTATCTATATCTATATCTATATCTATCTATATCTATATCTATATCTATATCTATCTATTCCTATATCTATATCTATATCTATCTATCTACCTATCTATATATATATATATAGAGAGAGAGAGAGAGATTGATCGATTGATTGATTTTTAAGGAATTGGCTCATGTAATTGTGGGGGCTGACAAGTCCGAAAGCTGTAGAGCTGACTGGAAATTTGGAGAGGATTTCTATATTACATTTTTGAGGTGGAATTCCTTTTTTCTTTTTCAAGAAACCTCAGATTTTTGTTCTGAAGGCCTTCAAATGATTGATGAGACCCTCCCATATTATCAGGGGCTATTGCCTTTGCTTAAAGTGAACTGATTGTAGATATTAACCACATCTACAAAGTACCTTCACGGTAACACTTATATTAGTGTTTGATTGAATAATAGAACCATAACCCAGCCATGTTGACCCATAAATGAACTATCACAGCTACCAACATTAAAAAATCTCTAGATTTTTAAAAAGAAGAGCCAGATTTCTAGCTTCTTTTGAAAAGTGGAAATATCTGGCAACTCTGCACCTATAAACCCTTTAGATGAGGGACGGACTTCTGGATTGCCTCGATCTCACTTTATTCATGGGCATTTGGGCTCGTGTCCTGAACCTTGAAAGCAAATGGAGAAACGTGAGTTTGGTAAAGGAAGACAAGACCATCTGATGGAGGGCATTAAATCTAAGTTCAGGAGAGAATTCTAGAGCATTACAGCTGCAAGAAAGAAACTTAGAGATCTTTCAGGTCAGTGGTTTATCTATGGAGGCTGGTGAGTGAGGGTACGGGGGTGAGGGGAAGGGGCAGTGGTGGGAGTGGTAGGATCTGCTTCCTTTTATGCATTCATCTGAGTGGCTCTATCTTAATCTGGTTTATGTTTGGACTGCTCAAAAATTTGAAAACCACTCCTCAAGACCAGCATAACCATTTTACAATCAAAGAAACCAAAGCCCAGATTCTCAGTTTGGTTTTCATATGACAGGCAATAGAAAGCCTTTGAGCACCCTTAAACTTGGGCAGCCATGGAATCATATCAAAGATTCACCTGGTGAGAAATGACTGAAGCAAGGAGAGATTGGAAGCAGGACTATGAAGAAGCCATTTCACTCTCCACATTGAAGTACTCATGGCTTAGAACACATAGTGGCTTTGAAAATAAAGATGAAGAATGAGTAGTAATTAGAGACAGGCTAGAGGTAGGTAAGAAAGGAATGGTCAGAGGCAAAGGAATCTCTAAGGTGTCAAGCCTGCAGACAAAGAAAATAACATTTTTGGCAGAAATGGGAAAGCTGGAAAAGGAGTCCATTGAAAGGGCCAATATCTTTACCATCTTTTATTGTATTTAGGGCTCAACTTTATTTTTAACTGGACCTGACTGACTTTATCCATTCCTCCATTCTTTTAAACAAATAAATGTTTTACTTTGGGCCAAAAGTTTGCTGACAGCAGGTGTCAGGACAAGCCTAGTATTTGATAAAAATAACTGAACATTTGGTAATATTATAAATGTATATTATATTCATACTTTAGATTATAGAGGGTTTATTTTAAAACTTTAGAGTCTTAAAGCTTGCAGACAAAAGATAAACTTTAAACATATAGCAAAATAAGCATATGTAATATAAATGAATTAAATTCTTATTAAAGAAATGTGTGAAATAAACTTTTAATGTCTATGATGACTTCTATTGTACAGTTTTAATTAGCTTCAATTTGTCTGCCTTTTTAATATATGTAAATTAGCACCTAGTATAGTACCCCGAAGTTTAATTTTAATATAACTTTCTGCTATTTAATTTTAATGTAACTTCCTCTCTGAGTTAGTGTTTTCTTCATTGAACTAGTCGAGATCTCAATCTGAATTAAACTCTACCGAATAGCATCCTTCGACAATTCTCAGATATTCTCTTTCAAAATACTTTGTTTATAATGTATCCTAAGTCAGAATATCATCTTTGACTCCAGTATAAAATGTTTTTCTAAACTAACCACTGACTTAAACAGGCAGCATCCTTAGCAATATTTTGTGTATAATGACATATGCTAATGTTCTTAATAACATTCAAAGAAAATATTAGCTATGAGACCATTTAGAAAACTGTAGACGACCAGAGAAGTAGAGGAGACAAGGATGGTTGTAGCAAAAGGACTGAAGAATGAAGACTGAATTTTAGAAGACAAGAGTTATGGGCAGAAGAAGAAGGAAAACCCAGCTGTTCAAAGAAATAAAGAAGAATTATGTAGAGACAGAAGAACCAGGACAGTCTGGTATCAGACAAACCAAAGGAGAGGAGCTTTCCAAGAGATGGTAAAGGTGAAAGGGTAAATGGTGACTAACCAGCTAAGAAGCAGCAGAAGAAAGTGCTGGACAGATCATTGAATTTGGTTAGGAAATATTTGATCCTAATGGGGAGAGAACAGTTTCAGAGGCTGATTGATGCCATACTGAAATGAGAGTGGGTATGAGAGAACAAAGGAGATGTTATAAAAACAGGTCGAAATTCAGAGAATATTTTACCACCTTTAGCCAAGAGTTTACTGCTGGCTCACTTGAAATGCCTCATTTACTTTAATTAATGACTGAGGCAAATCTATTAGTGTCTGTAATTCATACTCAAAACAATGACTCTATATTGGTTTCATTAATTACCCAAGACATGAGTTCATTAGCCAGTGAGAACACACCCTAATAATTAGGCTACTACATAACTACATAGTTGTAGTTATGTTATTAAAATGGTTTGGATTACATGAGCAAGTCCAAACTGGCATGGCCCCTTTGGGTTCACCCCTCAGCTATTTTCTAGAAAAGAGGGACTCTTTGTCAAAGATGGAGCCTCCCTGAGGCATACATAGCTGGGGTACTGCCAAGAGGCAGGGTAACATACTTGCTGTTTCTGGGAGAATAGATTTTTTAGCCGGAGGAAATATAGCTTTCCTCAAACCATATTCTCAATGGATTTATTTGGAACTCAATCTGGAGGTCTGGCCACAAGTCTTCTTGAGGCAAAGACACAGAACCAGTTAGAATGGGAGAGGGAAAGTAGAAAACAGGGAGGGAACACAAACAAACAAACAAATAAACAAACAAACAAAAATGACTTGGATTAAAATTCCCTTTATCATGGATTTATCTGGTCATAGAGACAACAGAGGCTATCAACTATAAAAATAGAATTTTGGTCTTTAGATCTATGAATATTATTTCTCTAAGGCCTGCAGAAAAAAATTAAAAAGGAAATGGGTCATAGAAGTTAACAGCAAATTTCTAAATTATAAACAATGGTAAACAGTAAGAGTCACCATAGGAACACTGTAGAAACTCCGTGGGGTTTCTCAGTAGTCTTTTTATAAGACTTCTACTGAATATGAATTTGTTGGACATTCTCTCTTTAGAAAAGGCAGTAATTCCCCCTTATTCTCGGTTTTGCTTTCTGCTGTTTCAGTTACCAGAGGTCAACCATGGTCAGAAAACATTACATGGAAAATTCCAGAAATAAACAATTCATAAGTTTTAAATTGTGCATCATTCTGAATAGCGTGATGAAATCTTGCACTGTCCTGCTTCTTCCAGCTCCAGATGTGAATCCTCCCTTTGTCCAGCATTTCCACGCTGTAGATGCTCCCTGCCTGTTAGTCATATAGTAGCTGCCATCGTAGTTGTCAGATTGACTGTCATAGTATTTTAGGGCTAGTGTTCAAGTAACCTTTATTTTACTTATTAATGACCCCAAAACACAACATTGGTGATGGTAGTAATTCTAATATCCCAAAGAGGAGTCGTAAAATGCTTCCTTTAAGTGAAAAGGTGAGTACAGTAAAATAAGATATTTTGAAAGAGAGTGAGACCACATTCAGATAACTTTTATTACAGTATATTGTCATAATTGTTATTATTGGTGTTGTTAATCTGTGCCTAATTTATAAATTAAACTTTATCATAGGTATGTATGTGTAGGAAAAAAACATAGCATATGTAGGGTTTGTTACTATCCATGTTTTCAGACACCCACCGGCAATCTTGGAACATATCCTCCATGGATAAGGGGGTCTGCTTTATACTCTCTTGGTTTACCCAGTACCAGCTCTTCTCTCGTTCTTGTCTTCTCTGGCTGTCCTCTAAGTCCCTTTTAGTCCCTTTTCTCTGCCAGCTTTCTCTTCTCAGATAGTCGCCAGCTCTCTTCTTACTTTATACCTTTTTTTTTGGAATATCTCATATCCTCCCATAGTATCACCTATCACCTATAGTCATGTGATTTCAAATCTATGTACCCATTTCCTTTCTCCTAAACTTTATATCCATATTCCCAGCTTCCAACTGAACAGCTCCTGGGAGATTTTACAGGCACTCAATATATCTAAAACCAAACATGCAGTTTCTCCACCCAATGCTTCATTCCCCACCAAACCTATTCTCCTTCCCTTCATTGATGGTATCACTGTCTACCTAGCCAAGAGAGCTAGAGATCCTGGAGTGATCCTCAATGTCTGGACATAATCCTGCTTCTGCATTCTCATCTTCCCTGCATTGGTCCAGTCTTCATCACTGCTCTCGCAAGAGATTTTGGGCTCCATGCTTAAACTTCATATTTCTTAGTCTCATTGATCTCCCATTCCTTTCACACCCTGCAGCATCTACTGCATGGTCCAGTACACTAAACTCTAGAGTTCTGGGAGCATCCCACACTTTTCATTTTCTTACACATGTTTTCTTTGTGTTGTTCCTTTAGCCTGAATTGTCCCTTCCATAAAACCACTGCTGGGTGATTCTTAGTCATTCTTTCCATATCTTTGTTAACTGTCTTAAATTTTTTCTCAACAAGGCAAATAAGAATAAATCATTGAATAAAATTCAGTCTAAATTTTTCTTTTTCTTTCTTTCTTTCTTTTTTTTTTTTGTGGTGATATCTCCTTTGAAATACTCACAAAAAGTTAATTTTTCCCTCCTCAATATTGTCAGAACATTTATTTTTCACTAGAATCTATTGCAGGGGTTAGTAAACTTTTTATCTAATGAATCAGAAAGTAAATATTTTAGGTTTTGTGGGCCATATGGTATCTGTCTCAACTACTCAGCTCTGCCACTGTAGCATGAAAACAGCCATAGATAAGACGTAACAAATAAGCATGGCTGTGTTCCAAGATAAGTTTATTTACAAAAACAGGAGGTGAGGTAAAATTTGCCAATCCCTGATCTATTGCCGTTTTGTATTGTGTTGTAATTAGTAAATTATCAGTTCTTTGAGAATAAGAACCCAGTGATCACTAATTATTCATTTTGTGTGGCAGGTTTTTTCTTCAAAGAGGGCCACTACGATATCTCCCATTTCCCTTGCTCTTCTGCAGTGTGATCTGCTACTGCCCTTCTAGAGGTAGGGTCTAACTCCCCTCCCTTGAATCTGGGATTTCTTGTGACTCACTTGTCACCATAGAACATTGTGGAAGTGAGGCTGTGCAATTTCTAAGCGTAGGACTGAAAAGACCTTGCTCTTCAGTTCCCTCATAACACTCACTCTAGAGATGTTTCCCTCTGGGAACTTAGACACCATTCTGTCAGAAGCTGAAAACACATGGAGGGCCCAAATATAGATGCTCAGATTGACAGTTCCAGTTGTGCCCATAGTTGAGTCATCTCCATCCAGGTACCAGACAGGTGAGTCTAGAGCCTTCCCATGATTCCAGCCCCCACTCCTCATCCTGTTGTTCCAAGTTCCTCAGCTGAGGCCCCATGTTGCTGCCATGACTAGATTGTAGATTTGTGAACACAGCAAATGATAATTATCATTATATTACTCCATTATGTTTTTTTACTGAGATACAATTGACATATAGCATTGTATAAGTTTAAGTGCACAACATGTTAATTTAATACACTTATATATTGAAAAATGATTACCACCATAGTTAATAGCTAACACATCTATTACATCACATAATTATCATTTCTTTTTTTGGATGAGAACATTTAAAGTCTACTCCCTTAACAACTTTCAAGTATATATATATATATATATATATATATATACATATATATATATGTATATATATATATATATATAGTATTATTAACTATAGTCAATTAATGATTCCATTAAGTTCTGAGATGGTTTGTTACATAGTAAAAGATAATTGGAACATAGCCCATGCTATGAGATTTTGGTTTTATTTTTTAACATTAAAGCAACAACAAAAATAAGAACTCCAATGTCATATTGTCTATGTGTGGTTTTTCCTGTAAAATATTTCAGTATGTGATATACATGGGTATAATTTAATAGTAATCTAAGTCCTAGGGACCTTAAACTAATGTTTCAAGGCACTTTAACCAAGAATATGTCTTCTAGGCAGAATGAGTTAATTAGCACTTAAAGCTCTCTAACTAGAAATCTAAGCAGTGCCAAGGAGGTGAGCAACAGTGTTATGAGTATAGGCATCTAAGTCTGTACCATAGGGCTTGTTAATTAGTATAAAGGATGTTATGAAATTAATAGTTTTTAAAATATGTGGTAAATTGGAAAGATTTGATGGGCATGACCACCCTTGAATAAATAAACCATAAGAATCAACAGGCCCAGCAATAGCACACATTTGGTGTTGGGAACAAGGTCTAGAATGCCATCTGGTTCTGCATGCCCTGCTTAGTGAAGGAACAGGCCACTTCATATAACCAGATTTGCTGATTCTGCTCTCAGAATAGCATTACATATGCCTCAGAGTAATTCTTCTTGCAAGGTGATTGCTGGAGTATATTGTCTAGACAGAGAACAGGGACTTCTCTTAGGGTATCCAGGTTTTGTTCCTGATTACTACTAAATCATGTACACAGCAACATTTGGTCTGAGATTTCTACTGTAACATCCATCTAGTAGTGAGTTCATGGAGGTGACAGCCTCACTTACTTTTAATCTGACAATTTGTTGATTTATCAGATTAGCTTAGGTTGGTTTGCAGCACTGAAAC
Organism: Eidolon dupreanum; assembly: GCA_028627145.1. Lineage (NCBI taxonomy): Eukaryota > Metazoa > Chordata > Mammalia > Chiroptera > Pteropodidae > Eidolon > Eidolon dupreanum. The sequence continues at coordinate 41,581,943 of CM053514.1, read as the reverse complement.
ATTGATATTCCTGCCTTATAAAGGTGATCAAAATATTTTCCACCTTACATTGAGTTTAATTTCAGGAAAAAAGATTTTTTTTTTGACAGGCAGTGCGTCAAGTGGGAGCAATTGCTGTTGATGATGTGATAGACAGTATACTGCAATGAGTTTATTAATCAGTATCATGCTAAATTGTTTCTGCAATTTCTCCTGGAAAGTGATGCAAGCAGTGCCTAGCACAGGGTTTAGAATTATGTGTTGAGGCAGGCAGGTTGTTTAATGAACAATGACAAGAAGAGACTCTGTGAGATTCATGAATAACATCACTTACCAGGGAATAATCACTTACGCACCTGTGAATGCCATTTTGTTTTGCTCTACATATTACTGAAAGACAAGTTTTGATTTACAGATGCTAATAGATGTGGAATTGGCATTTAACTTTCCAGATATGCTATTTGTTTGAGAGCAATATAAGTAAAAAGTGTTGCAGAGTGTGTTAATGGCCTACAGTCACTCCAAAGGAGATGTATGGCTCCACTCTAATGTACTTAATTACCAATCAGTCAGCTCATCTTTAAGAGGCCTCCCTGGCTGCAGAGAATAAAGAGCTGCACAGTTTGTTGCTTTAGCACAGTTGGCTGCTTTCTCTTCTGATTTGCAGCTGTGTCCTCCAAATCTGATGAGATGTTCCACAGGCATCTAAAAACCAATGGTCCAAAGCTGAACACACTCCCCCTCTCAAAACCTCTCTTCTTCCTGTGCTCCCTATTTCAGTAAATGATACCACCATCTTCCTAGATGTACAAGCCAGAAACCTGGGGTTCTCTTTGACCTTTCTCACAAGCTGCATCCAACCAACCTCAGGCTATGTTGATTCTAACTCAAAAGCAGTGCTTAGAATATATCCACTTCATTCTGTCCCACAGCCACAACACAGTCTAGGGTGCCATGATGTCATACCTGATTGCCTAATACTACCTGATCTACATCCTCTTGCAGTAGGATATTAGTTGAGATAAAAACATAAGTTTATTTTATTCCTGTATTTATCCCTTTTCCTTTTCCTTATTAAAACATTTAAGTAATATCTATAGTAAATATCTACCATAAAGAATATGAAGAGCAGGATCTAAAATATTCAATAATAAACTGTGGGGTTGAGTTACTTCATGAGTAGTGAAAAGCCTGGGGTGAGTCTGCATAGCTAAATGGACAGGAATTCCATGGATCATCCTGATGGTAGTGTTTCACTACAGCTTATTTATCTATGAGGACCATTTTGAGTTCTGTGCCTGAATAGAACTTCCAGTATTATAATGGGGATTGCAGAAATTTCCAGGTTCGTGGGTAGAAATCTACCTTCCTCCCTGCTCTCTAATTTGGGCTTGCCCAACATCTTCTCATTCAATCTTGTTCTTCCATGTCATTCCTTCACTCCTCCCAGGAAGTTATCCTTAACTTACCCTTGTTTGAGCATTAGAGCTGGATGGAGACCTAGAGTTCATGGTAGTCATATTATGGCTGAATGATGACATTTGGGTGCATGTTATCATGAATTTTTGTTTTGTGCTCATTGCTTCAGGGAAAGGATATAGAAGATAAGAGACCAAAATTTTTTGATTTTGTTCCATGACTTTATCAATAAATTGTGAAGTGAATTATGGAAAAGATGACTTATCCAGATCAGAAATAATAGCAGAAAAGACTTTACCTGACACTAAAAATACAAGTTCCCATTCCTCTCTAACCCTAATGTTTGGTGGGAAGAGAGAAGAGGCATGTGAGTAGACTGCAAGGGCCTGGACAAGCTTTCTGGAAGTACTTAGGGAGGCAACAGGACCTCAGAATGAAACTGCTCTGGATATATCCAGGCAGAGGATACAAAAGCATCCTCTCGAAGACTTCCAGGCCCCATGTGATCTTTGGGAAGAGACCAATAAACTAAATTCCACTGGTTAGTAAACAACAGAAGATTTAAAATGTTTTACCTCATTCAGGGGGATTTTTATTTTAATGTTAAGCAAATTAGCCTCTAGTCTTGAAATTTTAGGCCTGAAAGTGAGATAGGGGAAGAGGGGGCTAAAAAGGCTTTCCTGCATCTCCAAAGCACATCCCACCAATTTATAATCTCAGCGTCTGTCTATGTTGTCAGCATGGGCAGGTAAGTTTTGGTACCGTTCCACAGCACAGGGCCTTTTCTTTTCTCTGCAGCACATTAGAAGAAAAGTTAGAAACTGTTCCTATTAAGTTTAGGCATTGAGGACAATCCGATTTAAAAAAATTTCTTGATGGCACAGGGCTTAATATTTTTACTATCATTTGAGAATAGATGTGGTTCTTTACACTCTTTAATAGAGTTGAGATCAATTTGGTTGTGATATGAACTAAATATTTTCTATTAGTATGTGTCAAATTATGGGAATAATGAAAAAAAAAAAACAAATCTTTGATTTGTGAACTGAGAAGCCAATTTCCTGGCTTCCCCCAACTCTTAAATCTGTGTATCTTGTTTATATACTTACTAAATTGTGAAAATCTTAAGAGTAACTTGGTATGATTGCCCACAGGAGTGAAATATATTAATTATGAGCTGATTCTTGCTTACTAATAATTTGTATGTATACAGTATGTATACACATACATTAATATATTTGCCAATAATTTTTAGATATATTTAACTTCTGCCTTAATGAGAAAACTAAGTATGTAGATAAAACTGTAAACTTAATAGGTATTATTAGAAACATTTCCTTATAAAACCACTTTGGTGTTGAGTTTCAAGTACCATGAAACTGTTAATCTGTTTTATTTAAATTCTAGTTCTAACAAAAGTTCCTATGACTATATCACGAGTGAGTAGCAGGGTGTGCCACCAGAGTTGGCTGGATGATAGGGACAACCTTGAGCTTCGGTGACCTTGATTGTGCAATATGTCTCTAGATTAAATATCTTAATGCAACTGGAAGATGGGGCATAGTTCTTTCAAGAAGAAGTGCAGTCTCTCTAGGATGGAATAAGAAAAAAAGCTAAGTAAAGATTTTTGGACAATTTTGAACTAAACAATGTGAATTGAATATGGATGTGTGAGCCATGCATATCAGGAAAAATCGTGACTGAGATAAAAGTTAACATTCTACCTCTTACATTGCAAGTATGATTGTGTTCCCTAGATATGATCCCTTGCTAAATTAAGTGTAAATATAATTTTTATAATGAGGATTGCATTTTCAATGTATTGGAAAAACGAGTGATATAAGGAGTCATGAGGTGAATCCTTTTCTAAAATGAATATGTAATCACATTAGCAAGTCTATGTGATATCTTTGGTGTAATTATTCATAGGTTTTCTGAATCTAAAAATCCATAGATTGTAAGATGCACCATTGTTTTATGCTCCACCATCAAAGAAAATACTCTGACGAACTCTGAAGCAATGCTTTATTATTTATAATTTTTATTTTATATGTGTTTAAAGAGCTCCTAGACTATTAGGCATAGATTCTTACTTTATATTAATTTAGTGTGGCAATTTTCATTTTTAAAAAATATCAGAATTCCTTTATAAGCTTAAAAATTATTGAGGAGCCCCCAAACTTTGGTTTATGTGTATTTTATTCATTTGTATTTATAGTATTAGAAATTAAAACTGAGAAATAAAAAAATTAATAATTACTTTAAAAACAACAATAACAAATCCATTACACATTAAACTAAATAACATTTTATAAATATATTTTTTTAAATATTTGTTTGAAGATTAGCGTTAGTGTGAAGTTTTACATTTTTCCAAGTCTCTTTAACATTAATATCTGGCTTAATAGAATTTAGTTGGATTCTTATATCTATTCCTGCATTCGATCTGTTGTTTTAGTGGAAGCATATGAAGAAAAGAAAATCTAGTCTTTATCTGGAAAAATATATATAAAATACAGATTACATATAATCTGGATTTTAATAGCCTTTAATAGCCTTTCAACAATTGCGGATATTCTTCTTTGATACTACACCCAAACTTGACAAATGATAGTTTCTTAAACATTAGTTGCAATATTGAATCTGACACCATATCAATGAACTTTCATACTCTGTTACATTAATATCCATTGGTCTCTTTTGCATGTTGAATGGATGTTTTACTCATAGATAATTTTGTAGCCACATACAGTAGTCATTTGTAAAATATTGGTTCACTGAGTAATGCCAGTCTTCCAAATATTCATACATTTCATTATACAATATAAAAATAATCACATTCGTTAATATTATAACAAACCTAGTCAGCATAATCTTAAAATATAGGGAAGTTATCAAGTTCACAGGGGCAGACAGTTTTTAAAAATTTAGTTTTGCTTGGAAGCATAATATGACTTGCATAAATGCTTTTCCTCAAGATAATCCTAGTGCTTTGTTATGTAGCAGAAGTAATTTTTCTTCATTGAGATTATTCTTTTTTAAAAAAATCATGACTGTAGAGTAGTGAAGAATATAGTAATTATTAGTAAATTTGATGTCACCCACTTGATTCATGCTAAGGCACCAGCAACTATAGTCATCATTGCTTTTGAACCATCTGTGAAAATGTTAGCACAGTGAAAAAAATAACATCTTTGTATCATTATGAAAACAAATTTGATTTTGTGGGTCTCCTGAAAAGGTTTTGGAACTCCTAGGAAGTTGCAGACACACTTTGATAACTACTGTTCTACTGCATTTGTAAAGGAAAAATGAAAGTGAAATAAATTGTTTAAACTATTATTAAAAGTTCTTTACAGTTAGTCTTAATCTTTTGAAAACATTTTTGATTTGTGTCAAAAAAACACATAATATAACACTCTGTGACATACAAGTTACTATCACATATACTTGCGATTTTTCAGTCTCTTAAAGCAATATCAAGAGTCATGCAGCAATATTGAAAACATGGTATCATGTTACATAAATGTCTCATTCAAACCTACATGTATACAGTTTAATCATAAAATAAATTGGTTAACATTACTAGATATATTGTGCATACCATGGTAATTTGTGAATGCTCTGGAACCAGTCCCTCTGGAGTTGGAACACGAAGAGGAGCTTTGACATCATTGGAAAATGCTTTTTGGTTAATACAAGAATCTCTTGCATGCACGTTGAAAAGAAAGTGCTCTTGGCTCACATTAAGTGCTCTTGGCTCTCAAGTCTCCCCCAAAGTCAAAGCAGTACCTCCAAAGTCAACAACAATACATCTCACAATCTTCGTATCTTCATTTTGAGATCACAGGACATAGGGCAAGACAGGAAGAGAAATATATACCTGGGAACTGAATGGTGTTAGTCATGAGAATGGATGTTTAGGCTTATGGGCTGGCTATACTATGTCAGTTCTGAACACCAGATTTCAAGGGACAGAGGTGATCATAGGTTCTCTGATATATTTTTTTCTGAGTTTTATAACATACAGGACCTCTAGAGTGTGGAGTCCAGCTTCTTAGAAGAAGGACAGGAAAGAGTCTGTTGACTCTCTAATGCTCTTTTCAAGTTGAAGGCTTGGTGTGAGTAAGGTTGGGGATAAATTAATGCAGAGGATAAGAGGCTCACTGAAGATAAGAATACAGTACCTGATTCTAGGGCCGGTGGGTGAGGACTACTATTCAGGGAGCCCCAGCAATTGAGAGGTCAGTCTTTGTATTGGTGTTTTTTATTTGAATTTACAAGATGTTAGGAAATTTGTTGATATTGACATTTACAAACATTATTAAACCACACACACAGCAAAACAAACAACAAAAACTATAAAGCTTGATTTGGTCAAACTAATCCAGCAACTTATGAAAACTGCTCACCATTTATATATAATTACTACACAGCAAAATGTAATATAGTAAAAAATAATAGGCACATCCATGAAGGTGCCTATTAGCTTTACTGCACAGTTTTGATAACACTAAACTCAGTTCACATATATACATTTATCGTAGTCAATGTCACATGGTTGTCTCCATAAAATAAATTAGAAGATGTACTCTCTGCGACTATGCTAAGTTTATAGAATTCATTTATTTCCGAAGATATTTTGCCACAGAAATTTTGACAAGATGGTTGAGAATGAATGCTCAGTTCTGGACCAAACACGTGATGCCTTGGCCATATAATCGGGACCTCTCAACTGTGGAGGAAGAGCCAGGGTGAAGCCATTGGTGGGTCAAGGGCTTTCATAGAAGAATAAGAATCATTCTTATTGTCTTGGGTGTTGGTACCAAAAGTGACCAAGGTGAACACAGGTCTGCAGTAAGTGCATGTAAGCAAAACCATTAAGTGAACAATAAGGTTAGGACCTTATTGGAGATTACCACTTTAATTTTAGAGACTTCGACTCTAAAATTAGTTAATCAGAACTTACACCAGAGAGAGCAATTCTGTGAAGAGCAGCATTGTTATAGCCAGAACTACACAGGACTTGAGGAGAAATACATATACAATAAAATGAGACACTATGGATTTTTATTAAGAATAACTCTTAATTAATATACTTTCAATGTCATGAGTGACACAGAGAAGGATTTTGCTAAAGTAACAAGGAGATGACTGAAGCTTTGGAAACTACATATATGAGAGCAGAAAGTGTAAAAATGAAGGCATTCATATTTTCTTACTATAGCTAATTCCAGCTACTGCTTATACAAACTGTCATCCTCTATTTCTTTAAATGTTGATTATGATTCTAAAAGCATTACTGGGAAATACTTGCTGCCTGCATAGCTGAAAGTTCTATAGAAGAGGAAAATGGAAATATAAGTAGTTCTCTTTTTTATTAGCATTGATTTTATAAAATTATATTAACTCATACTCAAAAATACTGCCATTATCTATTTCTGTATCTGCCAGTTAGGGTTGGGATTTGACCTTTGACATGGTGTCATTTTTTTTACTACTTGAGTAGAGGAAAATGAATTGTGGGAGACAGTGCAAGCTAAATAAAGGACATTTGAAGAAGCAAACCTGTCATTTAGATATTTAGATGAAGCACAATTTAATCAAAATTAGTCATGTAGATATGCTATCATTGTGCTAATGATTTCTGAAGAATGCAGAGTAAACTTATTTTACACACATTTTGACTGAGAAATGAAGATATTGGCAGAGAGTTTTGAGAAGCAGGAAGCATTAAAAGCAAATGCATTTTTAATTTTTTGTTATAATTCTGTTATTTTTAAAAGAGCAATGCTTTTCAAATCATAGCATTAATTCATAGAAGTGTAATTCTGCATGATTAATGGGGACTGACTCAGCCATTTCTTTTTGCCTATGGTTTACAGTTACTGTTTGTGAAATTACTTATGAAACTGAGCCCTTTCTAAAATGACCTGAGTAATTGATTTTATCATAGATTCAGGTGGTAAATATCAATCCATTACTGCTTTGGACAGAACCAAGAGAAGTCTGCTTGATATTTTTGTTATTATTGAAAATGTGCAGGGAATGATTTGAGTTTGTATAAAATCTTATGGTGCTCTCATTCAGTATCTCAGTGTCTTAGGTCAGGCACCCTAGAAACAGATATTGAGCTGAAGACTCGTGAGCAAGTGAGCTGGGGTCTCATACTCCCACAGCAGTCAGTCATTGGCTGTGTGCTGCCCAGGGGACATATAAATGCCCAGTTACTCGGTCCTCTGCAAGAGGTGCCAACATAGTTCTGATAGTTCCAGGACAGTGAAGATGAGGGAAGGGAGCCACTGGGATCGAAAGCACATAAAGGGATGCACAGAAACAATACAAGAGTAAAAAGGATATTATCAAGAACGAGAACGGACAGTGTCCACTGCACTCAACAAATACTTATTGAGCACCTACTGTGTGCTAGTTACTGGTCAAAGATCTGAGGATTCAGTGGAGTAAAGACTGTAGAGCTTCTGTGCTAGTGGGGAAGACAAACAATACAATCAGTAAGCTAATGTATGGATAACTTAGTAACTTGGTGATACATATGAAAAATATAAAGCAGGGCAAGCGAATAGACAAAGACTAGGGATAATAGGTTAGATAGGGTAGTCAGGGAAAGTTAAATAAACAAATCATGTAAAAAATGTATTTGAATTTCCATGGGGCTATCCTTTGGGAAGTACTGGCATTGTGTATTGTTTCTCCCTAACCCTGGGAACTTCTTTCATATGTAGCTCATAGAAGGGAAGTGAGCCTCTAATTTGAATAAAACCATCACAATAGGTATTCTTGACATAGGAACAACAAACATAAAATATATGGTCTTTAAATTTTTTCCCTTCTGCATTCATTTCTAAATGTTCTGAAGTTAAATATTTGGGAAAGCAAAGGAAAAAGAAAATTGGGTTTGTATGTTAAGAATTCTGGTAATGGAAATTAGTAAGCATGTCAATTCTGATTAAATTTTTTTTAAAAATCTAAGTTATTTAGGGGAAATGAGTAAAAAAGGAGAAAAATAGTCATCTGGCTTATAACATAAAACTATCTTTGCTTTAAACTAAAGATCCTGGAGAACCTAAATGACACAATTGACTTTTGAAAGAAAGGCATGTAATGAGGTCATAGTGGTGCAGAGGGTGACAACCAGGTCAAGTACTAGATCTTCTTTTTCAGAAGTGACTGAACTCTTGTCATTGATTCAAACCAAAACTCACAAGTGACTGCCAGTCTATTAATATTTGGGGTTATGCCTGTGGTGGACCTTATTGGAGATGACTACTTTAGAAATTCTTTTTCCTGGCTATTTCATCTGATGCAACTTCTGGTAACCTCATTTAACTACTGTCTTGCCATCCCCTAATTTCTCTTTTATCTTTTGGGCCACAATGATAGTCAAGAGGCGATGACGGAAGGAGATACGTAGGAATTTGCTAGCAGGAGATACATAGGAATTTGTTAGCTAGTTTCCTTTCTTACTTATTCTCCAAGGTAAATGTTTCAGGGCTTTTCTAGTAACCAAGAGAAAAGATAAGACATAGATTAAAATGGTCCCACTGTGAAATCTTTAGTAGGAAATGTTTTCTAGCTTTGTTTAATTAGAAAAAAATATGTTAAGAAATTCATGGATTGTGGACTTTGAAACTTCATCAATGAGCATTCATGCCATTATCAAAATGCCAATATTCATCATAATTTAAAAATTAAACAGTAGTCAATTTAAATAATTTAATGTAATAATATTGAAATGAATTATGTGACAATGCCCTTCAGGTATCTATTTTAAATGCAAAAAAAGTATTGTCAGTGGACAGTGAAATATAAGGGAATCAGATATTTCTCTTCTTTGGTCACCCTAATTATAAAGAGAAAATTGCTTGGGAACTGTCAAATTAGAATATACCAAGAGTCATTTATCACTCAACAGATACTTATTGATCACCTACTGATCTAGGTGGTGGAGATACAAGCCTGCCCTTATGGAGCTTAACTTCTCGAGTCAGGATACACACACACACACACACACACACACACACACACTGACTGTGACAAGTGTTGTCAAGAAAATAAACGGAGCAATAGGATATAGAGGGAGTGTTAGCAAACTTTTTCTGTAAAGGACCAGATAGTAAATATTTTAGGCTTACAGTTTACAGGATCTCTGTCTCAACTACTCAACTCTGCAGTTGTTGAGGGAAAGCAACCATAGACAATATGTGAATGAATGAGCATGGCTGTGTTTCTTTAAAACTTTATTTACAAAACAACAAAGACAGCAGATGGTGGGCCAGATTTGGCCTGAGGGATGTAGTTTAATGACTTCTAGGGTAGTATAGCACTTGCAGTAGGAGATGGTGATGTTAGACCTGGGTGGTTAGAAAGACTCCTCTGAGGAGGCAACATTTTAAATGGAAGTAGAATGATGAGGAGCCAGCCATATGGAACTTAGGGAAAGAGCATTCCAAGCAGAGGGAATAGCTAGGTCAAAGGTCCTGTGGTAGAAACAGGCTTGTTCTCCTTGATGTGAGTGGCTGTCTCATTTTTGCTGTGTAACTTCAGGCAAGCCACTGAATCCTTTGAGCCATTTTCTCACAGGTAGAAATGATGATAACACTCTGCTTATAGGCTTTTTGTGAAATAATGTGTGCTAAAGCATTTTTCTGGGCAATTATTAGGGAGTATTATTAATAACTAGGATTTAGAAAAATAGTTGTGGATAAACTTCAATAGAATGGGATTTTGGCATCAAAGTACTTGTGCTTCATAGCAGCTCTTCATATTTTTACTACTGGGATTTTTATTTCATCTGGAACTTACTATACTATGTATTAATGTTTAGTCACCAATTTACTCCTTGCCGACTACTTCTCAATTTTATTTGCCAATCTTCTCAGTATTTATGAAAAATTGTAATTGTTATTTTCTATATATATCTAACAAATAGTTATTAACAAATTTTTTTTTGTTACCTAGAAGCAAAACAATATTATGAGACCCACAGACTTCCAAGTTTTATTTCTGTGAAAGCCTTCCATGGCAGCTGAGGAGCCACCAGCCTGTCAAAGCTAAGCCTCAGAATTCCTTCCTTTTATATTCAAAGGAATAGGAGCAGCATGGCCAGTAAGTCCATTCACAACATGTCTCTGCGTGCCATTGAAGCTTGTCTCTTCTGGGGCTTTCCCGCTGCACCCCCACATAGACTTTACCTCAGGTTTGTGTCCCCAAGTCAGTTCTATAGCCAAAGTTCATGCCTCCTCTGTGTAGCCATGCTGTGAATCCCTCTCTGCCCTACCCAATCCTTTAAGTATTGGAGAGACCAGTGCGCGGAGAGAGAAGAGTACCTGAGAAGTAATATCACCCGATGCTTAGCATCATCAATGTGGAAACTAGCCTCACTTTACGCAATTGAGAGCTGATCAGAATGAGAGAAATCCCTCAACAGATTTTGTCTCAAAGCTTTTTTTATTAACCAAGAAAGTATCCAACAAGAATGTGGGAACAAGAAAGAAACTAGATTCTCTTCTGTATGATAATGTGACTTCCCAACTCTATAGAAGAACAAATTACAATGATTTTAGTAAATATTTTCTTATTCATGATGAGTTTAGACTGTCTATGAGCATTAATGTTTGTCTCTGAAGGATATCTGGATAAACTTAGTGTAATGAATTCACCTTTGAATCAATAAATGTCAAATAAACAGGTGATTACCCTCAGCTTACCCTGTGGGGAACCCTCAAAAGGAGACTGAGTTGGAGGGCTATGGTCATCCTGGACAGCCCCTCTCCTCCCTATCCCTGGTTGTCTAGAGGCATATGGGGCATCATAGATATTGTTTATTGTCTTATTGAAGCCCCTGCTGAAAGGCACAGATGTGGGATGTGCTCTAATAGGTGGGAGGATGCATTCTGGGGTGATAATGGACCCTTGAGGTGAGGGCCACTATTTTCCAGGTGTTGGAGATTTTCTTTCTGAAAACTAGATGCAAGAGTCTCTTTGAGGGAGACGTTTAGATATGAGGACATTGGATTCAGGATATGATTAGGTTTGTTCTGAGCCCGAGTGGAAGCCCTGTTATGAAGAATTAACATCTTAGGTGCCTTTGACTTTAGATTCTGAAAAAAGTCAAATTTAACATTTAGCTTAACTTTTTCTTGCCTATGTTCCCTTTAAAATTACCTTGACCCTTCAGTGAAGAAGTTCTCCCAAACAGGTTGTTGTAGATGAATTAGGGGAGCTGGACTGAAGAGTCAGGGAGGGTCTGAGCAGTACTTGCAGACCGTGCAGAAGAGCAGTGGGACCATGTGTGGGTACCTCAGCAGAGAGAGGGGCACCAAGACTGTTAGTCCTAAGATAAAACTCTGTCTTGGCAGCGTCTCAACTCTTCACCCTTCTGTCAAAACATTGTAGAGGTGCAGAAGGTAGGGTGGGAAAATGTCAAGTGTAAAGTATAATTTACATGATTGCAAAATTACTTGAATTTTAATATATGGTTAAAGTCTTATGCTAGAAAACTATAATTCTTGTAACATTTAGATGTTAGCCAAGAAAGGTTGCACTGAGGGGTAAGAAACTTGGTTGCACTTCTGGAATCATATCTCCTGGGCTATTATTTATGTCACCTATCATCGGGCCAGCCCTGGTAAATGGCAATTGCAGAATTTGCTACTTGAAACGCACGAAGACAAAGATAGCTGTATCATTGGCCCATTTGGTAGATAGCTAGAAAATGTGCACATGCTGAATAATGTATTTCTGTCTGTCTTCCTAAAGGAGGGCCTTTTTCTTGTGATAGGTTGTTTCTGAAGAGCACATGAATACATTTAACAGAATGAGATGCAGTTAGAGATGATTAGAAAGCATTGGTGATACTAATTACAAGACAAATCAACAATGAGAAAGATGTTTCCTCTAAAATGCATGCATGTTTCTACCTTGATAGCCACTATGTCTATTTCAGTCTGTTAATGGATTTGTTACAGTCTACACACTCTAAAGCCCTATTTTAAAAACTACAATAACTGTGGCCAATCATTACAAATACTTCCTTGCATACCTCTCTCACTTTGTACTACCTGCTTGGCAAAACCATAGTTCTAGATCAATCTAGCTCTGTCCTGTACCTGTGCAGCTGAATGTGGCAGGTGAACAACACACCACACCTTGATGTTAATTAAATTTAATGATCATAAACTTCAAGTGGGCCTTGAACGCCACACTTATCTGCTTCATTCACTCTTCGGGGTGACTTGTCCCCTTTTTCCCTTCCCCTTTCTCGTTGTTTTCCTCTTCCTCCTCATTAAATTGGGGTATAATTTATGCTCATTAAAATGCACAGATCGTAAGTTTTGTGAATTTGACAAATGCATGCATTGAGTAACACACATCCTTATCAAAATATAGAATACTACCATCACTCCAGAAAATTTCCTGAAGTTCCTTTCCAGTCAATTCCTAAACCACCTGCTCCCAGCAGCAACCACCGTTCTGATTTCTATCTTGACTGCACGTTTTCCTTTCTCCTTAAATCTCCAACTCTTCTTTTCCAACCTCACTCTCAGCTGATGACCTACTTCATGGAGAAAATGAAAGCAAGAAGAAGAGAACTCCATATGCTTCCCTTGCCACTTCTTCTCATCTACTAGCATTTGCATCTGCATACTTCCTGTCTGTACCTGGATGTACTATCTGTGCACCTGTCTAAAACTAAGTTCTCCCATGCCCTCTTATGTAGTCAAGAATAGCACTCCAGCAATTCTTTCCTCTTTCTCTTATGTAATTTTTCACATACTGCTGGACCCATTCTTCTCAGCATTTACTTCTATGCTATCATATATTGTACCCTAAAAGAAAAATAAAACGACTCTTCTTGACCTCACCACTAATAGCCCTCATTTCTTTGTTCCTCATTCTATCAAAAACCGAAGTGCAGTTTATGTTCTCTGACTTTTATTCTTCTTTCCTGTTCTCTCTCAAATTCTTTCTATTTAGGCTTCTGCTACCTCATGGAAAATGCTTTTCCCAGGGTCACAAAATGACCTCCACATTGCTAAATCCAATAGAAAAATGTTCAGTCTTTGACAGGACTTGATGCAATGGGCCTCTCTTTCCTCCCTTGATAAAATGTCTTTATTTTGAGTTTCTTCACTGCTCAGTTCTTCTTGGTCTCAGTTTCCCCTGCTGATCCTTTGTCTTCTTCCTTAACTTTTCATGTTGGTGTGCCTGAGACTTAGCCCTTGGTTTCCTATCTTTCACTGTCTACATACTCTTAGTGATTGCACTGGTCTCATGGCTTTAAATACCAACCATATATTGATGCTTTCTCATCCAGATGCCAGACCTGAAATCCACACTTACTTTATCCAACTTCCCACTTGACATCTCTACTAGGATGTCTGATAGATGGCTTGACCTGAACATGCCTAAACTGAATTCCTGATCTTCTTCTATAGACTACTTATAGCTTTGCCATTTGGGTTGTTGGCAATCTGTCCTTATGGTTGCTCAATCCAAAATCTTCAAGTCATTCTCGACACTTTCTTACATTCATGCCTCCACATCTAATCCATGAGGAGATTCTGTTGACTCTATATAGCCAATAGTATTACTTTTTACCAAATAATCATTAGCTAATGGCGAGTGATTTTGTCAATCATGATAACATACCAAAGCCTACATGAAAACCCAAAAGGACAGTTTCTTGGCCTTTTTTGGGGGTGAGGAGAGCTTCCATGTTGGGGAACCAGAACACTTCCATGTGCAACACTGTACTCCTCGCTGTTCCCCAACTAAGCAGGCACCTTCTCACCTTAGCACTTCTCTATGGGCTCTTTTCTTTAAAATGCTCTTCCTCTGATATCCTCATACCTAATTTCCTTTCCTTGCTCAAATACCACCCTCTTTGAGCCCTCCCTTGACCCCTCTGCTGATAGTTGTGCCCTTTCACCTCTTACCTTGGGACTTTTATCCCTATTACTGTGTGCCACCTGTTGTCCACATAAGATTTATCACATTTTAACATACTATATTATTTACTTTTTACAGCATATTTAATGTTTCTTGTTTATGTCCTGCCTCCCCCATATGAAGGCGGGTTCTTCAAGGGCAGAAATCTTCATTTGTTTTTGTTCACTGATCGTACTAGTTGGCTATTTCAGTGACAGCACATGAAAGCACTTGCTACTTAGGCAAATTAGAGAAAATATTCCATGTAGAAGATAGTGAATCTAGAAGGAAATGATGCTAGAAGGAAGAGATGGCTATGCAAATCAACACAGTGGGGCTAGGGCCCCATCTTACATAGCTCAGAGTGCCAGGAAACAGTGGCACTGGATAGGTAATTTGCTGTGGCAACGGTTGTAGCTATTGCTCCTCTCACTGGGAGCAAGGTGAAATGCTAGCTTTGTCCTCATACCACTTGGATTTCTTATACTTCAGATGTCCCATACTTAGTTATATAGGGTGCTAATTTGAGAGTCAAGCTCGCTGGTTACATACGGTTACATACCTGTTTTTCTTATATATGAATTCCTACTTCTCTTGTCCATCAATGACCATGGATCTGACTCCTTCCATGGTGGGTAGACAACATAGCTCACCAATCCTCTGGGCCAAGAACCTAGAATAATGCCTAGCAGATAAGTAGCTCAATGAATTTGTTGAATAAAAGAGTTCAGGAGAACAACCAAGTCCAAGAATAAACTAAGCATTTTCTTAAAGTTAAAGCCTGGCTATTCAATCAGGCTGCATGCAAGCTCTGTTAAATAAGACTAGGTCATGATAACTATGAGTGGAACAATTATCTGTGGGCTTATTTCCTAAGAAAACACTCTGGAATATTTGGGACCTTAGACAAAAGTTCAAGTACAGTGTTACTTAAGGTCTTTAAATGACTAAAATGTTATAACTGTTGGCACAACCGTAGTTAACTTGAGGTTAGTGATTAAGAATATGGACTCTGGAGCCTGATTAGATTCAAATTCCAACTCTGCCTCTGACTAGCTGTGTTGCCTTGGGTAATTTACTTAACCTCTCTCTGATTCATTTTCCTCATTTGTAAAATGGTAGCAATAATAATTCCTACCTCATAGGGCTGTTGTAAAGCTAAATAATTTAATGCATGCAAGTGTTTATATCAGTGCCCAGCACCTAGGAATCAATAGATGTTTGTGATTATGTTGTCATTTTGATGTATATTATCCCTATCTTCTGTTAATTATGCTAAGTTGATTCTGAAAGCCACCAAAAGGACACCAAGTTCCTTAAAATGATGTTGCCCAAACATCTGTCATCTACACAATGTGCTGGTCAAAATTGTCCTATTAGTTTCATATTTGTTTAATTTTTGATAGGTTGAGGATAAATAGTAGAATACATTTCGTTCTTTCGAAATAGTCTTTAGATTCTCTCCTGCCCTCAAATTCCTTTTCTAAATCTATAATAATGTGCCAGCCCTCTCAGAAAAGAGGGAAGAGGTCCTAAAGAAAAGAAGCCTGTTGACATAGCCTCCAGAAACAGCAATCTTTTCAGGATGTGTGAAAATGTGCATTGAAGTGGAAATAGGGATTACAGATAACTTTTCTTCTGAATTCTTTTGTTTTCTAAAATATGACCAATGAACATACATATTTTAAAATTTAGAGATAAAAAATCATGCCAAAATCTTTTGTTAAACAACTAAAAGATCTACTGAAGGAGGGCCATAAAAGAGTAGATCAAATAGGGTGAAGAATGGGGTTCAGTGGCTCATACAGATCTTGGAACATGAAGCAGCATAGAAAGGAAATATCTGAGAAACGGAAGTGACAGGTGGGGCTCCTTATAAACCTCAAATCCTTTGGAAAAGTAAAAAGAAAATTAGGAAAACAGAAAAAGGCTCTTAGCTGGCCAATAAACAATGTTTGAGCACCTGCTGTATGCAAGTTACTATGCTAGATACTGTGGGAGACAGGGCAATGAATAAGGCAGGGTCTTTATCCTCCTGTTGCATCCAAAAACGCATTTAGGGGAGGAAATAGATTCTATAGCAAGCATGTCATCCTCTTCTTTTGGAGAAAAGAAATCTTTTAAAATCACAATGCCAGTACTTCTCAAAGTATCATTTACAGGACAAGAAATATCAGGTTGATTATGAAAATGAACATTCTCAGGACTCTCCATTCCTGAAAGAATGTTTGGAGAATGGAGCCAAAGGATCTGGCTTTTAATCAAGCACTTATGTGATCCTTATGCACAATTTAAAACGTTAAAACTCCTTCTGCTTTGTGGTTGTTACCAAATGAATTAAAAGAGAAATTACTTTTGACTGGTAGATGGGGTTAGACAGTTTCATGGGGGAGAATTTGAACTGAGGTTTTGGCTAGGTTTTACTAACTGTGGCAAAGGGGAGATGGCATTCTAGGAGCAAGGAATGGCTGGTCTAAGGCAATGAAGTGCATGGAAGGCCAGTGACTACAGCACAGGGAAGAGATAACAGCTCTGACATCCACAGCAGACCAAGCAGGCAACATGTTTTCCCTTCTAAATGGCCATTCTGCAGTCTCTCAGGTCTCTCTCCCAGGTTCAAACAGGATGACATTGGAGAATAATTTCCCCATGGAAAGCTGAATTTGCTTTGTGCTAATTTGCCACTCAATGAGCTAAACTCACCAGCTTTCTGCCTTCTGTCAAGTCAGCTGTTCTCCAAATTCAAGAAGTATTAGAATTTGTTGCCATTCAGGCTGGAATTTTGCTCTTCTCACACCTGAGATAGCACAAACTGACTGTATTTCCTAATAAAAAACAGCATACTTATCACTACCTTTACCTAGTGCAGGGCAGTGCGGCCAGACAGCACTTGGCATACCAGGTGGGTTTGCCCTCACGGGTGACCTCCACTGTGAGTGAGTGGTATGCAGCAGGAGATCAGATGTTTCTAAGTAGCAGAAGTGCCTGGACCAACTGTTGGGTCTCTGAGTGGGTTGGTGCCTCCCTTACTAGGCTACTCAGATGTTGTCAATCAACTGAAGGCATGACCCTGCTGTTGACTCAGTGCTGTCAGCCTCTACCCCTTTCTTGATTTCTAACTGATGCTATTTGAGGCATGTAAGGGCTGAGACCCTGGTGCTCATTTCCTTGTGAGGCTTGGGGCTTGGGCTCACTACTCAGCAACCCTATAACAACTCTGTCAAAGACTGACACTGCCCTTCTGGCCTCCACCATCATGGGGTAGCAGAAAAACATGATATAGATGCGGTAGACATGGTGCAATGGATGTGAAGGTGTGCTGCCCAGGTGTCCCTCCCAGGGGACTTGTGGTTCAGCTCTGGGAGTGCTGTCAGAAGACAGATGTCAACTGTTGGCCCTGTGGGGTCTGCCTCAGGGGCAGAGAGCCATGTCCATATCCAATAATACCGACTGAGGCAGGTGTAGAAAAGCCTTAGGTTATTTGGACCAGTGCCAGACAATGGGCCTCTGGGTCCTGCTTCCTTCTATTTTCTTCCTTTCATAGGTGCCAATCTTAAGGGCATTCTCTAATATACAACCACAACCTTAATGCTATTTCAGAGCCTACTTCCCATAGAACCCAACTTGCAACAGGAGTTTGAATTTCATATCAACTATAGGCATACCTTGTTTTATCGCACTTTGCTTCATTGTGCTTCACAGCTGTTTCGGATTTTACATATTGAAGGCAAAGCCTTCCAGCAGCAAAAAGATTCCAACTCACTTTTTTGCAGTTGTCTGGAACTAAACCCACAATATCTCCTAGGTTTATTTGTTCTTAGGAGCCTGGTGACTTTAGGGAAGCAATAATTTATTTTCTGTAAGACTTAAATTGCTTATCTGCAAAATGGGAATAACTAACTTCATAGGATTGTTGCGAGAGCACTTCGTTTAATACCTGGTGCTCTTATTATTATCATCACTAATAAATGTTAGATTTCATAATCTTGGGCAAGTTTTATAACTTTGGTGAGTCTTGGATTCTTTATCTAAAAATGAGAACAGTACCACTTACATTTCAGGATTTGGGTAAGATTGTATGACAATGTATGTGTGTGTTAGGTACTCAGTAGAAATGTCCCCCCTCCACCCCATTTCCCTTTAAAGTATCAATATACCTATATATAGTGAATTTTAAAAATAATCCGTGCTTATTTTCTTTTACTTTATTATTAGCTCTTTTTCAGAATATAGGGCATTTGTATTTGGAGGAGGAAAACAAAATGTGGAGCAGAAAGGTGGGACTAAGGTGGAGTCCTGGTTTTGTGGCTTTCTTCCTTTCTATCATAGCTCAAAGGCCAGCTTTTCCAAGAAGCTCACCGTGACTGACTCAATACACTCAATAAACCACTCATACGATCTTTGATTCCCCTCTCTTTTTCCTTGGTTCACTTTTGTGAATCCTTATCATGATATACTTTCGTGGATTACAGAATTTCTACTTTTATATTATAACATTTGAGAAGCAGGGCTGGTATCTGTTTTTTTTTTTTTTTCAAAGAGGGTACAGCTGGCTGAATTGCTGTGTTCCCTGGGAGTGTTCACTGGTTACTGTAATAGTTAACAGTGACTAATTCTTTTTAAAAATGCCGAGTCCTGCTGGAGACCTGTGAGATACCCCGAGAATTTCTGCTGAATTGACAAGAACTACGAGAGCCAGATGGGGGTCTTCTGAGTCCACCTCACCCGACTCTCATCTCACCCATGAGGACACTTTGTTTAGGCCAGCTCTCTTTTTCACTAATGGCATTTAGAGGCTCATATGGAACTTTGGTAGCCCATCTTTATTACCTCTTTTTGTTTTATAATGATATGCTATTTTTGCTTTAGATTTAAAGCCTGGTCAATTCTAGGAACATTGTCTTACACTGACACCTACTGGGCAGGTAGGAAAATAACTGATACCTGTAACCCAAGTGTGTTTTTGTCTAGAAGCAGAGAAATTATGTCTTCCTCATTGCAGTCATCTTAAATAAGCATCTTTCTTACCACTATCCTAGTTTTTATCTTTCATTTCCCTCGTATCTTACTAAACCTAAAGTATTAGATCTTAGGTTTCTTGGGTGTAATGATTTTAGCCAATTAAAATGCTGAAAGCCCATAGTACCTTTAAATAATGTCATTCTGTAGATATACTTAATGTTTAACAATGGACAACAATCATATGCATTAAATGTGACCTTAATTCAGCAAGCACTACAACTCCGAATAGCTGACATTTCAAGCAGGCCCTGTGAAAATTATGGGGCCATTCCTAATCCTAGACTCTTCCATTGGTGGGAAACTTGGGAGGCCATCTGATGAGATCAAAATCTCTCACAGATGACGATGAACATCATCCAGGATGAATGAAGTCAATTATTTTCTTGAAGTTTTCTCCAAGGATCACCCAGTAAAAATTCATTCGAGTGCTTCATTATCCTAATGCTACTTTGTTACAAAACCATCTCTCTTCTGCTTTTTCTGAAAGTCTCTTTTGTCCTCCTAAGATTTGAAAATGATTAATCAAATCCTATTCATAAAAACTTTACAAAATATACCGCTAGATTATATTCTAATCACATCTTTACCAATCCCTTTTCACTGGACTTTTTCTTTAGTTAATGAGGTAATTATTAAAAGTATTGTCTAGTGGGTTCAATACTTTTTCATTGTACACACACACATGATATAATTTAGTCATAAAGAAGAAGGAAATCCTGACAATATGGATAAACTTGCAGGGCATAATGCTAAGTGAAATTTTCCATGCAAAAGACAAATGCTACATGATATCACTTATATATGGGATATTAAAAAAAAAAGTCAAACTTATAGAAACAAAGAATAGAATGGTAGTTGCTAGGAGATGGAGGATTGCCAGAAAATAAACAAAAGGTACACATTTTCAGTTATAAGATGAATAAGTTCTGAGGTTCTAATGTACAGCATGATGACTATAATTAATAATGTATATTTAGAATTTGTTGAGAGAGTAGATCTTAAGTGTCCTCACCACACACACAAAAGGGTAACTATGTGCAGTTATGGTCATGTTACATAACTTGATTGTGGTAAATATCTCATAATGTATACATATATCAAATCATCATGTTATATACTTTAAATACATATAATTTTATTTATCAATTATCCTTCAACAAAGCTACAAAAAAGGGAGAAGAAGATAGCATGATAGCATTAATTAGCACATGTCTGGGAATTATCGGTTCTCTGGAGCTTGCAGGTCCCCCTTTGAGGGATTAAGACATGGTATATTTGGAAGGTACCTTGACTCCTAGAGTGGAGAGGACAGGCCAGCTCAGTGGGAGGAAAGAGCATGAATTTTGGACCTCAAGAGATTTAGATTTAAAAACTGACTCTGTCACTTACTAACTGTGGATCTCAGACAGTTATGTAGCTCCTCTTAGCCTCAGTTCCTTCATCTGTATACAGGGATAGCAATACTACCTTGTATAGTTCTTGCAATAACTTAATGACACAGTGCTTGGCACGCAGTAGGTAGTAAGTTATTTCTAGTCCTTGTTCCAAAAGGCACACTATTTGCTTGTGTCTGGCCCTGTGTACAGTCTAAATATCTCCCTGTTAATAGTTCTCTAATGTGATAGATGCCATTTCTGGAAATCTTTAGGGCTCAAGCCTTCCTCTCTTCAAGTTTTCTGGTTGTCACGAACTACCTCTGCTTTTCTCTTGAACTCCTCAGTCATCCTTTGTCCTCACATTGTCTGTTTTCAGACTTTGAAAATGGTTTTAGGGATTTATTTATTTAACAAGTATTTTTTGAGCTCCTACGAAGTGCCAGCACTATGGGTAGAGCAGTGAACAAAATATACAAAAATTCCTGTCCTCATAGAGCTTTTATTCCAGAAGAGGACAGAAAAGTAAGTAAATAAAGAATATGCTTTGTCAAGTGATCATAAATACTAAGTAAAAAAAAAAAAATAGGGCAGGAAGGGTAATAGGGAGTGTGTGTGCGTGTGTGTGTGTGTGTGTGTGTGTGTGTGTGTGTTTGAGGAGATGGTTGCTTCACATATGAGGTGCAAGGGCTGACTTGGGAGCCCTAGGCTTCTTGTGATGCCATAAATAGGGTTAAAATTATGCTGAGATTGGTCCTGATGGGTCATGGAAGATAGTGGTGTGCAATACGAGGGTTGGGGAGTTGTAAGGTGGTCTCTTGTCAGAAGTATGAATGGTCCTGTCTTTATTCCTGCCAATGGTGTTATGGAAAAGAACATGGGAAGGAGGTTCCTCACCTTATCTGGAGCATGGAGAATTGTTGGGTTTCCCTTTTGCATCTCTCCGTCAGGCAGTGGAGCCTTTGTTAAGTTCTTGAGATTCAGACCTTGACAAGCATTAAAAAATAATAGAATGAAATAAGGCAGCTCAGATGTTGTTGCCTTCAAGGAGCCCATCAAGTTCCTTTGGAACATAAGAACTGTGGAGGATCTGATATAGCCCCTCAGGGGACAAGACTGTTTCCTTGAGCAGCTATCTTAAGATATGATACCAAGAAATATCAGTAAGAAAATATTGAGCAAATACGGCTGAGTGGAGCGGGTCATTGGCTGGGAGCAGAAAGTCTGCCTTCTTCTCTCAGCTGCATGATTCTTGGCACACTGCACTGCCCTCTGAGTCTCTGTTTCTTCCTCTCTGTGATGAGGAGGCTTGCCTCAAACATTCAGTTCTGATACAAAATTCCATGACTTTAAAAAGTTGGAATTTTATCTCTGTCATTGAAATTTTAAACAGAAAATAGAGGATTTTATATAGAGTTTTCATTTCTTTTTTCTTTTCAGTTGAATTTAGAAGAAAAGGACATAGGGAAGGAAGAGTTGGCTTATATTGTTGGCTTAGAGAAGTGGATTAGATTGCTTGGATAATAGCCAGACAGACCAAAGTTGATCTTTCAAAGGTGGAAGAATTTGTTTGGCAGGGGAATTGCTGACTTGACCAAGAGGGCTTTTTCACTCATTTTTCTGGAGGAGAAAGAAACGAATCCTGTAAAACCAGCTTAAATACCCCCTTTGTGAAGCTGTTTGGTTCCTGTAGACTGAGTTAGTTGCTTCCTCCTCTGCTTCTACAGAAAGGTAAGGAGCAAATTGGAGTTAATGATGGGAGAAAGGTAATGACTCTATGTAGGAGCAGCAGTACATTTTAGATGAACATTTAGTAAGTATGTGATGAATGAAAGACAAAGAAATAGGTAAAGGGAAAAGGGGAAATGGGAAACCTGACTTCAGGTTTTTGTAAATCTCAGATCAAATCCAAGAATTACTGAATGTGACTTATGAGCACTTAGAAAAGGAATCATCACCAAGACCCAACGTAGCCTCATCAAGGACTGGTCTTGACAGTAATCTTACTGGTAGAGGCTCTAGATTTATAGGTTGCAGGGAAGGCTGTAAATATAATCTATTTTAATTTCAGAAAAACAATGAATGTTCTCTTGATTTTTTTTTTTTTTTTTTTTGGTTAGGATGGTGAAATAAAGACTTGATGATCATACTGTTAGGTTAATTTACACCTGGTAGAAATAACTTTATTCAAATAGAGTTGATTATAGTGTTTTTCTACCTGTAATGAGGTATTTGGTGGACTGTCACTGGGTTGGGCCTGACTGTTCAACTTTTAAAAAATAATTTATTTTGAAATAATTACAAATTCTCACAAGAAATTGTGAAAAAGAATGTATAGGGTGGTTGCTGTATGCTTTATTCGGTTTCCTCCAATGATATAACTATATAACTATAATGTGATATGACAACCAGAAAATTGATACTGATACAATCCACAGTTTATTCAGATTTCACTAGTTTTACACATACTTGAATGTGTGTGTGTGTGTGTATAGCTCTGTGAAATCTTATTACATGTGTAAATTCATGTAACCACCACCTCAATCAAGATATAGAACTGTTGTATTACCACAAGGTTCTGTCTTGCTATCTCTTTATAGCCACATTCATCCCACTCACCATTCCTAACTCTTGACAAGCACAAATCTGTTCTTCATCTCTGTGATTTTATTATTTCAAGAATATTGTATAAATAGAATCATATAGTATGCAATTTTTTGAGACTGGCTTTTCCACTCAGCATAATTCCCTTGAGATCCGTCCAAGTTGTTTTAGGTATTAATAGTTTGCTGCTTTTTGTTGCTGAGTAGTATTCCATTATGTGGATATATCACTAAAACCTTTTAAGAACATTTTAATATAGGTTTTTGTTAGAATATGTTTTCATTTCTTTGATATAAATCCCTGAGAGTACAATTTCTGTATTATAGGGAAATTACCTATATTGCCCAAGATTACATGTTTAGTTTTATAATGGTTTGGCAAATTATTATCCAAAGTAGCTATACTATTTTACATTCCCATCAGTGATGCCTGAGTGATCCAGTTTTTCTGCATTCTTGTCAGCATTTGGTGTTATCACTATTTTTAACTTCAGCCATTCTAGTATGTGTATTGTAATACCTCAAGTAGTTTTAATTTGCATTTCCCCAATGGCTAATGATGCTGAACAACTTTCACATGCATATTTACTCTCTGTATATCCTCTTCAATGAAATTTCATTCATATCTTTTGTGCATTTCCTAATTGGGTCAAATTGGATCATTTGTTTTTTATTGTTGGGTTTTGAGAGTTCTTCATATATTCTAGACATAAGTCCTTTACTGGATATATGACTTGCAAATATTTTCTCCTAGACTATAATTTGTCTTTATATTCTCCTAGCAGGGTCTTTGCAGAGCAAAAGTTTTATATTTTCATGAGGTCCAACTAATCAAATTTTCATTTAATGGATTATGCTTTTGGTGTCAGGTCTCAAAATTCCTCACCCAGTCCTGAAGATGTTCTCCTAATTTTTTTCTAAAAGTTTTACCATTATATATTTTACATTTAAGTTTATGACCCACTATAAATTAATTCGTTCAACTTTTAAAGTCAAAGCGGTTGAAGATACAGTAGGCATGTAAGTGATATAAGTAGCTGGAATATAGTGATGAAACTAGTAAGATAAAATTTATAAGCATGCAACATCAGAGACAGTTCATTATTTTCTAGGTTGTATTTGCTATAAATATGTGTCTTCATCCAGAAATGGCAAGATTTACATAGGATCAAAATAATAGGGCATTTAAATCCACTGAGTGAAAACCAAAGTCTATATTTAGGACTGTGTAGATATTCACATGCATTATTTTTTCATATTCTTGATGAGATTTTACAAAGCAAAGTCATTGTTTAAGATTATCAGCTACTAAAAAATGGTCTCTATTTCTGTACAAGTAAAATAATCCATCAATAGAAAAAAAAGGCATTGACAGAGTTCATAGTTATAGCTTGATGTGAGAGTGACATAAATTCTCAGCCTCTCAGAGTGGGGACTTCTGGGCCTACAGCCCTCAGTACCACTAACAGAATGTTAGGGCATGGATTTTTCTTATGCTCTCTACTTTTGCTGGAAATGAAGAAATGAGGGAGATGTAGATATAGTAGAGTATGGTAAGTGGCGAAGGGGGTTAATGGAACTGACAGGAAGAAGCTATTACAAATACCAGACATGAGACGAGAGAAGGACAGAGGAAATGGAGAGTGCCTCAGACTGCTAGAAAGGTGTGGGACTCTCTTGGACCGGGGTCTGTCTAGTCATTATTCTGCCAGGAAGCACCTGAGGGACCCTGGACAATTCACCCAATCTCTCTGTGCCTGGGTTTCCTTTTCTGCTACATAATGAAAATAGTGTCTGATCCATAAACTCCATGCGCTGTTAGGAAGTATAAATTTGCATGAAAGTTTTTTTAGTAAAATATAAATATGTAACATTGTTATTTCATTGTGGACCACCAAATACACATTTATCTTTCTTCATTTTTTCAATGGAATATATCCTTAAAAACTAGTACAATATTTCTCTCTTAATTCTTTGTTTTACTAAATTCCTTAGGTTTTTTGGTTCTCTTCTCCACATGTTTACCAGTGTCTTGGCAGTGCAGTGTGGCTGGCTTGATCAAAGGTGCTCTTTTATCTGAGTAACTGTTATATAATGTTTCCAGTCTAGATCATTAAGCTTACTCTCCTCCTAAATCTGTAATGTAGGAAACTGACCTGGCTTATTCACCTTGTGTCTTGCTACTTCTCAGATGTCTTTATGACTGAAAAAACATGGGCCCCATGTTTCCTTGTACCCAAGGAAACAAACTTTGTCTTAAAGAATAAATAGATGAATATTAGTTTAGGATCTATTATGAAATATAAATGTAGATTCACTTTACTCATAGCTCCACTGAAAATTGTGTATGTATATGTGTGGAAGAAGTTGAAGAGGGGACTGTTTTTTTAAGTATCATAAATTTGTCAATTATTTTTGCAGGAAACAGCATTCTTTAGGGTTTGCTATTATGGTCATCCATTACCTTTAATTTTTAACTATGTGGTTAATTGATAAAGAGATTTTTAGATTCATTCACAGGTTAAGACCAAAAATAGAGAGTTAAAGAAGTAATCCTTTGGTAGGATATTGGGAAAAGGTAGGGAAGAATCCAGTAACCACAAAGTCCCTAAATTAAGTATGAAACACGAGGAGAGAATTTCTAATGGTGAGCCAATAAAGACCTTGGAATAATTTCAAGTTTTCTTAATTTGAATGCCTATTTGCTATTCATATTGAATTTCCCCATTTGAACTCATTAAGATTAAAAAATAGAGTAATATGTGTATCAGAAGAGTTATATATGTATACATGTGCATATATATCTATATATATATATATACACATATATATCTCTCAAAAGTCTGCCACATAATCCTGAAAATCCACTATTAGAGAAGCATTCTTTGGGTAGCACCATTTCTCTGGGAGAGAGCTATATTAAGCTACTGTCACTTAAGAACATATATACAAGGCCAAATAGGATTATCACAAAGCACAGGCTCTGGAGTCAAATGGTTCTAGGATTGAATTGGCTTTGGCATTTATTTGCTCTGAGGTTCTGAGCAATATATTTATTTTCTGAATCCCATTTTCTCCCTCTGTAAAATGGGGTTAATAATGGCGATCACATGAGAAATAATTTAAATGAGCTGACGAACCTAATACAATACTTAGTTTAAAGTTAGCTCTTAGTATATTGCAATGATAATTATTAGCAATAGTAAGAATATTTAATTCAAATAGGGACTTGCCTAGCTTTGGGTGAACATGAAGACATTCTAAGAGATTCAGATAATTTTAAGGAAGCCAATTTTCAGAGTCTACATTTCTCTTTACATATACTCTTTCTATATTCATCTGCTTGCAAATACACAATCATCAGGCTGCTTCTCCTTTTCTACTTTCCCTTTCATAATCTTCCATCTTCTGCCTTACAAGCTAGAGACAAATATCTCATCCAACCCAAATCATATTATGGTACATTGCCTTGGGTGTAGAAACCTCTGGGACCCCAAGTATAAGCAACTCACACTGTAGGTGTCTGAGAGCCTCCTTTAATCAACATGGCACCATGAACCAAAGGTAATAGATTGTCACGTCTTTCCCTGTCTAATGCTTATCTCTGTTAAGGGCCAAGTATAACTGTTATGGACTAAATGTGCATGTCCCCCAAAATTCATAGGTTGAAATCTTAACACCCAATGTAGTAGTATGTGGAAGTGGGTCCTTTGGAAGATAATTAGGTGATGAGGCTAGAGCCCTCATGAATGGGGTTAGTGTCTTTGTAAGAGACATGGGAGCCTGTTCTCTCTGTGCTGTCTGCCACATGAGGATACAATGAAAATACTGTCATCTGCAAACCAAAAAGAGGGCTCTCATCAAAAACCAGACCTTCTAGAATTTTGATCTTGGACTTCTGGCCTCCAGACCTGTGAGAAATAAATGCTTCTTGTTTAAGCCAAAGTCTATGGCAATTCATTATAGCAGCCTGAACTGACTGAAACAATACCTTAAACAGGTATGCTGTTGCATATTTGGATGTTTTGATTTCAAGTATATTATGAAATTAGGCAAAAAGTGTGGGTAATGGAATTTTTTTTTTTGTCTTTACTACTATGAAAAGAAACCCTTGGGAACAGAGTAAAAAGAACTTCTCTTGGAAATATTGAAGATAGCAATACTTTATTCACCTAAGTGACAAACTCATGATAGGTTTCTGTACTTTAACTATCTATCTATCTTGAAATATTCAAGATTTGTAAGAAGCATGCTGGGAAATGCCAGTCTTCTATGAGTCACATTTTCCCCAAAATTTCACTGTCTCAGTAATGAGGATGAACTCAGTGACTACTCTCATTTGTTTGCATTTTAATCTAGTCTTAATAATATATTTAATCTAGTCTTAAATAGTATAAATTACATGATTTCAGGGTGATAAGACTCACAATTTCTTCCAAGATATCAGTGTTATATTTTCTAATAAGAAACATATATTAGAAGGAAGTTAGCATTTTGTATTTTCTTGAATATTTATTCAAAATCATAGAAGAAATGTTTTCATTAGCTAAAAATTAACAAAATTTGAAATCCATATTTATTTTTAATGAACACAAAACTCCTGCTCAGTGTCATTCATCAATTACTTTTCTGCTTATTTGTTAAATCCTACCATGTACTTACTAGGTATATGGGTCAGCTTAGGCTGCCATAACAAAATACCATAGACTAGATGGCTTAAAAAACAGATTTATTTTCTCACAGTTCTGGAGGTAGAAGTCCAAGATCAGGGTGCCAGCATGGTTCTAATGAGGGTCCGCTTCTTGGCTTTCAGGTGGCTACCTTCTTCCTGTGTCCTTACATGGTGGAGAGAGAGAGAGCTCTTGTGTCTCTTCCTTTTCTTACAAGGGCACCAGCCCTATTGGATTAAGACCCTACACTTATGACCTCTTTAACCTTCATCACCTCTTCATAGGCCCTGTCTCCAAATACAGTCACATTTGGGGGTTGGGGCTGCAACATAGGAATGTTGTGGGCTCACAATTCAGTCCATAGCATTAGATTTAAGTAACTTAACAGAAATATGTTGCAAATTGTACTTTAATGCGCTCAACAATCCTTAACGTACTTTTTTAAAGCTTGTATTTGTTAGTGACTGAGTTCTTTTTCTTGCTGTCAATTTACATAATGTATTTAAACTATACTAAAAACAAAACATCTATTTATGTTCAAAAACAAATATAAATTTTTCTAAAATGCAAATCTAATATAAAATGACCTGAGCTTTGGAATATTAGCTTGATTTAATTAGTATTAATTTCTCCCTTTCAGATATTGATATACTGACTACAATTCTGTGAAATATATAATTATATAAACATAATTGACTTCGAACATGGGAAAAATAATCGCTGATATACAAATAAATATCCTCCAGTGCTCGTGCCTGTCTTTCTCTCATATTTTTACTATGCATTTTGAGATATCCTTGAAAAATGAAATGTGACATTAAAGTATAAGTCTTTGTTCACAGTCAAGGAGAAGTGCTAAAACGCACAATTTATAATTTTATTTTTAACACCAATTTCATCTATTTTAGCTCCATAAACAAGATGCCTCTAAGTAAAAGATGAACATTATAATCACTAGTCATGTGATAAGACTTTGTTAAGCTTTTTTGGGTCATACTTCCTAGAAACTGAGAAAATGAAGAACTCTAATGACTGGGTAACAATTTTTTTTTTTTTTGAGTAAATTAGGTGGTTTCAATTCTTTGCTTTTAGCAAAATTAAAAGAGGACATAACCATGTCGTCAACAGATAGATGAAATATAAATTGATAATAGATCACTATGCACTTTTGTCTTATAATTAAGAAAGCATTCAAATAACAGAGTGATATTTCCATGAGAAAAGGTTTAGCATTCTCTTTATTTATTTATTTGCACAAGTTTTCTCAGGGCTTATGTCTATAAAAATGAAAAACAGAAATAGAATTGATGCTGAATCCTGTCTCATTCAAATAGCAACAGACAAAAATACATGAACTTATTTAAAAAGATCTATCTATTCATTTAGATTAATTTTTCAAAAAAATTTTACTTACTGTTTTATAATTATTTCTCAACATATGTTATACTTTTAAGTTGCTTTTGCCAACTGCGTACTAAAAATCATTGTGAAGTTAACTCAATCCCGAAAACTTTAAAAATATTTAGAACCTTATGGTCATACAAAATTACATTATTTTTGTTCTTATAGAGAAAATAATAGGGTGACCAGATAAAATCTTTCAAATATAAAAATATATTACATTAATAACATTCTTTTGGGAAAATATGAGATCAAGGAGAAAAAGAAATGATATAAATTTTCCAGTTGTCAAAAAGGAGCTTGTCTGTGAATTTTTAAATGAATGACAATGGGTATCAAATTGCTTGGGCATTTGGAGTCTATTATATGCAAAATATGATATAAATTTTATTTTTAAGTCACTTTTTACAACATACTAGAAAGTACATATTTTGAAGCTATTCCAATTTATGATGAAAAATTTTAGGTGTCTACTTGAAAATGTGCAAGGGGATAACATAGGTTTTCAAAAGTCGTTAGGAAGAGAAAAAAGTTCAAAGGCCACTGACTTAATTTGTCAGATCTTTGCAACTTTAACAATTGATGATGATGGACTTTACAGGGAAAAAATGGATAAAAAAAATTAGAGCACAGAGAAGCACAAACATAAGTGTGCTGTTGATATAAGCTCTTGTGACTGAAAAGTAGAACTGGAAAAATAATAACAAAAAACCCCACAAAATTGCACGCAATTCCCAAAGTTCTGAATTTCTAGCCAGCATCTTTGTGACATGGCCTGATCCCTTATTTATGAACTTTTTGCAAAGCAGATTTATGTCAAAATTGGTTTCTCTTCTGATGGGTTTAATTATGTTGGAGACCAAGACTCCATTATCATACCCGTGATTGCTATGTGGCTGGCACAGTAGTACTGCCAGAGATTCAAAGATGAACATGAAAAGAAAATTCCCTCAAGGAGTTTACAACATAGAAGAAAACTGGAAGTTAATATAATCATAAGTTGGAAGTCAGTGATGAGGTACTTTGAGTATTTTTATTTATATCCCATGTTTCTCTGCATGTGAGATTTGAAGTAGATATCATTTGAGTTATTTATAAAGAAAGCAGAAGTATATTTGTGATAATTATAACAATTCCTTATGTGAGTAGTGTTTATAGTTTATAAAGTGATTTTACAAAAAGTAACTCATTTGGTCTTAATAACAACCCTGTGGTGAGCAAGACCTTCCTTACTGCTTTCATTTTAGAGATGAGAACACTATGGACTAGATGGATTAGGTTTTGACCACACCATACGACCACTAAATGGCAGAATAGGGTGGAGCCCAGGTCCTTGAACTTCCTGTTTTGACACTTTGCCCATAATATTATGTTGTAGACAGAGTCACTAAGTTTTTTCTCCTTCATGTTGGGAAGACAGTCCTCGTTGGGCCTCTTCTATTCCTACACATTGTGCTGCTGGATGTGCCAAGTTTGTAAGGCCCTGACCATTCTTTTACCTGGGCCATTTTTCAAGGTTGTTTATACAGCTGGTAATCTTGAAAGATTGTGTAATAAGCCCCTCAAGCAATAAGTCTTGCTTACTGTTTGCTATAAAATATGGATTCTTCAAACTCAGTTGTTACACAAAACCACTGTGGACTTATCATCCCTCTGGGCCCATCATAATGGCCCCGTGGGTCTCGAGGGCAAGTACACTGATACTCATGCTTCTTACTATGCTGTGAATTATAGTCCTTTGTTTTTGACCCAGGATTCTTGAAATACTAACAGGTTAACTTATTAACTTGTATGCAGGGAAAAATCAAATCTCAGACCTGACATGGCAATGACACGTACTTGCAGGATGTTTGAGGACAAGGTGTAAAGATGTTTAAGGTATGACAGGCCTCAAATAGTGCTTCAAATGGGTTATATTCCCAGAATCTAAATTCAGAAATCTAAGAGTCAGAAAATAGTTCTTTCAAAAAGAAATTGGTAAAGATTAACACATACTTCTTTGGAAAAAGCCATACACAGAACAGACTAGGACCAAGGGATTTATTGTGTATATGACAGGTTTGATATTTTATATGTATCACAGTGTCAGGCTTTGTACCTAGGTATGTAAAAATACAATCTTGTTTCTCTGTAATTTAACTTTGCTTTCTAGTTCTAATCTCTGCTAATGATAGATAATAAGGTGACTTAGTTGCTTCAGGTTTGAAACTCAGATTCTCTCCATCCTGTTCCTCATTTCCCTTCTGCTATAACATGAGGTAGGATGAGATAAAGATGGTCTAAGTTATTTTCTGTCCCTGCCAGCCTCTTCTGAGGTGTGACTTGTCCCGCTCAGTCTTGGGCATCTCAGCTCTTCCTGCTGTGTGGACAGTGATGTCTTTGCTCTTTCATGATCTTCAGTTGTCACATTTGTATACTCTGTTCTCCTCTGTCAGAGACCCTTTCTGGTCTGAGTGCTCTATACAGACATGTGGTAGCTCTTCATTCCATTTCTTGTGCTCTGCTGGGATAGGCAGGGCTCTCTGAGACCCATTTGCTTGGCTGTTTGCCTCGGCCATTGTTCATCTGTTACTCAGATACCGTGTTGGACACAGGACTTCTCTATGAAGTTTGCAGTCTTTCAGGAAGCTTGCATCTCACTAAGAAGGTAGACTCTGGCCCTTCTCCTTTAGATCCCCCCCATCAGTTTTTCTGGGGTTTCTATCTGGATATCTAATTTGCTGTTCCTCATGTTCCCTTCAGAACTTGGTGTTGGGGCTGGAGAGCTCAGATCTTCTCAGGGACTTACCTGTGTCTGAATCCTAGTCATATTCTCTATGATTTAAAATTTTTCCCATTTGCTGAATTTTTATATGCTTTTAGTCTGCATTTACTTTCTTCTCCCATTAACAGTTTATAAGGTTCTGAATCCTGAGGCTTTGTAGCTTGACATTTAAAAGTAAGCCTCTAATATTTAAAAGAAAAAAAAAAAAGAAACCCTCTTTTATTCTCTCAAACACCTGCCACTTACAATAGAAAGCCATGCCCTGCAGACCATGGTCTTAGCTATAGATTTACCAAAGTGCTCTTGGTAGCTCATAACCCATGGCTTTTGTTTTGCCTGGATGATCCTACCCTTAGGGTAATGCATACGGATAGTGTCCACCACCTCAATGGAGGGTGAAAAGAAAGGGTAGCAGGAATTAAAAAGAAATAATAATAATAATAATAATAATAATAATAATAATAATAATTGGCTCACTATACTTGGGAAACCATGTCTGTTTTCAGGATCTTCAACAAGAGATTGTGATGTTCTCAGGAAGTTGGCTAACAGGAGTGTATAAAGAAACTGCAGCCTACTCAATTACATTGCAACTTGCGAGGAATTAAGTAATGGTGTTCTTAGAATTGGAGAGTATGACATGAGCAATGTTTATCTGACACCGTGCTGAAGAGTCTGCCCTTAGCTTCTGGGAGGCCTATAGGTTTATCTAGATGATAATGTCTCTAGAATGGAGAACAGTTCATCAGTTCGTTCAGTGGCCCAGCTTTTTCGGATAGAATCGACGGTTTTTGTGCGAAAGGCAGGCCTTTTGTTGTAACTCCTAGCTCTTTCATAGTAGTTCTTAGCATCTGGTGTGAATAAGAGTTATTTAGGAAGATTGTTTTAAAATGTAGATTCTAGAAATTCCATCCAGGTAATCTGATTCATGGGTTTGGATCAGGGCTCAGAAATTTACATTTTAATAACTCTTCTTCTGGACCACGTTTTGAGATGATTAGACTCATAAGTGAAGGGCCTAGGATAAAAATTAAATAATTTCACAGTGACAGTAACACCCTTAGATCCAGGCTCTTGCTTTGGGATCTGTGAATTAGAGGACTTTGCTCTGGCTGTGACACTATTCATGAGAAGGTGGATCTGTGGATTCAAGTATTTATGCCAGCTGGAGCCTAGAACCAACCTTCTAGACCATGATCTGGGTCCTTGGAATGTTCTGCCCAAATGGCATTGAGCTACTCCTGAGTTTTGCATGGGTTTCTTCCCTAGTCTGACCTACAGAAGGCGTACTCTGCTGTAGACAGCCTTCTGCCACAGCAGAGGCCAAGGAGGCAGCTGGGGGTGGGGGTGGGGTGGGGGTAGGGGTGGGGGGGGGCGATGTGCAGCGTGCGGGGGATACGGACTGAGTTTGGCTGTGTGTGCTGCAGTGTCCACTTGTGGTCAGATGAAGCCCCAGATTGGAGGGCTGGCTCTGGAAAAAGTGGGAGTGTGGTCTGTGGGCCAGGAGCTGCCTCTCCCTGTACCACTGCATTCCTAAGTCTGGTGTTCCAGGCTCTTTTGAAGGTACATTTGTCAGGTAAAAGAACAGAACATGTTTTATTCAACAGCTTGTTATCTTTGATTTATAACTTCTAAATATGTAGACATACGGTTTGTGGACCTTCATTATATTCTTGCCTCAGGTCCCACAAATGATAGAGACAGATCTCATCAATGTCTTCAAATTATTAATGTCTTAGAATCGATTTCTTCTGATCAAGAAACTGCCCAAGCCCCTGGGAAAGAAAAATGTATGAGAAAGGAAAGGAAATGGGACCACCAGGCTTGGCCATAGTGCGGGGTCCAGTGAAAGAGTAAATCAGACTTGTGTGGTAGGGTGAGGCCTGGTACAGCCTTTCTAAGCCTGTCTGCTGTCCTCTCATCTAAGGGGTGTGGGGTGGGAGGGCATAATTCTGTTTTGCCAAACTGGCCTATTCAGCTATCTGGGGTGGGGGTGGGGGTGGTGGTAAAACCAAAACCCAGGATGTCTAATCTCATTCTCTCCAGGATTCCAATCTCTCCCACATCACTAAAGTTGCTCTATCTTTCTCTTGGAGTGAGATAGAGTCTGGAAATGTGAACACTTTTCAGAATGTAGCTAAAATATTTTCAGCTACAGTTGCATGTAGGAAAAAAAGAGTTGTTCAGAGTTGGATCAATTATTTTCTAAGTGGATTAACAAAGGAAACTTTGATTTAATTTTTTATATATTTCACACACACTTCAGGGTGTAAAAGGCATTAATACGTGATATTCAACTTTATCTGATACCACATGCCACATACCTTAATGGCAATATTTCTTAAAACACCTTATTGCTTTTGTTTTAATTCTCTGCTTCCATTAGGTCTGCTATATATAGTTGTCCAGATTGCTCACTGCATAAGAGTACCTACCCTAAGAAATTAACTGGGGCTAAAATCCAGCCCCTCTTCCCCTTGTTAAGCTGCATGTCCTAACATGGGCTTACATTCACCAGGAGGAAGGGCACTTTTTTCTAATCACACAGATTTACGGTCTGCTCCTCAAATCATGCACCTCCAGGCCTAGGTCCATACAGGACCTAGCTAAACATTTAAATGTAGCACAACTTGTTTTTCTGAGAGGATTTCCCTGCTGGAAAGACATGCCTGAGCAAAGAGCAGAGCCTGTCTGGCCAGATATGTCTCCTATTACAGATCAAGAAATTAACATTCTGGTTTATGAAAGGATCTCCCTTTGTATGATTAGCTAGAGTGGGTTCTCCGGAGTCTTATCCACCCTGGCGAACAGACAAAATAAGATTTCTAGATCAACAAAGCTGAGGATGCTACACTTGTGACCTTTTGCAGTCTCATATGTCCTAGGCAGAAAACAAACCAGCTGCATTAAATCCTTTGAAATCGCTTGAAATTCATTGTATTATGCTAGAGGTTTACCTCATAGATAGGAAGAAAGGAAAACTGACTGGTACTAACATATCACTCCATGCATGCATTTTTTTATCTTCTTACTCTGCTTTTCATTCATGTTATTTATTACTACTGGATCTTAGGTTACATATCAACTTGTTTATTTACTATATTCTTAATGAGTTCCTGCCACTGTCTAGAAGTACTCAAAATATTTGTTGAATGAATAAATGACTGATCCATAAGGATGCAACCCTAGCTTTTGTAAGGTTGCTGTAAGGTATTGTAAATATACTGTTAGCAATAAAGACTGCACTTTCATGGTCCACCCTAAGTGGGCATGAAATTGATCAATCCTGGCCTGTGATGAGAAAGGGTATGTCTGCTGGGGAGACCCTCAAAGTAACCACAGAATAGAGGATGCTAGGATGATGCCATATGTTGAAGAATGGTGGGGCATTCTTAAAAGATACTCAGCTGGGAATTTGGTTTCTTTCTCCCTCCCATCCCCATCTCCATTGTAGCAAAAAGAAAGAATGCCTTTTGGGGAAGGAACAGGCAGCTGCAGCAGCCATGATTTCTATGAGCCCCAGAAAAAAGCCAAGCTTCACTATTACTTTAAGTTGTGTAATAACTAGGTACTAGGACAGAATTACCTAGAGCCAGAAAATGGAGTCGATGAGGGTGTTTTAAGATAAAGTGTTTGAGTAATTATAGGTGGAGATCAAGTATTTATTGATACTAATATATCAGCTTTGAATAAAGGAAGTAATTGGTTCAATATGGATGAGCATTAGTCTTTGTGGGTCCCAGGCCTAGCTGGCCCCAGGTCTGGCTGTGATCCAGGCTCGTGGCTAGGAATAAGACTCTGGATTTAGAATGTTACATTAGTGTAGTAGGGCACCTACACCTAAAATATGTAAACATAATTCAGCCTATTGTGTCATATATGTGTGGCTGAATGCCACCATTGTACTCTGATGTGTGTGGAGCCATGCGGTTCCCTAGGGAGCAGAGGGGGAACACAAGAAGGGGAGCAGGAGAAGTGTGCACAATACAGTGCTCCCCCCAATAGAACTGTACTAGAAGCAACAGAAGTGCGCTCCCCACAATAAAGTTAGTGCTTGCTGTTTCATTCTCATGTCTACCTCTTGTGCATTCTTCCAACTGGGTGTCTCACCATCGAACCTTTCTTTCTCAATAAGCTCGGCACTGACAGACATGAACATAGATGAGATATCTCCAACCCTCCCTCAATCCTGCCTTCTGGGCCTTCTGGAGCTCACAGCCAGTTATTAGCAAAACCCAATATCCTTAGCCTCAAACCTAAATGTTCCCATTTGCAAATTGCTCTGATGAAAATCTGGCTCTCTGCTTAGAACATTGCCTTCCTGTCCTCCTGCATCCCTGAGCCTAGAATGGTGTTGACACCTATTATATGTTCAGTAAATATTTGTTGAATGAATGAATGAATGAGTGGAGGATTACCCAGAACTAGGCAATAAGAAAAAATGAATTTGCAAAAGGAGAACATGCTTGATTTGGAGTGTTGTGAAGAAAGATAGCTAATTAACACCAGAATTACTCTAATTTTATCTGGACACTATTTGAAACTTGTGGTATAAAAGTTGATCTATAATTTAATTATTAACCAAACTGAATATGATTTATTCCTAAGTACAATTCAATGAATAATCCTTTGTCGCTTTTACAGGTATTAAATGGTAGAAGCTATCTCCTTCCCCATGAAACCTGTTACAGAGAGGGACTGAAGGATATTAAAGTGAAGAGGCCACATGAGGGAAGGTCTGATGATTTTCCGCTATGGGTCAGTACATAATCTGAGTCTGTTTGTATTGAAATATGTTTTTTAAAAATACCTTTAAAAACATATGTGCCTTGTCTCTTGCTGGAAACAGAGTGTTGCTGTAAACTGAAGTTGTGGTGATAGGTTTAACCTATGATATTCTAGTGTCCTTACTGGCTTGGTACCTGATCACTGTCCCACAGAACTATAAGCCACAATTTAGGGTGAAAGAGCAGTAAAAAGTGCTTATGTTGTTTACTTGTTATAAATGCACTTCCTGAGAAGAGTGAGCTATTAAAAAAAATGTTGCTGATTTTTATATTTATAAATCATGACTTAGGTATATACATATTAGTTAAAGTTCCATAAAAGTCTACGCTGATATCAGGTAACATTTAAAACGTGGGCATATGCATTAGCACTAAAGAAGAGCAAGGCCTTTACACTGGGCTGTCATATCACACAGTTTGACTTTCTAATTGTTGAGTCTAACTTGTGCAAACTTCTTTGGTTTTCAGTCTAATGAATACTGCACTTTTTAAAGTTTGTTTTCTAGTGTTAGTCAACTTTTTCTTATACCTAGTTTATCCTCAGCAAATATAAAGATGAACAATTGAACTTACTCCAATTTATTGGATGTAGTAAGTAATGAGGTTTGCCCAGAGCTCAGGGAAACAATAATGGAAAGGTGAAATCATGAACAATGGGAAGATTGGCAGGACAAATATAGAGTGAAAAAATTGTTGAAAAAAAGGTAATTCTTTTACAGAATTGGCTGCTTCATAGAGATTTGAATTTAGCATTTATTACCTGAATACCTCACCCACTTAGAATGCATGGATGAATTTACATGAACCATGCAGTCTTTCCAGGTTCTCTGTATAAGGCTTTCTTGATCACCCTAAACTTGGAACCCCAGGAGCTTTCTAAGATTATTACTTAGCCATTGAGGTAACCTACCCTAAGGATCACAGTAAGAGAGGGAGGAAAGGTAGGCAGTGGTAGTGATGGGGAGGGGGAGGTAAAAATGTGGTGGTGGGTAGATGTAGTGGAACAAAGAGATGAGGGAAGAGGAAATAAGAAAAAATGTATCGGACTCGGGAAGCATATGTTGCAACTATAGTCAAGTTAATAAACTATTTTCTGTAGCTATTTATTGGAAATCAATTATAAAAACATGCTTTTTTTTTTTGATGAACAAACTACTTTGAAGGTGGTTGATTGCATAATTTCTAATATGTTGTAGGGGATAAAAAGTCCATCTCAATACTTTCTAGGCACACTTTGAATTCAGATCTCTACCATTCTTCAGAAGCAGCTAAAAGAATAAAAAAAGAGAACTCTTAGGTGGCTGTGATTCACTTTCCTGCCCTGTGATTCACTATGCTAAGTCATAAATGCTGAACATATGGCTAAGGTAGAATGACTTTGATTTTGAAGATTCATGAGCTTCTTCAAGTACTGTGTGTCTTTATGTTCTGACACCATTCAAGTCAAAGCTTTGCAGTATTTTGACATCTCAAAGCAGCAGAAAGGTGGGAAATTAAAGGAAGAAAAAAGCAAGCATGTATAAGAGTTTGGTATCTAAAAGCATCCATTTCCTGTATAACATTAGAAAGCAAAGTCAGGTAGCTACTGATAGGATTGGTGATGAAAACTTTCAGCTTTTAAACCCAGAAAGATTCAAAACCTTGTTTGCACATGACTTTCTTTTAACTGAAATATTTACAGTCAATAAAGAATGACAGTAAAATAAATACTCTTGGGCTCCCTGCCAGACCAAAGTCTCTCCAAAAAATTTGTTAAAGTGTATTTATAGAAACTGTGATATTTTGCTATATATGTAGAAAACTTTATATAAAATATGCAAATAAATAAGTTATACAGTCATTGGACACTTAAATTATTTCAAGGTGATAAAAATTTTTGACTACTTAATATCTACTTATGTTTATGGTAACAAATCAGAGTGTTTAAAATATTTAACTTTACTAGGTCATGACATTCTGAAGATTTTTCTTAGGTGTCCTGATTTAAGCACCCAATTGGATAATTAAACTTGAATGTTCTTGTAGTGAAGAATTAGATTTAATAAATGAGATAAATGCATTGGTTTGTTTTTCTTTTAAGAAGAGAAAAGTTCAAAGTTATTAGCATAAACTTAATTACATAGTTTTTTTTTTTCAAACTAACACTTTTTTGTTAATAGAACTTGCCTGGTAGAGTAGAAGGCTCACTCTGCCTCCAGAAGGACTATGAACAATAGGTGTCTGGGGTCTGTGGAGGAGATGGGTTTGTGCAGTGAGAACAGCTCCAGCCACTGCTGGGCTCTCGGTAGTCAGAGATAGGATCTAGGAGCCAGCAATGGGGCATGGAAGCCCCCAGGAGACCTAGGAGCTGGGTCTTGGCTCTCCCTGGCTCATCTGCAGACGGCCAGGTGGTGGGGCTGCCAGGGTATGGGTTGGCAAGGACACAGGAGAACATGATAGGGTGTTTTATTTTCATCTAGGCTATTTTGTTTCAGATATGCACATTATTTCATATCATTATGCAGCAGCTAACCTCACTAGAAATCTGCTTGATTTCTACTCATCTGCTTGATAGTGAGCATGAAGGAGCTGAAGGAAATGTAGATACTTGAGAAACTACCAGCTGGTAGCCAATATAGACTTGAGATATATCTATATAGTTCTCAGATTAGAACAGTGAGTGACTGTTTATGCATGCCAAAATACAAAATTTGGTGTTAAATCCCCCATAAATCTCTTGTATGACATTGTATTTTAACACTGTTGAACACATTGTGGGGGGAGGGGGAAGGAAGAGGTGGTGGGGGTGGGGCAGTACATTGCTAAACTAAAATGTATAAATGCAGTTGAAGAGTTATATTCCTTTTTTTAAAAAATCCCAAATTGTGCTAACCAAAAATAATAGTAATAATTGCTTGGTTAAGTTGATAAGATTAAAAATATTGCTGAAATCAGACTGAACATGCATGTGAGGCTCCTGATGATGTGACCTGGCTATAAACCATGAACAATCAATAGGACCATAAATGGAACCATGACATGAACTGTGAAAGAGGAAAGGGCCATCACAAGTAAGTTAGGTTCCCAATAGGCAATGACTTAGACACGTTATAAATTGGAAGAAACATTAGAGATCAGTGTAGTTCAAGCCCTTTATGAATTTTAGAAATGAAGAAATTGAGGTGTGAAGTGATTATTTCACTTGCCCAAGGTCATGTGGCTCTGTGACAGAGCCAGTCTAGAATATGACCTTGGATATCCAGTACAGTGCTTCTTCCTTATACCATGCCATGCCAGCACCAAAATTTCAGAACTGCCTTTGCAAAATTACATTTAAAAGGGACTCTTATTTACTAGCTGCTAATGAATTTCCACAGAATCATGTGAATGGAGATCCAAAAAACATGATTAAATGTTTGACAAAGTGGTATTAAATGATCAACCACCTTAAGTAAATATTGACTTCCAGGTATTTGGAGTTGTAACTATCAGTTTTTTCTTGAATGTGTTTCTTATAAATATCATATATATAATATATATTTTAAAGAGAGAATAAAAATTAATTTTTGTTTTGTTTATTTGACTTCAAATAATCTTGGCAAGATCTGTTGATTTAATTGGTGCTGGAAAAGCAATAATGTCATAGAAAGATTACCAAGTGCCTGCAGGAACTGATTTTCCATCCTTCCCAGCCGCACAACAGCTATGGAATCGCTTCCATTTTCCAGTCAATAAAACAAGGATATTGCTGGTTGCTTCACCTCCAAAAACACTCTCAAAATAAATGGAACAAAATTAGTGAAGTGCTCCAAGGATTTTATACCTTCCTAATAGAATTAAAATAGCAGAATTAGACTTTGGGCTATAACTTCTTTAATTTAAGAGCGCTGATGGCTCCAAGTTTTCTTGTAATGTTGCATCTGATTCTCAGGAATTCTTTTTCACACTGTTTAACCTTTAAACCATTTTTGTTATTGAATCTCAGATTCAGAAGACTCTTGAGAAGTCACCTAGTGATTTCTCCTCAAGCTTCAAGCACCACCCCCTTTTCAGACAGTCCTGAGAAATGCTGATAAGGAGTTCCCTTTTCAGCAAGGTAGTTTGTTCCATGGCTGAGTAGAACCAACATAGAAAATGGTTCATCTTATTGAGCAGAAATCTGTCTCAGTGTAATTTTTAACTATAGTCCTGGTTTTTCATTTTGAGCTACATAGATTTCACCAATCTTAAAATATTTGTATTTAATTATCATGTTTCTAATAATTTTTCAATATTATGGAGAGAAAGAACATAACATTATTGGGTGACTACTATGCAATATTAGATGCTTTTATCTAGGTGTTTTCACTTAAAATTTAAAATAAATCTATGACACATTTCCTACATTTATGCATTGATGAAAATAACAAAGTGGTTAAAGCCACAAACTCTGGAGTTAGACCTGGATTTGAGTCCTGTCTCTACCATTTCCTAACCGTGTAACTTGCAAACTTTCTTAGTCCCTCTGAGCCTTAGCCTCTGTAAATTATAATAGTTATAACTGTTCAAATAATAATATGGTTGTTGTGAAGCTAAGCAAATATAATACACGTGAAGATATCCATAGCAATGTTCAATGAATATTAGCAATTGGTAGTATTCTCTCTCTCTCTCTCTCTCTCTCTCTCTCTCTCTCTCTCTCTCTCTCTCTCTTTTTGTCCTGAGCACAGGACCTCACATTTATTCCAAATTACTTATATTTTCTTTGCTTTGGTTCTGATTTCTAAATGAAGAAATATTTTTGAATCATCTCCTGGTATATTAGCTCTCTGCCAAATTTTTGTCACCCAAATATTTATAAGCACGCATTTTTTGGTCTCCATGTTTTTGACAAATATATTGAACAGGAATGGAAAAATAATAAACTCTTGGAGTTATCTTTTGAGGTTGAAACCAAACCTTTGACCAAAACTCTTTGGGTAATGTTGATTGCCTAACTAGGAAGTAAGCCACTCAAACATTTTGCTATCACCAACCTACATCTATTCATTTTAACAGTTAAATGAACACACCATGAGACTTGACAAATACTATGTTAACACCAAGACAAGCTGTGCTCATGCCTTCCTCTGACATGCTGGCAACCGAATCTAAAAAATGAGATTAGGTTGGCATGAGTTGTTTTTATTGAAGTCACAGTCATTGATAGTAGTCAGTACTTCCTCATTGTTTACAAATCACCCATCCTAGAAATTTGCTTGGAATCTGCATGAGGCTAACGAACTTATATATAGAACTCATCCTCACAACTTTTTGGGAGTAGAAACATTTCCCAGTCACCAGACACCTCTTTAATTCTCCTTCATTCTCAACAGCAGCAGTTGTCTGATCTCATCTACAAAGTCTTTCCATACTTTGGGATAGAATTTGTACTAACTGAAGATTTGAATTCATTTAGAATGAATGAGGACTCTCTTCCTATCTCTTCCTATTGTAAGTTTTAATTCTCTCTTGATAGTGTTTGCTTCTTAACTGATATTCATTCTCCATGAGAGAGATTATGAAAGTGAAGGAAAAAATTGAATGGTTCTTTGATTATGCTATCATTTGTTAAGATTATATTGTCTGAGTATAGCAGAGCTATTCTTTCTCTAATCTCCTGGCTGTAGAGATATACAAACAACAACAACAACAACAACAACAACAACAACAAACAGCTTTCTTATGGTTTTTGGTGTTTATCTCAGGCCCCAATTTACATTGAGACTTTACTTTCTCATATTAATCTAAACAGTTTTTTTCCTTTTCTTTGAGTGTATCCATGACTCTGTTTACCTCCATCCATCCTTTTGAACATATCAGAGAACCCTCGGAGCCATAAGAACTTGAATTAAAGCCTTCTGATTCCAGATTCAGTGCTCCTTTCAAATCCTCTCTGAGAGCTGTCTGCTTATAAACTACTTTGCTACTTCTGCTTGTTTTTTCATTTCAAGACCAGGACCTCAGTTATGGTCATTTATGAGAGACTCTTTACTCCTATTGCATTTCTTTCCAAGTAACATATATTTCTTCTTCATCAGCATCAACTTTTTATAATGCTGAAAGAGTACCAATTTTTGAGTTCACACTCCTCTCGTAAATTATCTGGGTACTACTATTTTGTTTACCTTTTTTTAAGCCCCCCTTTTGAAGGCCTCACTATTACCTTTTTCACTGTTGTAAAACTTCAAAGCCATTTTATCTCAAGATTTTCTTGTTTCTACATTTGATGCTTCATTGTTTCTTGTTGGTCAATCTGGGATCGAGGGCAGAAGTTTCCTAAATTACTTTCTTTACTTTCTGAGGGAAAATTGTTAGCAATACAACCAAGAACAAATCACTTGTTCTGCTGTGTACTGGGTTGAATATAGTCTCCTCAATCTGTGTCTACCCAGAACCTGTAGCTGTGACCTGATTTGGAAATAGGGTCTTTGCTGGTATAATCAAATTAAGATGAGGTCATACTGGATGGGGTGGGAGATAAATTCAATATGAATGGTGTCCCTATAAGAAGTGAGAAGTTGGACACTGGGAAACACACACAGGAAGAACACTATGTCGAGATGAAGGCAGAGATTGGAGTGATGTGTCTACAAGTCATGGAATGCCAAGGATTGTGAGCAGCTACGAGAAGCTAAGGAGAGACAAGAAGAATTCTATCTTAGAAGCTTCAAAGGGAACATGGCCCTACCAACACCTTGGTTTCAGACTTCTAGCTGCCAAACTGTGAGACAATAAATTTTTGTTGTTTTAAGTCACCCAATTTGTGGTAATATGTAGTGACAGCCCTAGGAGGCTAATAAATGCTCTTAATAGCATAAGACCACCAATGGATTTCAGATGTTCAGTTCTGTAGCAGTTTTGCTACATGTATTAGAAGACAGCATGATGAGGTGGCAAGAACATAGACTTTTGAGTTAGAAGACCCATGCTGAAGCCTTGGACCTATTGCTTACGAGTTGGGCGATTTGGACATGGTCAGTCAATAATCATAAATTCCCAAAATGCTGATAACATGTTATTTATCTGATGGGTTACTGTGAGGGTGTAAGAAGTAACAGCAAATGTAAGTAAGCATA
Organism: Eidolon dupreanum; assembly: GCA_028627145.1. Classification (NCBI taxonomy): domain Eukaryota; kingdom Metazoa; phylum Chordata; class Mammalia; order Chiroptera; family Pteropodidae; genus Eidolon; species Eidolon dupreanum. Next base: position 41,537,898 of record CM053514.1, on the reverse strand, counting down.
TTTAAAATTATAAAGTCCCATGCTATTCAGCATTTTTAAACCTAATTTCCTAGTCTGGCATGGTATCTATATTATATTACCATAAAGGTAGTAAAGTTTACCCTTAAACAGTGTGAGTTAGAGGTGCTCACCTTCGTGCAGTCAAAAATCTGCACGATTTTTGACTAACAACTTAAGTTTTCTCTCGATACCCATGGGGATTGGTTCCAGGACCCACCGTGGACACCAAAATCCAGTGGATACTCAGTCTCCTATATAAAATGGTGTAGATCAATGTGTACAATCAGCCCTCCACATCCACAAACTCCCAACCACGGGTCGAAAACAGTAGTTATTTACCGGAAAAAAAAAATTGTGTATAAATGGACATGTGCAGTTCAAATCCATCTTGTTCAAAGGTCAACTGTATTTTCATTTCTAGATTTATCCTTTCTTGAATGTTTCTACCCTTAGATTTTGAATTTCCACAGGAATGTATACATTTTTTAATGAGATGCATATTAGGAATACAGCAATAAAAAATGTATTTCTAGGTATGTTTGTATGTATCTATGTCTGCATTCTCAATACAGTTTATCTATCCTATACTTTCAATGAAACGCTTTCCCTTTGAACAAGTCATACTCTTGTATTATATGCATCTCATCACTATGTCTTGATTCTGACAAGTATTTACCATTCCTTAATTAAAAATCTTAAATGTATACATGCTGTATGCATTGATATATACACATTTGAATTCTAGAGTTTCTTTATGACCTGCTTCTAAGAACTCTTCTCCTGAGAATTATAAGATTTTTCTTCCAGGGCATCCTTGCTGTCATTCATTGTGTCTGGTATTAAGTTGTTTCTGTCTGATTTTTTTTTCTGAGATTTGATCTTGTCCTCACTCCTGTACTGAATTAGTCTCTTCCCCTACCTCCTTTCCCACCCAGTGGATTTGAACACAGCCTTCTTCAAATTCTCTTCTTGTTGATTTTCCATTATTCTTCTTCATGTAATTTTATCGGACATTATCTTGAGTTAAAATATCACTTGGTGATTTAAAAAACAAACTTTCTTTTTTTCTCAGCCTAGAAAAAATATTTAATGAAGGCAATGATTTCCCCCCTCAAATATCTAAGGGGCTGCCATGTGCAAAAAGGATGAGACTTGTTCTACCTAGGACCTTGGGAGGAAATTATAGAAGCAGATGTGATCTTAATATAATAATAATGAAAAAAAAAAACTTTCTCATGATCAAAGCTGTCCAAAAACAAAATAAAATACCTTATAGGGCTGTCAGCTCTATTTGTGGAGGGTGTCTTAGTCAGGTTTTTAAAAAGCAGACCCTGAAATGGAGATTCTTTTGCAAGTGATTTACTGACAAAGTGTTCTCAGGAGAAACCTATAGAGGAATAAGGGAAGCAGGATAGGGCAGGGGAAGAAGCTGGGCAAAGATATGAGTTCGGCTAAAGTCTAATCTCAACCGGACCTCACGAAATTTCTGATGACCCTACATCAGTCAGTCACTGCTTGTGGGCTGTCCACTGTGTGTGTGTGGTGGGGGAGGGGGTGTGGTAGGAAGGCATAACCTACAAAGGCATTTCCAGGCAAGACAGCTTTACTGAAGACAATTATCAGGTGAAGTGTACAGCTGTAAGCTGTTAGCAGTCAAGACTCACAACAGTTGAAAGATGGAGGTATTGGCCAGGTAAATGAGATCTGGATAGGGTACCAATAGCACCTACTAAAAAGAGGATGATTGACCATATTCCAGAATAGCAATAAAATAAGGAATTAGGACACCTGAGTTCTAGTTTTAGTTTTACTACTGATAAATAATATTCTCATACTCCATTTCTAATATTCTGTAAAATAAGGGTATTGGCAATTATGTTCATTAAAGTCCTTTTACCTCTAAAATTATTCTATGGTGACATGTTGTAGATGAGTAGTTCTTGGCTTGTGGGCTGAAGACCCTTAGGGGTGAGGTCAGTGAGAGAACAAAGACACTCGTTATTGCAGTGGGTCCATGAGATCATACACATCCCGAACATTATATTCACATTAGTAATGTAAATTATTTACTGTTTTTCAGTTATATGTGATAAAATAAAATGATTTTTAATTTTAGAAGCAGTATGGAATTCATACTGGTTGTTTTGTATTATGTGTTTTCTCAATCATTGAAGTCTAAAGGAACATTTGTATTCTGAGGGCAGGTGGAGAATCCTCTAAAGTTATTTTGACAAAAAGGGAATGCACATAAAACATTGAATGGGATTATGAACTAGATAACCTCTAAGAATTCATGTGTATCTGTTCACATTATCTGAATTTTACCAGCTTAGTTTGCAATTTTCTTCATGGTAATTTTTCAGGCATGAATAATCTATTTTGGTACATGAATATCCAACAATTAATAATAGGGATAATAATAAAATGAATTAAATTCCCTTTTCTGAAGGGTGTATTAGCATTTGGGAGCTTGACAGCTTGCTATAAGCTATACAGCCCCTTACTTTACTGATCAGGGAAGCAAGGGCCAAAGTCATGCTGAGAAGCCATACAATAATGTTTCCTGACTTCCAGTTCAATTATTACTTCCATTTCACCTGACAAAGGCAAATAACTCAAAATGTAAAAAATTAAAGGTAAATTTTCAGAACCATGTGTAATCAGTTAAAAGTAGAATTAACTGATGACATATGGTGTCTTGAGTTTTAGGAAACATTTTTCATATGGATCCCTGATACCCTTTTTCATAGTATGATTACCATACTGTAGTTCTGTCTTTCTTGTTTTTAGATTTCTGTTTTTAATTAGTTTCTTCTTATCTTCCATACAGTTTAAACAAATAAATTCTCACTATTTTTCAGCAAAGATACATAATATGTACTTTCATTTAAATCTTTTTCAAATAACATTAATTTTCTCTCTAAGACATTATTCATTCAAGAACAAAATAAATATTGTAATAGGCTTATGTTGATTATTTCTATAATAACCACATGGAGAGTGCCATGGAAATCATGTTAATATTTTTATTCTCACACTTTCTGGGTCTCAATTGATTTCATCTGCTTCATAGCTTGTACTGTTGCAAAGCCCTGAAATGGAGACTGGCAAAAGGGAGAACAGGACATTTGCTTATTTCCTTCCAAATCAAACCATGGTTCTCTTTTGAAACTCTCTTATTAAGAGGGAGAAAACACCGTCTTCCTTTATACCACTCAATATAAGATAAATTACCAATGAAGAGTCTATAGATTCATCTTGCTGAAAGTTTGATAGAGTAGTGTTGGGAAACAATTCTTCATGGATCTTGCTAAAGACGGAATGCTTATATCCCCCCAAAATTCATATGTTGAAATCTAATTCCCAATGTAATAATATTCAGAGGTGGGGCATTTAGGAGGTGATGAGGTCATAAGGGTGGAGCCCTCATGAATGGAATTACTGTTGTTACAAATAAGACCTAGAGAGCTTCTTCACCCCTTTTGCCACATGAGGACACAGCAAAAACATGGCCATCTATGAACCAGGAACTCAGCCTTCATCAGACACTGAATCTGCCGGTACCTTGACCTTGGACTTCCCAGCCTCCAGAACTGTTGAGAAATAAATGTTTTTTAAGCCAACCAGTATATGATATTTTTGCTATAGCAGCCCGAATAGACTAGGACAGGTCTCTAACATTTTGTACATTTTACATGCAGAAGCACTGTCTCTGTTCTGGATAATCTTTTTTCCACCCATGGGATCTATAGTCATGTCCCTTCTTTTTTCTTTTCTTTTCTTTTTTCTTTTCTTTTCTTTTCATTTCTTCTTTTCTTTTTTCCTTTTCTTTTCTCTTTCTTTCTTTCTTTCTTTCTTTCTTTCTTTCTTTCTTTCTTTCTTTCTTTCTCTTCTCTCTTCTCTTTCTTTCTTTCTTTCTTTCTTTCTTTCTTTCTTTCTTTCTTGAGATATAACTGACATGTAACATTGTATTAATTTTTGGTGTTTAACATAATGGTTTGTGGTTTATCTTTTCAAGGATGTGTGTATGGTGAACAACATTGAAAGATAGAGTTAGTATCTCTGTAGAAAGGAGAGGGAAGATTTGTTTACTGTTCAATATAATAAAGATAATATCTCCTTGGAAATAAAGATTAGACAGATTTGTTTGTAGTCCATTTTAAAAGATTGGTGTTCCTCATTACAATTCCCCAGCTATAATGCAAATCTACCATATGTGCAGCATCCACCCAGGCTGTTCTGTGGGATTTGGGGAGGAAAGGGAATTGACATAAACCTGAAGCTCATGCTGCCTTCTATGTTCTGAATGATAAAATCCTTTGTCTCTTACCTAGAAGTCTATGCCTTCTGCCAGGATCCATGAAATGGTAATAAACTAATTTGTTAGTTTGCAAGTAGAATATAACTTCAGACTTTTCGCAGTTCTTGGCAGGTTGACCATTTACTATTAAGGAATTATTTCCCAGGGTGATTGACTATAATCACAGAAGAAATAAAATAAATAAATTTGATCCCTTTTAACCACAGGCTAAAATTTATTGTTAAAATGTTTGTAAACCCATTGTATTTGGGAATGTCTTGACTAATGACTGAAAGCAGGTTAACATGGAGATTGTCCAGTCTGGGGCTTTCATAGGGGCTTTTCTTGCATCTCTTACATCACAACTGTAGTCAACCATCTTCTCTACCTTAGAAAATAAAACCTGCATCTGAATCCTGTTCACTATTTTGTGCGTTGGCAGGGCTGAAGGTAGCAAAGGATGGCATGTCCACCAAAGCTTCAGTGAGATAATGGGGCCCACGACTTAGAGGGTTATTGGGATCAAACACAGGCCTCACTCTACCTGGGCAGGGTACTGCCAACTCCAGCTGATCTAGAACATTGCCCCACACACCAGCTTTTATCTACACCTCCTACACCAGGAGCTGCTTCCCTTCCTGCTACGAATTAGTTGGCATCTGGGAGAAAAGAGCACAAGGAGGAGAGGTGAAGGATTAGGGGTGGTTGAGGGTCTCACACAGGTCTCTGACTGCTCCAAGCAAAGAGCAAAGAAATTAACTGAAGCCACCTTTAATAGAATCCAATTGTTGCTCCACATCTACACCCACCTCATAGAGTGACTTCAGCATTGAAAAATATAAATATCTTTATGTGACACATACTCATTTGAAAAGCTCTTTAATCAATTGTCTACAAGCTCAGTATAGATGAGTACTCATTTTATAGCATTTATGTGGCAGAACACATGATGAAAAGGAGATCTCCAGTTCTGAATAATTGTGAATCAAAATCATGAAATTCTCATATTTTCATAACTTGAGTTGTGATGATTCAATTCTCTTTTTTAGTAATGACTCAAGTAGTCAACCAAACATGTTGTATAGCAACTGAAAAATGTTCCAGTTTCATTTTTGTATTTATAAGTTATTTCCTGATTTCCACACTAATTTGATATTTTTCTAAAATGCATTTTAAAATTATTAAAATATTTTCTGGGATTTTGGGGTGAAGAATTATCTTTCCAAAATCAGAGATCAGGAAATTCTGTATGACCTTGATTATGCAATCTATAGAAACTTTCTAATCATGATTTGAACAGCTGGGGAAACTCTTGGGCTCATTTAATATATGCAATGGTCATTATTAATCTTGGAAGATTTTCTTTGTTAGATATATTACTGTGTTTGGCCCTCATGGTTTGAAATATTTGTGACTTTTCTGCTTTGAGGGTCCCCCAACTTGGCCTCTAGCTTACTATCCAATGACACATACCCAGCATTCAACAATTTATAGAAGCCTTTTAATATCTAAAGCTAACTTTATATGTGTAGTCCGGCTTTTTGCTGAAATATGTTCTTGGAAACCAAAATAAAGGGATGGTCAAAAAGCAGACTGTATTTTTCCATAGAAACTGTATTTTTCTCATATATATGAGAAATATGTTCATGAGTTAGCATTTGGCATCAAATAGATTTAGGTTCAATAAGTAATTTATCATGAGAACAATAATATAACTATTATAAGTCCTGTGATTATTTTGAACATGAAATTTATATTTTATACATGTGGATGAAGTGATCATACCTAATGAGGGTGCAGGAATATAATGTTCAATATATAATACTATATACACTATAACTTGAAAATAACATAAAACAGCAAAAATAGTCATACATTAAATATTTAGCTAATAGCTGAATTTAGATATAAGAAAGCTTTTGGGGATAATTTAATTGACCCACATAGCATTTACAAAAAAAATGCTTTAACTGTTCTTGAAGCTCTGGCCAATATAAGGTCAAAATAAAATAAATAACATAAGGATCAGAAAGATAAAATTATTGTTTGCAGTACATATGATAGTCTATCTAAAAAACAGAAGGGAAGAACACAAAAATAATAAAAGCATTTAGTAAAGAGGCCAGATAGACTATAAATATTACAGTGTTAATGTTTTCTCTGTTAATAATAACTAATTGGATAGTATAATCAGAAATTACCCAGGCAAGAGGAAAACATGTATAGAACGCTTAGAAGTAAACTTAATAGGGATGGCTCAGGGATTATATGACAAAACTATAAATTCTACTGAGGAAAATAAAGATTTGATTAAAGAAAAAAAAATACCGTGTCATTGGACAGGAAGTTTCCATAATATTAATGGGTTAATTTAATGGAAATGGTCATAATGATTTAATGCAACCTTATAACAATTCTAATGGACTTTTTGTAATTTGAAAAAAATATTTTAAAAATCTACCTGGTAGAATATGCATATAAGATTAGCTGGGAGTTTTTGAAGAGTTATGAGGAGAGACTAACCCTACTAGATACTAAAATGTATTTTAAAGCTTTGAAAATGAGAACTGGGGTATAGAACTAGAAAGATTGATAAAACTAAAGAGATAGCCCAGAAATAGGTCAATATATTTCAGTTACATAGCTCTGCATGTCACTTTCCTCATCTATAAAATGAGGATAACAATCATGCCTATCTCATAGGCTTATCATGAGGCATTTAATACATGCAACATTATTAGAACAGTGCCTGGCATTCAGTAAGTGCTAGGAATTATTTGCTATATTGTTAACCAGGAATACCTTACTAACCAACTCTGGTTTGGTTTAAAATTAAATTCTATTTTCTAAAATGCTTATTTATTGTAGTTTTTTTCTAATTTTATGTTCCCCCAAGCAATTCCGTATTTTCTATGAGCCCCTGCTCTTGATAACTATGATTTCGTCAACATGGTAGTCCTTAGAAATATAAATATTGTGTTATAAATGCCATTTCAGGTGAGAAATTGTTCTATGTAGATTATTTAGGAAATGGTGCTGGGATAACCAGTTAACTATTTGAATAAAAACAAAGTTAAACGTCTTTCTCACATATGATAACAAAAAATCTCCGGATAAATTTAGAGATAAAAGAAAGGAATAGAAAAAACATAAGGTCTAAAAGAAAGTATATGGAATGGTGTCAGAAGCATGGGGCGTGAAGGATCCCCGGGAATCTCTCCCCTTCAAATTAAAACAAGCTGAACACTAACAATCCAACAAATAACACCTAACCTGCACACAAGCATGTCTGAGAGCTCTGTGCATCAGAGCATCTGAAGGTGGGTCAATCTTGGGAGACAGGGAGGTTGAAAGAGGGAGAGGATCAAGCATAGAAGCTGCAGAATGCAGCCTGGAACTCCCTGCAGGATGAGGAAGAGGGAAGAATTACCTGGCAGTTTTTTGGCTCTGTGAATTCGGGAATAGTCTTGCCTAAGTGATCATATTCCATGCAGCGGAGCCCAGTGATCAGGGCAGAAAGCAGGACAGAGATCGAGTGCAGAAAGGTAACAGCTGTGTCTTAGCAACTGCCATTGACAGGCAGAAAAGCTGAGTCACAGAGCTTGTCTGCCTCCGCTCTCCATCCCAGAGCACGCCCTCCGCTGCCACCATCCTCCTACCCACCAACCCATGTACCCTCCCAGAGCTAGCATCCAGTCCCTGGGGAATCTGCACAACCAGAACTGAAACATATCCTGCAGCTGGTCCCAGTGACAGGAATGGATATATAAAAGTAAGATAGCGAAAGCTTGAGGGTTGTCATTACTGGAAGGAAAACAGCCGCTGGTCTTTCCTAATTCATCGCACCCCCAACCAGTCAGGCTGATTCTGAAGAAAGGCGCCAGCGGAGTATTACATCTGACTAATGGGGGCAGTATTGGAACTTCAGGACCTTTTCAGAGACTTGGACTTTCATTGCCCTTCACGTCCTCCCACAGGGGTGGAGCCCTGGGACAGAGGCGACCTGATCACGAAAGAGACACACACTTCCCCAAAGAATAAAGGGCATTTTTAACCTCAAAGCAGAGATACAGAAGACTTGGTCAGTGCAAGAGTATTAGGCGCCACCTACTGGAAATCAAAAGAAAAACCTCTCTTTCTCTTTTTTGAAAAGCCTCTTCTTATCAACCTGCTAATGAGAGATCACTATATAATAAATTTTCTTCAAAAAAAAAAAATTGGAGTAATTCCCATTAATACCTATATGTAGAAATAGTCCATAAAACACCATGAACAACCAAGGTGACAAGACAGCCCAGAAAGAAAATGAAAAATCTACAGAATATAAATTTAAAAATACGGTGACATTGAAGACATATATCTGGAAATGACACTGGTAGAAGAAGAAAGAGACTTGAGAGTAAAAAAATAAATAAATAAAAGAACTCTACAAGAACTCTCTGGTACCATCAGAAAAGGTAATATTAAAACAATGGGTATACCACAAGGAGAAGAGAGGGAAAAGGGAACATGTTCAAACAAATAGTCAAAAAGAATTTCCCAAACCTATGGCAATAACTGGACCCTTAAATCCAAAGAGAAAACATAATGCTTAATTATCTCAACCCAAAAAGGCCTTCTATAAGATATTAAAATTGTCAAAAATTCATGACAAAGAATTCTCAAGGTAGCTAGGGAAAAGAAGACATAATTTATCAAGGAAAACTTATTAGATTATCATCAGACTTTTAAACACAAACTTACAAGTTAGGAGGGAATGGAACCAAATATTTAAACTATTGAGTGAGAGAAATTACTGGCCAAAAACAATATTTCCAGCAAAATTCTCTTTTAGATATGAAGAAGAAATAAAGACCTTTTCAGATATACAAAAGCTGAGGGAATTTTCCACTATAAGTCTTACATTACAGGAAAGGGAGTCATTCTATCTGAAACAAAAGGACAAAACAATACATAACTATGAGTAAGATGACTAACAGGCAGACAAACAGGGAAGTGCAACTCTTATTTAGAACTAGGTATTATAAGCTTAAATGTTATATAATGATAAAGGTTAAAAAAAACTTTAAAAAGAGAAGATATCAGCTATTGCAATCCAGAAATGAATGTACAGCATAAATAGGGATAATTTGAGATAACAAAAACAGAAAAAGGGAGAGAGTAAAGATCTCAATCTGCAAAGAAAAGTAGAGATAAGGCACATGCAGAAGAAAAGAACTACTGTATATATATAACTTTTCTTTACATAAACCTAACGGTAACCACACAGAAAAAAATCCAGAATTGAGATGCATAGCATAAAACAAGAGAGAACAGAGAGAAAAACCATAAAACACCACCAAATTAAAATAGTAGACAGAAACACAAGGACAAAGAAATAATGGAGACCTTGAGCTACCAGGAAACAAAAGATAACATGGCTACAGAAAAACCTCATATTTCAATAATCACCCTAAAAGCAAATGGACTGAATTCACCAATAAAAAGGCACAGAGTAGCAGATTCAACCAAAAAAGAAAACCCAACCACATGCAGCCTTCAAGGGACACATCTCAACTACAAGGACAAATATAGACTAGAGTGAAAGAGTGGAAAATGATACTCCAAGCAAATGGCATCTAGAGAAAAGCAAGTGTAGCCATACTTATATATGACAGAATAGACTTCAAAATAAAAAAAGGTAACTATAGATAATGATGGACACTTCATAATGATAAAGGGGACTATCCATCAAGAAGATATAACATCAATATCTATGCTCCCAAGCAGGAAGCACCAAAACATATAAAGCAACTACTAACAGAACTAAAGAGAGAAACTGAAAAAAACACAATAATAGTAGGGGACCTAAATACTCCACTGTCAGTTATGGATGGATTATCCAAACAGAAAATCAATAAGGAAATATCCTTAAATGATATATTAGACCAGTTGAACATAATCGACATTTACAGAGCCTTTTATCCCAAAACATCAGATTATACATTTTTCTACTGCATAGAACATTCTCAAGGATAGACCATATGTTGGGACATAAAACTAGTCTCAACAAATATAAGAAGATTAAAATCATACCAAACATATTCTCAGGCCATCATGCTTTGACACTAGAGATCAACTGTAAAAAGAAAGTGGGAAGAATCCCAAATATGTGGAAATTAAACAACATGCTACTAAAAATGACTGGGTCATAGAAGAAATAAAGTAGAGAACAAGAGATACATAGAAACAAATGAGAACAAAAGTATAATAATATCAAAACTTTTGGGATATAGTAAAAGTGGTAATAAGAGGAAAGCTCATTATTACAGGTTTATTGCAAGAAACAAGAAAGAGTCCAAATAAATAACTTAACATTACATCTTTAAAAAACTAGAAAAAGAAGAAATAATGAATCTTACAGTCTGAAAAAGGAAGGAAACAATGAAAATTAAAGTAGAATTAAATGAAATTGAGAAACAAAGGACAATGGAAAAAATTAATGCAAAAAGAGCTGGTTCTTTGAGAAGATTAATAAAATTGACAAACCCCTGTCTTGTCAGGAAAAAAGAGAAAGGACACAAACAAAATCAGAAATGGAAAAGAAGAAGTTATGACAGATGCCACTGAAATATAAAAGATCATTCAAGAATACTGTGAAAATTATACACCACCAAATTTAATAACCTAGAGGAATTGGACAAGTTCTTATCAATCTTCCTAGACTCAATCATGAAGAACTGGAAAATCTAAACAGATTGATCATCCATATAGACATTGAAATAAACATTAAAAACCTCCCAAAAAGTAAAAATTTAGGATAAGATGAATTCACTAGTAAATTCAATCCCCATCAAAATCCCAACAGTATCAAATTTGTATGGAAGCACGAAAGATCCCAAATAGCCAAAGAAATTCTGAGAATAAAGAACAAGGCCAGAAGTATCAATCTGCCTGACTTCAAATTACACTGCAAAGCAACAATAATCAAAACAGCATTGTACTGGCAGAAAAATAGACACACAGACTAATGGAACAGAATTGAGAGTCCAGAAATAAAGCCTCATGTATGGGCAAGTAATTTTCAACAAAGGAACTGAAAACATTCAATAGAGAAAGGAAAGCCTCTTCAATAAATGGTGCTGGGAAAATTGGAAAGCCACATGTAGAAGAGTGGAACTAGACTACTATCTATCACCACATACCAAAAGTAACACAAAATGGATGAAAGAGCTGAATATAAGACCTGAAACAATAAATTTCATAGAAGAAAACATAGGTACTAAAATTGTAGACCTTGGATTTAGAGAGGATTTTGTGAATTCGACCTCAAGGCGAGGGAAGTAAAAGCAAAAGTAAATGAATGAGACTATGTTAAACTAAAAAGCTTCTGCACAGCAAAAGAAACCATTAACAAAACAAAGAGGCAACCATCTGAATGAAAGAATATATTTGCAAACGTCTCCGATAAGAGCCTAATATTCCAAATATATAAAGAACTCACACAACTCAACAACAAAACATCAAATAATCCAATTAAAAAATGGGCAGAGGACCTGAAAAGACACTTCTCCCAAGAAGACATACAAATGGCCAACAGACATATGAAAAGATGCTCAGCTTCATTAATTATTAGGGAAATGCAAATCGAAACCACAATGAGTTACCACCCCACACCTGTTAGAATAGCTACCATCACCAGGCTAAGTAATAGCAAGTGTTGGAGAGGTTGTGGAGGAAAAGGAACCCTCATACACTGTTGGTGGGAATGTAAATTGCTACAGCCACTATGGAAAGCAGTATGGAGGTTCTTCAAAAAGCTAAGAATAGAATTACCATATGACCTAGCAATCTTTCTTCTGAGTATTCACCCAAAAAATTGAAAACATTTATCTACAAAGATATGTACACCCTGATATTCATAGGAGCATTATTGATAGTGGCCAAGACATGGAAACGACCAAAGTGTCCTTTGATAGATGATTGAGTAGAGAAGATGTGGTATATATACACAATGGAATATTACTCAGCTATAAGAAAATATGAAATACTGCCATTTGCAGCAACATGGATGGATCTGGAGATTATCATGCTAAGTGAAATAAACCAGACAGAAAACGTTAAGAACCATACGATTTCGCTCACACATGGGATAAAAAATTGAAGGCAACAAACGAAAAGAGACTCATGGACATGAACAGCAAGTTAATGGTTTCCAGAGGGAAGGCGGGGAGAAACGATAAGGGATATAGGGGATCAAATACATGGTGACAGAAGAAAATTTAACTGGGTAGTGAACACACAAAGCAATATACATATGACATATTATTGAATTGTATACTTGAAACCTATTTGATTTTATTGACCAATGTCACATCAATAATTTTAATAAAAAATAAATAAATATATAAATTAAAAAATAAAAGAAAATATAGACATTATACTCTTTGACATTTGTAAAAATGGATACTCTGACACTTTCATATACTGTTAGTTGAAGAATAAATTGGTATAACCTTTTTGAAGGGAAATTTGACAATACCTATCAAATGTATTTGGTGGGAAATGTGACAATTCATAACAATGCATATGAAATGTGCATACCTTTGACCTAATAACTCTACTTATAGGTATTTGTTCTCAGAAAATACTTGGACAAGTAGGCAAAGATGAATATTTTAGAATATTGATTGTAGTATTGTTTATAATGGTAAAAATTTAGAAATATCTTAAATATTTAACAATTAAAAAGATTAATTAAACTGTGATAGATTCAAACAATATAATGGGATACACTGTAGCAATTTAAATGATTTATTATCAAATAAAAATTAGGCTAAACAGATTAAATATAGATATTAATAGAAAAATTTAAAAATAAACATTAATATCAACAATTTAGAGAAATTTCTACAACAGTGATTCTCAAAGTATGGTCTTTTGGACCAGGAGTATCATATCATTTGAGAAAGTGTTAGAAATGTAAATTCTTGGGTCACACCCTAGACTTACTGAATCAGTAAATCTGGGTGTGGGGTTCAACAATGTGTGTGTTAATAATCTCATCCTATGATTGTCATGCACAATAAAGTTTAGAACTGTAGCTTTAAGTTTTAGAAAAACAGAAATAAAATGCATAACTTTCAAATCATTAAGGGGAAAAAATTTTTACAAAGAAAATGAAACCAAGTCAAAAAATGGCAGGGAAGAATAAAACAAAACAAAACAAGAAACCATTATGATGGAAAATATAAAATAATATAGCAGAAATAAGGATTCTAAAATTAGGTACCTTTCATGTTATCAATAAGCCTTGACTTAAAAATAAATGAATATAGATAGGTTGAAAATAAAAAAAAAAATAATTACCAGGCAAATAAAAATTAAAGAATGTATGACCATGCTAATGCAAAACCAAATAGAAATAAAGACAATAGCACTATATAGAATAACACATACAGAATAAAATGGATTTTTCATGCTGATAAAAAATTCACACCACCAAACTCATCTATTTCATAAATAAATCATGGAACTTTATATACAACACATTTCTTAGAAATTGACAGATTAAGTAGACAAAAATAGGTGAGAATAGACAATTTTAATGGAATAATTTATAAACTTAAACTAATAGACATATCAAGAACTGTATCCAACAAGCAGAGATTACACATCCTTTACACACACAGGAAATCTCGTTAGGTCATAATCACTGTAATGCGATTAGAAATTAACACAAAAAGATAGTCAAACAACAACAAATAAAAGCAAAAGCAAAACTCCTACAGACTTGGAAATTAAAACAAGAAGTCATGTTTGGGACAAAGAAAATAAGGACTGGAATTATAAACTATTTAGAAGTGTATAAAAATGGGAGTGTAAAATAAGAGTATTCCCTGTGGAATATATCCAAAGTAGAACTCACAAGAAAATTTGTAGTTTAAATGCATTATTAGAAAACAGGTGAGACAGAAAGTAAATGACTAAGTATATGACTTTAGAAACTAGGAGGAAAAACCCAAAATAAATTCAATGCACGTATAAAGGAAAAAGCGATAAAGAGAAAAGCATAAAATAACAACTTGAAAAATAAACAAGCAAAGCCCTTCCAAAATTGTAATCTTGAGCATTAAAACCCAAATATGATTCTTTGAAAGACCAATAAAATAAAGAAATATGACAAATCTGATGAATATAGGCAAGAAAGAAATAACTAATAATTAGAGATAACAAAAGACAAATAACTATAGATACAGAGAAAATTTTAAAATTATAAGAGGTTATCTAATATATCATATATGACCAATTAAAAGATTTAGACAAAATGGGATGCTTCTCTAAGAAAAAAGTTTAATCAAAATTGATTGAAGAAGAACTAAAAAATGGAATAGATTAAAAACTATAAAAGAAATTGAACAAGTTGGTAGTTACAAAATAGTCATGGAGATGTAAAGTATAGCATAAGGAATATAGTCAATAATATTGTAATAACTATGCACAGTGCCAGATGGGTACTAGATTTATCAGGTGATCACTTCATGAGTTTTATAGATATCTAGTCATTATGTTGTATATCTGAAACTAATATATAGTATGCCAACTATAATTGAAAAATAAAAATATTTTTAAAAAATTGAAAATACAGTCACAGGTAGTTTAATTGTAGAGGTCCCCCATACTTATAAGAAAGAGAAAATTCTTATACTATGGAAATTCTTTCAAATCATACAAAATGTGGAGAAGCTTTTTCCACAGTACCATAGTCTCAAAGGCAAAACCATGCAATGAATAGCAAAAAAGACTATAACTATTCTCATTTGTGAAATAAAAAATTCTAAATAAATTTTTAGAAAATAGAATCCAGCAGAATATTAAAAGAAAAATAAATCATGAGTTAATAGGATTTATTACATTATACATAGAAGATTCACAATCAATTTATCTATAAATTTAATAATAGATGAAAGGAAAAAGAATATAATTATCCACATAGACACCAAAAAGAGCATTTGAAAAAATTCAACATGAAGTCGTAATGATAATTATAATGACAATAAAAATAACCATTTGTAAGCCAGGAATATAAGGAAAATTCTCAATCTGGTAAATGTTGTCTACTAGAAAAGTGCTGTGAATCAATCTTAATTGTGAAGAACCTCACCATTTCCATTACAGTTACAGCAAGCTTACTATCTCTGGTTCTAATTAACATCATGTTGAAGTTCTTAGTGTCATAAATCACAAACAGAAGAAGAATAAATATTGGAAAGGAAGACTCAAATACTAACTATTTGCAGATGTTATTTTCCTGCCTAGAAAATTCAAGAAAATCAATAATGTTAAACAATTCAAACTTATATTAGAGTTCAAAGTAAGAAAGATTCAAGATTGAGGTACAAACTCTAATTTTCCTATGCATTGGAAATAAGCAATTAGAAAAAAGTGATGGGGATGGGGGAAAGATATCACAATGGCATTAAGCCCCATAAGAGATCTAGAATAAGTTTAATAAGAACTATGCAAGACTTTATGGGGAGAACTATAGAACTTTTCTGAAGGATATGGAAAAAAAAAAAAAAACCTGAGAGACATAAGCATATTCCCAGATAGGAAGACCCAATGTTGTATAGTTGTCCAATACCTTAAATTTACTCTCTCAAGTCAATGTAATCTCAGTTCCAATCCCAATAGGATTTTTTATAGAACTTAAAAAATGAATTTTGAGGTTTATTAAATGAGCAAACATTGCTGAGACACTGTTGGGGAAAATGAGCTTTAGTGGAAGATTTGCTCTATTAAATAGCAAAATACATTATAAAACAATATGTATTAGATATCTATTGCTGTGTAACAAAGTACCCCAAAATTGTCTCTCTCAGTTTCCAAGGAATCCAGGAATGACTTATCTGGCTCAGGGTCCCTCATGAAATTTCAGTCAAGATGCTGGCCAGTGCTGCAGCCACTTCAAAGGGCTGAAGAAAACACTTCCAAGCTCACTCATGGGCTGTTGTATTCGATTTTTTGTCATAGTGGCTGCTCTGTAGGACTGCTTACAGGGCATGGCATCTAGTTTTCTTCAGAGCAAGTGATGAGAGAGAGACAAATCCAAAATGGAAGTGACATATGCTGTTCACATCAACCAAACTTAGTGTAATATGGGAGGGGACTATGCAAGAGTGTGAATACCAAGAGGCAAGAATCACTGGGGACTGATCGTCTTAGCAGCTGTTCACCACACAACACTTGTACAAAAAATGTGGCATTGGCATGAGAAAAGAGAAGCAGACCAAGAATCCTGTGTATATTTGGGATTTTAGCTTATGTTAAAAGTCTAAATTCAAATCAGTGAAGGGAATTAACAGCTCAATACATTGTGTTATAAAATTCAATATCTATTTATAAAAAGGATCATACGAGATCCATACCTCATACCATACTTCCAAGTAAATTTCAGAAAAGTTAAGGAACTAAAGAACATGTGCACATATATTTAAAACAAATACAGGTATCCCCCCATTTTCAAAAATTCACATTATGCCACATTGTTTTTATGAAATACTTACATTAATATTTGTTTTTGCTACCTGAAGAAATCCAAGGAGGATTTTTGCTTTAACAAATAAAGGTGAAAAGTGAGAGTAGTGTTCAGCATTTGTGTTATAGAGGCAGTATGCAATCCTAGTAGCTGGCATGCCACCGCAAATCTCCTTCCTTGGGAGCTACACTTGGCATCTCTGCATCAGGCTGTCATAGCTTTGAATTGTGTCTGTGAGCATCTGTGCTTTATCTGGATTTATTTTGTGCATCTGTTAGCAAGATGTGTCCTAAGGTATCAGGAAAACCTATGAGAGCTCGTAAGGGTGTTATATTTAGTGTAAAACTAGACATAATTAAACCTTTCAATTGTGGTGAACAAAATAAAGACATTGTGTGTGTGTTGAATTTTGGGTCTGGGAATGCTCAAATTTTTTGTATTGCAGAGGAAAAGAACTAAAAGGCTGCTCTCTGACCTTTAAGAGTAGTAATCTTCTAAGAAGGGTTTGGTGAGTGAAGATGGGTGGGCAAAGGGATATGTTGATGTTTTAGTCTGTGTAGTTACATATTTTAAAACTTTTACAATGAGCCTACGGCCATGCCACACTGAACAAGCCTGATCCTGTCTGATTTCAGAAGCTACGCAGGGTTGGACCTGGTTAGTACTTGGATGGGAGACCACCTAGGAAGACCAGGTGCTGTAGGTGTAAAAAAAAAACAAAACTTTTACAATAAGAACATTTATATATCATTTATATATTTTAAGATTATATTTTTTTAAAAAATTAATAGGTTATAGTACATCAAATTCAAGATGGAAAATTGAGCATATTCACCTACTACCCTTTTCTCTCTAGGCCCTATCAAAAGTATAGAAAAACTCATTTAAAAAAGGAACGAAATCATAATTGCATTGCAAAACAAAATAACATGCCATTGGCAGAAAAAAAAAATTTGAGAAACTCCTAGAAGATAAACATTATGTAGGATCACTATATTAACTGACAGAGAAATCAGAACAACAATGACAAAAACACTAGAACCAAAACATTAGAGATATGTTCTTTCCAAGGGATACCTGGGTGGTTCTAAAGTCAGAATCAGTGAATATGAAAAGCAAGGATAGCTTGTAAAGCAGTGAACAGGGCAATTAACTGGTATTAACAGGGCACTGGGAACACAGGATCAACCTGATTTCAGACCTTCCCCGAACAGTGCATACAGAATGTTTAGCACTGTGGCCAAACCTCAAGTACTGACCTCTAAAGAAAATGGAGAATTTGTCCGGAGAGGAGAAGATTCCTAGGATGGATATCAGATCTGATAAATAAATGGAATTGAGTCGAGCTAATACCAGGTATCCACAACAGAGACTAAGGAAAAAAAAATTGAATACAAGAGAACTTTGCCCAATGTTCTCTAACCATGAACCTCAGATGAGCCAACCTAATTAAGTACCTTTCCCCTAATATGGAGTCTACAATCAGTTTCTTGTAGAGGAAACAGGTGTACCTGACTCCAGAGAAACCCAGACCACTGATTTGTGAGAATCCACCTGGCTCTTCACTCATAAACAGCAATGGACAAGCGGTAGCTCTCAAGAAGGTGTTTGAAATATGGGTGCAGGGGTGGTTTTTGCAGCACTGTTTATAATAGCAAAAATGAATAGATGAAGGAAAGAAAGAAGACCACCAACATTTGCGCCAATAGGGAAATGCTTGGATAAGATATAGTATGCTCACATTACGAAACTCTACAATATTGAACAGATCCTCTATATGTATTGATATGGAAAGATATCAATACTATTTTATTGAGTGAAAACTAGGCTGTGAAACAGTATTTATATACAATGCTGTCTTTTTTTTTTAAAAAAGGCATTGGGGGGAGGGTAGAGCTAACCATCTATCTGAGAAGGGTCTAAAAGAATATTCCAAAAACTGTAGACAATAGTTAAAACTAATGAGAAGGAGTTTGAAGGAGATGAGAGGAATTGAGAGTGACTTTTTCACTCTTCACTGTTTGAAATTTGTGTCTATGGGCAAGTTTTGTAAATAACATTAAAAATTATTGAACTAGGGAAAAATGATTACACACACACAATGTCTGGAAAGAGCTACATAAAAAATGTCAGCAGTGTTTAACTCTTAGGCAGTGAGCTTACAGTAAAGATTTTTACATCTTTTATATTGCTCCAAATTACCTAATATTTTCCCAGCGATATCATAATCAGGCGAATAGAAACTATTTTAATTAAAAAAATTTTTTTTAGAGTGGAGTGTTCCTTTTACTATGTTTTTCAATGTGAGACAGAGATATTAAAAAGTCATCATGTTGTGGCTAGCATCAGACTTGAATTTGGGATCATGCTTTCAGAATTAGGGCATTAGGGCATCTAGACATTTGAAGCCCTCTGCCAAATGTTAGAGTTGAGAGCAATGAAGTGCTGGTAAATGTTTAACAATGAGCTCCCCTAAAAGAACAAGCTCTCTAATTTGTCATGTCTGCCAATTTCCATATAAAGGTATATCTTGGAGATATTGTGGTTCTGTTCCAGACTACTGTAATTAAGTGAGCTGTTACCTTTTTTCTGGTGGATAGCCTTGCCTTCAACTTGTAAAAAATGCAATACCTGTGAATTACAATAAAATGAGGTATGCCTATAAATACTCCCACCTATCCAGGTGCCAGCTACAATTGTGATGACCATCAGGTGCAGCTGGGAAGGATGTGCACAGGGGCTCTGGCCAGCCTCTATGAACAGCTCCAACACATCACTGAGAAAGAGAGGGCCTGGTGAGCTGGAATTTCTTGACTCAGATCCTCTGTCTTCATTTTCTTCTCTTGTTCCCTCTCCTTGGTCACATGGTGAGCTGACCCAAAGAAGAGGCCAAGACAGAGGGGGCAGCTGCCAGATGAATGTGGAAAAATTGAAAAGTCAGGCACTCTCTCTGGCCTCACTGCTAGAGACGTGGGGGTATTATTCATAGGCCTATTGCAGATAAGAGCTTTCATTTTTTTTAACAGAAAAATTAGCACGATTTCCACCCCTCCCCCTACTTCTAAGCTTTAGCAGCTTGAGGGCCTGTTGCAGATATAGGTTGAGTAAAGGCACTGTTACCCTAAAAATAAAAATCTGTAATAGGAGGTAACAAGCATTTTTTTGAGGTCAAAAAAGAATTGCAATCCCAGACATGGATTCAGGCAGAAATTCAAATTATGTCCCAATTATGCAGTGAAGAAAGTGGAGGAAAATAATGACATGAACAGATGAAAGGAATTTCTATTGGTGCTAACAAGTTATTCTTTCGCTGTACAAAGCTGTTACTGATTCTAAAGACTGTCCATAATTATCAGTTCTTGTGGTCAGGATATCTGCTTTCCTGTTAGCTTTACAAATAGTTGTTTGGAGGACAATGTTGGTCTGGCCCAGTCCAAGGTTATTTTTCCCAAGTCAAACATTCAAAAGGTTCAAGGAGCAAGACATTCAAGCCAGTTCCTCTGGAATGGCTGCCCTGACTCCATTTTAAAAATGGTTCTACTTATGCCATTTTTTCACAGTACTTAGGAAGTAGAGGTGTAGATCTGAGGAACAGACAGATAAGTAGAAGCTAACATGAAGACCTCCTGTACTGAATTCCAGTAAAGATTTTAGCTCAGAATAAATGTCTCAGTCACCTCCTCTTTTATTATTACTATAAGCATCCCAATGCTTAATGCTGTATTCTGGCCATGCTTGTCCTTTGGTGCTGCCTTTTAATTAGAAAGAAAAGGAAAACAGACTGGGCTGGAGAACAGACTAAACTAGAAAGTAAGGTTGTCTGTGCCCTTCAAAACTGTGAAAGCAGGAAAGAGAAATTAGCCGCAATTCCTCTCTCCCTGCATACCTGTTTATTTACTGGAATTTTGATTGGCACCAACTTCATGCCTCATATGACATCCTCTCCATGGAGGAGGATAAGCATCATCTCTTTTTTCCTGAACAAATTAGACCCTGTCTACACTACCTCATCACCCGCCCCTGCCCCCCATAAGGGTGGAAAGAATCCAGGACTGGGATTATTTCCACATGAAGGATCCATAGGGAAAAAAAGTGTCTTTGGTCAACTACCGGGGAGTTTTGCTGTAGACTAGGGTGAACAACATCCTTAAAAGAAAGCTTTGAATTTCGGTTACACTAAAAATACTTTATCTGAGTCAACAACAGTATGTATTAATTTGTACAACTTTGTTGTTATTTAAAGGAGAGCATATATGCAAAGTTGATGAGTTGATAAAGATGTATGTGCATTTTTATACATAGAAACATTTTTATCTACAGATACATTATATACCAATATAAATATGTTTGTGTATAAATGTGATTTTTTTCTCCCCATTTTTAATTTAGATTTGAATAAATTCATCATCGCTGAATGATGGATGGGGGGAATGAAGATGTTTTTGCAGTTTAAAAATAGAATTCTAGAGAACAGCTGTATTTCCTTGATAGAAGCAGACCATTTCTGAAATGTTATGGTGAAAATAACAGAGTAAGTTCTGAACCAGTAGTTCCAATACTATTTTTCTCTTGAGCATGCAGAAAAAATATGACACCAGCCTCCAAAATAGTGGGTCACCATGACAAGGGACTCTTAGAGGCTAGTAGATATTGGTCCTGCTTAAGGAAGCTTAATAGGATAAAGTAGTGAGGGTGAGAAGAAAGAGAAGTTTTAGAACTTAATTTTATCCTGAAATAATAGTTCCTTTATAGTTATATAATAATGTGAATGTATTTAATGCCATTGAATTGTACACTTGTAAATAGTTACAGTGGTAAACTTCATGTGTATTTTACCACACACAAACTCAAAACATATTGTGCCATTATTATTAATGTTTGGAGGACAATTATCAGAGAATCAAAATTTTGTTTGGAGAATCATACATGGCCAAATAGCCTTGGGGTGAAGAGGGGGTAGAGAAAGATTCAGAGACTAATTCAGAAAATACTTGGAAATGAGAAGTGGAAACCCCACGAACAGGGAAAGGACCTACCTACCAACTGTGTAACAATTAGCCACCTTCAGATTAGGGACTGTAGCATGAAGTAAAACGTGGAGCATTAAAAATAAATAAATATTAACATTATTTATATGAATTGATAAGCATGCATGAAAATTATTTGTAAATAAGTATGTGTATAATAATTTAAGACATTTATTGAGGACCTATTATGTAGCAGGTGGTGGGGGTACATCAGTGGACAAAAAGGCAAACAAGGTGTCAAAAGGGTACATTCTAGTTGGGTGGAGGAAAGAGAGAAGGAATGAAGTCTGTCAAATGGTGATGAGATCATGGGAGACTACATCAGGATGAGGGGTACCATTCTTTTAGGGAGAATGGTCAGGGAAAGCCTTTCTGATAATAAACAAAGTTTGAGCAGAGATTTAAAAACAAGGGGCCGAAATCATGCAAATATCTGGGAGAAGAGCATTCTAGGCAGAGAAAGTGGCAAAAGCCAAGGGCTTGCAGGAGCATATTTATAAATTTAAAGACTAGTGGGAGGACAGGATGGCTGAGGCATGAAGAGGGCCGTGGGGTAGAAGCAGAAGTCAGAGAAGTAGCTGGCCTCCAGATCATGTCAGGCCATCAGGCCACTGCCGGGACTGGCTTTTACTCTGGGTAGAGGAGAAGTCGTTGGAGGGTTTTGAATGAATAGTGACATCATCTGACTTGCATTTGAAAAGAACGTGTGAGGGCAGTGAGGCAGAAAGACCAGCTAGTTTAGTGGCCATAGGAGCAATTGCCCTGATTTAAGAGAGGCTGAGGCCAGTAGCAGTAGAGATTGTGGGAAGAGGCAGGATGCTGAATACATTTTTAAGGCAGTATCACTAGGCAGAGCCAGGACTAGATGAGGCAAGTGAAGAACTAGGATGAAAAATTTAAGAAGGCACTCATCTGGAGGTATGTCATGGTGTAGGTGACAGAGACCAGACAGTTCATCCACAGAAAGTGGAGGGAGAGAAGAGTGTAGGAAACATAACAGGTGGCTTAGTATGTGGGGATGGAGGAAATGGAGGTTCTCTTTTGATTATGGTATTTTTTCCAGTGAATTAGAAAGCAATGTCATCAGCTGAGTGAGCTTGGGGAGAAGTAGAGGTTTGAGGAAGGGTGAAAAAGGGGTGAAATGATCACCTAGGAGGGTAAAAGTGAAAGAACCAAAGATATGTAGTAGGCTTAACAGGCGTTACTAAAGGCCTCCCTGAAGTTGGCAGTTGTTGGGCTGGCATTGGGGCTGCAAGCTCACAATTATTGGAGGCTGTTTGCTCAGAATTATTTATTTATTTTACTGATAGAGAAGTCTGAAGTCCACAGATTTATATCAACAAGATCTACCAAATTGGCCTTAAAATCCGTACTTGAAAATCTAATTAAAAAAATTAACAATATTTGATATTGCATCTGATAAATCATGGCTCAGAAAAATCATTAGTCACTACTAATGATATCTCCACAAAATTTGGGCTTCATATGAAAATAAATCAGAGGATCTCTGAACATGCCTCTCTGTGTGTCACTAAGACAGCCTTCTGAAAGCTTATATAAATTCCCAGCTGCTCTCACCTTCCTTCGGAACCACAACTTGCCCAGAGTACTTCTGTCAGCATATTTGCCACTGCATCTGCCAAAGTGTCCAACATAATATACAACTAAGAACCATCACATTATTACTGAATGTATGAGATTCAGTGCTATTATTAGGTTCTTGTATATCAACTAAGAATAATTGCAGTCAACCAATCTCAGGCACACTGTTTTCCCCACTATTACTGAACTTAATCTTACCTCAAGCCCTCATTCTGCTGACAGCAAATATGTGACCTAGTCATTTCCAATCATTTTCAGTCACTTCAGAGATTTCTCAGTTAATTCAGAGAACCATCTCTCCCTAGCTCCCTGGAGTTCTGTCTATATGGTGGGGGAGGGGTTGTAGGTAAGGGGAGGACCTTAAGGGATCCACAGGAAGGAGTGTCAGATCCCAGATGGTTCTCTGTTCTCTTCAGCCTCCCCTGAGATCTAACTGTCTGGTGTCTGGTTGGCAGCAACTGTTGTGCTATAGAACCCAAAGTTCTGTCTGTGGACTCTAGCTTGTATCATCCAGGCCACTCCTTCTGATGGCATCCTCTCCTCATGGCCTCAGTGCCCTTTCTCATCCATTACCCCTCTTTTGCCATCCTCTTGGAGGCATGGGAATGATTGGAAAGTCTTCTTGTCTCTTTTCGTATAGGGAGACTTAGAAGATTAGCATGTGCCCTCTTAGCTGACACAACTTGATGCCATTTCTGTCACGTGGCTTCTGCTTCATTTTGTGGAAGCAGATGGGTTCTCTGGGAAGCCTGTTACTTCCCCAGACTTCACTGGGACGTGACTTAGGTTCCCTCCCATGGCTCTGCTGAGTTGAGGTGCAGCACAAAGTCCCAGCAAGCTAAATCTCCTGTACCTTTGTTGCTGGTTCTGGACGAACTTTGTTGCTAGACTAACTTTAATTCCTTCAAAGTTAAAACACTGGCTCTTCCTTAATCAAGGGCTCTTCCTTAATCAAGGGCTCTTCCTTAATCAAGGGCTCTTCCCAGCTTTTTTGCTTATGGCATAAACTTTATATACCTAGTCTTTACCTTTTTGGATCTGAATAGGCCTCCCAAAAGAACAAACTCTTGCTGTTGAATTCCTTCACCTTCCAATTTGTTCTCTCTAGCATAAATTTCAAGAGTCTATTGTAGAAATTAAGAGCAAAATTCTGTGTTTTGCCCTCCATAATCTGTCTTTCTTAGTCACTAATCTTCTGCTGCATAGTCTCATTTTCATGGTGGAAAGGCCACTTTTGGGGTAAAATAAATCACCCCAATTCTAAATTAAATATTTTTCTAGTATATCTGCCCCTATAAAAAGGAAGACCATAATTTCAGGGACTCTAAGGGAACAAGAGTATATGGAGCAGAGTGGTTCTGAAGGGCAATTAGGGAAAGAACAAAGGTTGGAACAGTGGTTCCCAACTCTATATGTGTCATTGGAATTCTCTGGGGTCCTTTTAACAAGACACATTCCTGAGTTCCACCCCTGGAAATGCTAATTCAAAAGGCATTCATGTATTTTTTTTTAAACTACAGATATTTGTACTGGTGGTGCAAATATCACCAGAAGCTATGGGTTAGGAATAGCTCTGGCCTCAAGATCAATCATAAAGAAGGGGCTATGGAGGAACTAGGAGAATCTAGAATCAGGTATGTAACCTGAAGTTGATATTCACCCACCACAACAGCTCATAGTAGAGTATATAGATGAGTCCAAGCAGAGGGTCAGGAGGCAAAGGGGAAACCAAGAAGGAAATAAGCCAGAGCAAGGGAGCAGGTGCCAGCAAAGTCATGAGAATGAAAAGGGTGCAGAAAACTTGGCAGGCCAGAGCAACAAAAGAACAGAAATAAGGAATGCAGAAAAAGGAGTACTTGTCTCTCTGTTGACCTGCCTCCAATGAAGAAGATTCTAATAATTTTTCTGCTAAGTCAGGAATGAGTTCTAGGAGATTTTAGTTAAAACTTCCGATCTCTGATAGACATTTGGCACGAGGCTGATGAAGCGTTATACTAGCCCACACCCAGGGTACTGTCTGAGACAAAAGGGAAAAAGAGCATTTGGGACAAGGAACTGGGGAGATAAGAAGCTAAGCTAGATTTGATAGGTGGCAGAGGCTTTTCAGGCTACAGGGATTCTGGAGTCAAAAAATGTATGCCTGGCTGGGGGAACCAAGTATTGCACCTCGCATCTTCTATTTGTGCTTCAGAATCAAAACACTCATTTTGAATCTATTTCTTAATATTTCCTTAATACTAATGATATTGAAAATATCTTTAATTAAAAAGAAGCCTTGCTAAGAAAACATAAAATTTAGTATATAGCACATGCTGCATACCATTCTGATTTTAAAAATAAACACAAAGTTACCTTGAACTAGTGGAAGGCAATAACTTCCTTCTTTTTTAAAGTAAGAGTTAAACCAGTAAATGAGGAATCACTAACCCAGCCTTAGCCAATGTATATGGATTTGTTATTTATTTTATTTTAAATTGTGGTAAAATAAACATAGCATGAAATTTACCATCTTAACCATTTTTAAGTGTACCATTCAGTAGCATTAAATATATTCACAGTGTTGTACAACCAATCTCAATACTTTTTCATTTTGCAAAACTGAAACTCTATACCCATTGAACAACCCCTCATTCCCCATTCCTTCCAACCCTTAGCAATTAACATTCTATTTCTGCTTCTATGAATTTGACTTGAGCTATCTTATAGAAGTAGAATAATACTATATTTGTCTTTTTGTGACTGGCTTATTTCACATAGTATAATTTCCTCAAAGTTTATTCATGTTATAGCATGTATCAAAATTTTCTTTCTTTTTATGGCTAAATATTATTCTATTATATGTATATACTACATTTTATTTATCCATTTATCCATTGATGGGCATTTGTGATACTTCCATTTTCAGCTATTGTGAATAGTGCATCTATTAACATGGGTGTACAAGTATTTCTTCAAATTATGCTTTCAATACTTTTGGATATAGACCTACAAGTATTATTGCTGGATCATACAGTAATTCTATTTTTTAGTTTTTTTGAGGAACTGCCATACTGATTTCCACAGCAGCTGTACCATTTTACATTCCCACCAGCAATGCACGAGGGTTCCATTTTCTCAACATCTTCACCAACATTTGTTATTTTCTGCCTTTTTTTTTTGGATAGCAGTTTTCATAATGGATATGAGGCAATACCTCACTGTAGTTTTGAATTAAATGTCCTTGATTAGTGTTATTGAGCATTTTTTTCATGTGCTTATTGGTTATTTCTATATCTTCTTTAGAGAAATGTATTTTTAAGTCTGTTGCTCATTTTTCAATTGGGTTATTTGAGGGGTTTTTTTTGTTTTTTTTTTTGTTTTTTTTTTTGTTGTTGTTTTTTAGTTATAAGAGTTCTTTATATATGCTGGATATTAACCCCTTATAAGATATATGATTTGCTGATATTTTCTCTATTTTGAGGTTGCTTTTCATTCTGTTGATCTTATCCTTTGATGTACAAAAGTTTAAAATTTCGATGTAGTACAATTTATCTGTTTTCACTTTTGTTGCCTGTTATTTTGGTGTCATATCCAAGAAATCATTGCCAAATTCAATGCAATGAAGCTTTCTCCCTATGTTTTCTTCTAAGAGTTTTATAGCGTCAGATCTTTGATCTATTTTTAATTAATTTGTGTATCATGTCCAAATGCTTTCTTTTGCATATGATATCCAGTTTCCCCAACAACATTTATTGAAAAGGCTGTCTTTTTCCCTGTTGAATAGACTTGGCACCCTTGTCAAAAATTATTTGACTATATATACAAGTGTTCATATAAGGATTTAAAAAACAGCTTAATTAAGATATAATTCACATATCATATAATTTACCCATTTAAAGTGTATAATACAATGATTTTTTAGCAAATTCATTAATACTGAATGGAGTTGTATATTTATCACCATAATACATTTTAGAATATTTTTATCACATCAAAAAGAAACACTGGATCCCTTAGCCATTATCCTCCACCTCTAAACCACCTCCCACCTCAGCCTCAAGCAACCATTACTATACTTTCTCTATAGATTAACCTATTCTGGACATTTCCTGTAAGTGGAATCATACAATACATGGCCCTTTATGACTGCTTTCTTTCACTTACTGTAATGTTTTCAAGTTTCATTTATATCGTAGTATGTCTTAGTATTTTGTTCCTTTCTATGGCATATATCACATTTATCTATTCATTCATCTGTTGATGGACATTTAGATTGTTTCTACCTTTTGTCTATTATAAATAATGATGCTACAAACATTTGTGTACAAGTTTTTATGTAAACAATTGTTTAAATTCTTTTTGAGTATACATCACAGTAGAATTGCTGGGTCATATAGTAGCTCAATGCTTCTTGTGTGCATTTTGAGTCTGAGAGGAGAACTGATTAACAAGAGAATGAGGGGCAATCTACTGATAAAGTACAGTTGAAGAAAATATTGCAACCGTGGGTCTCACGAGGTCAACAAGGACTGAGATTGAGGAAGTTACCATGAATGATTAGTTATAAATTATTTAAAATTCATATCAAGTAATATACATTCCTAGGACATGGTACAACATAAGGAGACTAGGCTAGAGATGATGTAATATGAGAATTTCAGAGAGAGAAACGAAATAACTGATGTGGGGAATCCCATAATAAAAATGAGGAAAATAAATGAAAAAGAATTGATCAATGGCAGCACTTTGTTTCCCTTTAGAGAAGGAAATGGTAAATTCCTCAACCATGAAGATTTTCCAATAGGCAGAAGAAAAAGGAACATTGCTCGATTCACAAAATTAAATGGTCATAGGGGTCAGAGAAGTAATGTAAATTAGTGAATCAGGCTAGGCAGGGTGCAAAACAGTAGGGATTGGTGGGAAGGTAATGGTCTCAAGAGCACATGCTTATCTAAAGCCATTCAACTTCAGATTTCTTAAGATACTATGACAGCCAATCAAATCATATAAACCCAGGCACTGGGAATCTAGTTGCAACCCTTAAAATAAAGAAATGAGGAAAAGAGAGAAAAGACAACAAGAGAGAAAGGGTAAGAGAAAGAGAAAGGAGGAAGGAAAAAAAACCCTAAGTCACGCTAGTTAATAAAAATTACAAAGAAGGCGCTCTTCAGGTTTGGGATACCAAAGCTTGGGTGCGTGGTTCTGGCAGCTGGAAGAATATGTGAGGAGCCTTGGGCAGATGCAACATAGTGTTATTCAGGCATAGTAGGACACAGCAAGGCACAAGCACAGTTCCAGCTCCCTCCCAGCCTGCACAGGCGGGGCTGTTCTTATAACATAGTGCGTAACTGTGACTTAAGGCCAGGTACTATAATCAATCACAATCTACAGGTTGTATAGGACACTGTATCTAAGTCCACCTAGGACACTATAGCTAAGGCCACCTGGGACACTGTAGCTAAGCCTGCCCAGAAACTGCTGGGAGGGAGCCTGACTACATCCATTTTGTTTGTCATTTCCCTCACCCAACAGAAAGTTTGTGGAATAAGCATGGAAAAATACTGAAATTGAATCCTACCAATTCCAGTGGTACCTTATTATTTTATATTGCTATTTTTGCCACAAGTATGAGCTCCTAGTAAATTGGCTACACAGAGAACACTGCTTCCCAGAAGCCCTCTTTACTAGTAGGGTGGGGTGAATAGGGGAGAGGATAGGAGTGCTGCTTTGTCATCTCCTTCAAGGTCAAGAAGTATATTTCTGACTTCTGAACCAAACTTCATGTTAAAATGTGGGTTCTGATTTAGTGGGTCTGAGGTCAGGCCTGAAATCCTACATTTTGATAAGCTCCCAGGTGATGTTCATGCTCTGATGCTTGTAGAGCACACTTTGAATAGTGAGGTTTTAAACAAGTCTTGGAAAACTAATACCTCAACATATTTGGAAAATAATAAGCAGTAAGAGATATGACACAATTAGGGTTGTCTCCCCTTTCTAGGCCAGACCGTTCTTTGAGCTTTATAGTTGTAATAAAAATTTTCAAGATATCAATGGGAAGCGACCAGTCAAGAAAAGATCATTGTCCCTAGCAGCCAGGCATGGCCACAGGATTCAGCTCTGGACAATGGGATGTGAGAGTTAGTAACATATACAACTTTTGAGTTACACCTTTGAAAAGGTATACCTCTGTTCACGTAAGAACATCCAAACCTAAAGAGAATTTTTACCAGAGTTTATTTGAGCCCAATTAACAAAATTGCCAGGAAGCAAAACCTCAAAGGCTCTGGAGAATGGCAGTTTCGTAGTTTCTTTTATATATTTGGAATTAAGAAGGGAACATAAGGAAGATTACATGAATGTGGGAGAAAGCAGTTGTAACTGCATACAAACTTCATTTCTTTAATATAGTATTTCTCTCTGATTCAAGCTGTTTTTTTCACAGATAATGGCATTGTGACTTACTTGCTTGTCCTCTACCACCCTTATCCTCTGTATGCCTGCTCCGTTAATCATTAAGCCTTAGGACATAAGATTAACTGAGCCTCCAGTCTATAATCATGTGGACAATAGGTTTCGGTAGGACTTTAGCTTTCTCGTTTAGAAAAAGTGCAGCTTCTTGCTAGCATTCATTTAATATCACTGGTAGGAATGCTACATTTTCCAGTATTTTCGAGGCAAACAGGAAATGGGTTAAACTAAGGATAACATCTTGGCTTTAGATATGTTTCAGCCTCAGGCCCATCGAGGCAGAACAACAACCCCACTGGGCATGGGACAAGGCATTACCCTTGGGGATGATCTAAATCCGTTGTTGCCCCAGTGGCACTGAGGAGACCTTGGTTCTTTCTGCAGACTCAGTAAAGAATTAAGATCAATGAAATTTAGGAAAAGTAAGATTTATTAAAGTACATTTCAAGTGAGAAATGGACTATGCCAGAGATAGCCATAGCCCAGCAGTGGTCTAGGCATATAGCTTTTATTATGGCTGTGATGGGTGGTTTCAGGGGCGGTGCTAGATAATTGACATGAGAGGTCATTTTGATTGACATTTAGCTGCTATATAATACTTTGTCTACTGTGCATGTGGTTACCCAGAATTCGGTGTTATAATTAGATTTATGAACTTTCAGGTGTATGTATGATATTATAATGATGATATAAAGAGACTAAGGTCAAGCAAGGACAGTGTATGTACTAACTGCACAGGTGTTTGTGCCTGGCCTAAACCAGTGGCTATTTTATCGTTTTTTACTTCCTTGTATTTTAAGATGTAGGGACATTTTTAACCACAAAATGGGTATTTCTGAGAGGTCTCTGGATTGGGCCTGCATTCCCCTGTCACTCATGTCTACCTAACTGCCTTACAATGAGACCAGATGGAATGGCACCATGGCTGATTCCAGAACTGGATATGATGATTCCCCTCCAATTGTCCAATCGGTAGCACCCATGACCCCAACTCCTTTAGTTTCCATGACTACTGATTTTCCCCTATATAATCTGTACTCCTGAGAAACCCAGGGAGCCAGGCCTTTGAGCAATAGCTTGCCTGTGTCTCTGGGACTTGCGACTCTAAATAAACCTTATTTTCTTTGCTGCAAAACCTGCACATGTCTATTCTTTGATTTAGATGCATACAGGCATATGGACCCCTTTTAGCCCTGATAACATAAGGGAGGATTGTATGGCAGGATAGTTAACAAAAATTATGCACTCTCTTGAGGGTGGTTAAACTTCTGAGGGGTCAGAAAAGAGGTATTTCAAAGGTGTGTTAACCTAGATGCACAAAAACAATGGACAGGGCTTGCTTAAGGCAAATTAACATTTCATTAGGGAAGTTATAGGCCTGAGGCTTGGCAACCCACCATGGTCTACCTAATTAGGAATTCATGATTTATTACAGTGCCCCCTTTTTATCCACAATTCCTCCTTTTAGTCATAAATCAATCTGAAGTATGCATCTGTTGACGAAAGGACATCCAGCCTGAGAAAAAGTCTTACAAGAGTTTATTTGAGGCAGACTGATGATAATGACCAGAAAGCAAAATCTCAATGGATTGAAAAAATGCTCCAAAGAGTGGTAGTTTTACAGCTTAATTTATACATTAGAATTAAAGGAGGAAATATAAGCAGGGTTGCATGAAATTCATTGGTGGTAGATTAGGGAGGTGGGAGGAAGCAAAGCAGGGAAATCTCTGAGACTGGATAAAAAGTAAAACAGAGACATGTACTTCTTTTACCTTGGGCGGATACAGAATAGTTAATAATTACAGCATATAGAGATGGTATTTGGGGGAACAAGATAACAATGAGGGGTTCTGTGGTCTTGTACTCTGATGGGAAATTATACCCTGAGGGGTCTGGAGAAGGAGATCACTCTGACATTCCAAGAGTGTGTTATCTTAGATGCAAAAAGGCATTAACAGGCTCACTTAAGGTAAAAATCAACCTTTATCAAGGAAGCTATAGGCCAAAGATGCAACTACCCACCATGACCTGACTTTAGTTAGGAATTTTTATGTTCAGACCATTCTATGTGGTTACTTTTGGTCTCTGAGTTTGTGAAGCCCACCATGCAGGCTTCCTCTGAGCTTATCAGGTTTAGTATATGGCTCCTTTTTCATCCACATATTGATGACCAACCTTTTGGTTGGATAGTTTGGTCTCACAGTGCTAGGAAGGCTCATTCCTAGGAAGTCTCAGTATTGATGTAATCTTGTTGAAATGGTGGAACACTGGGGATGGAGCAATACCGTAACCATGGTATGTGAGTCAAGGCTGACTTTTCTCAAAAGGATAGGGCAGGTAAATGGAAGGCAGTCAGGTCTTATGGCCTTCATTGGAAGAAACACTCTGAATCATTTCAATCCTATAAACTCATGATCTGAGTTCTGCCTTCCGTCTAATTTTTCTGTATTTTACATCTAGTATAACATTTACATCAGCCATAAAAAGAGTATTAACATCTTTAGTAATCATAAACAGTTGGACTACATAGATAAACCCAAAAAACAAGTATAACTATTGTTGTGACTAATATCATTAGCAGACAGGTTAAAACAATTCAAAAAATGGTTTCTGGTCAACATTAATCCATAGGTATTCTGGCTCGTTGACATCCTTCTTGTCCTCAAGGAGACTTTGATGCCTACTGTAGGCAGGAGCAAGTGTCAAAGACAGGAGTACATGTCTATTTGTGATTAGTCGCCTGATAATATCCCTTTAAATGAAGTTAGACAGTGTCTTTTATTCAACATCCTTTCCAATAAACAGAATCTCCACATGACAGTCAATGATCTAAAGTCTTTGTCTCTGGGAGCTCTCTGTGTAAGGAAGCCTTTATGGATTTTGTATTTTCTTGACATGACTTTATCAAACCTTGGCAATAGTGTAAGATGATTCTTCTCAATAATGTCAGCTCATAAGTTTCTTTATTTAAATTAAATTCAGTTTAAAGTACTGATACATGAAGGAATGCAAAAATAGAAAAATAGAGTTTGCCAGGAAGCCTTGAAGAACCAAGCTGATGTCTTGGGTTTCCCATAGCCTCAACTGTTTGTTTAATTTACAACCATTGTTTACCCATGCAATATGCCCTCGAAGTTTTCTCATCATTGTTTTACAATGCTTCCCATTCAATTTCACATAAAAAACAAATCTTTTGAGGTGTTCTAAGAGCTCTTCTGGAACACTGCAGTTATTCCTATGTATATTGAGTTTTTAACACTTAAATGTCTCAGTTTCTAATGAAAACAAAGAAGTAAGCAATTAGTATTCTTTAGTTTGGCAAATTTATTAAAGACATTTTATAACCTCTAGAAACATATTTCATAAATGGCCAAGTCAATTATTAACATGGACTTATTTTTATGAAGCCTGAGTAAAAGATAATATATTTAATATCAATAACTTTAAAGACATGTCTATTCTACTTAAATCAACAAACTTTAACTTTTATTAACTAAAGATTAATCTTAGATCATGTGAACCTGAAAAGCATTTGAGTTAGTTTCTATATTTCTCTTTTTTTAATAATTAAAAATTTTTCAATTACAGTTGATATAAAATATTATATTAGTTTCAAGTGTACAACATGATGATTAGACATTTATATAACTTACAAAGTGATCACCTCAATAAAGCTAGTACCCATCTGGCACCATACATAATTGTTACAATATTGACTATATTCTTTATGTTATACTTTACTTCCCAATGACCATTTTGTAACTACCAATTTGTACTTCTTAATCCTTTTCCCTTTTTCCCTCACCTCTCCCAACCCCGCTCCCATCTGGCAAACATCAAAATGTTCTCTGTAATGATAAGTTTGTTTTCATTTTGTTTATTTTGTTCCTTAGATTCCACATCTAAGTGGCATTTTTCTTTCTTCATCTAACTTACTCCATTCAGTACAATACTCTCTAGGTCTATCCATGTTTTTGCAGATGGCAAGATTTTAATCTTTTTCATGGCTGAGTAATATTCTATTATATATATATGTGCCACTTCTTCTGTGTTCATTCACCTATTGTTGGACACCCAGGTTGCTTCCATAGCTTGACTATTGTAAATAATGCTGCATTAAACATATAGATTCATATGCCCTTCTGAAGTAGTGTTAGGTTTCTTCAGAAGAGTACTCAGAAGTGGAATTACTGGGTTCTTTTTTGTCTTCTCCTCCTTTAAGAAGTCCCTCCAATATTTCTTGTAATACTAGCTTGGTGTTGATGAACTCCCCTAGATTTTTCTTGTCTGGGAAGCTCTTTTCTGTCCTTCAATTCTAAATGATAGCTTTATTGGGTAGAGTAATATTGATTGTAAGTCCTTTCTTTTCATCACTTTGAATATTTCATGACAATCCCTTCTGATTTGCAAAGTTTCTCTTAGGAGATCAGATGAAAATCTTATAGGAACTTTCTTGTAGGTAAAAAATTACTTTTTTCTTGCTGCTTTTAAGATTCTCTTTGTCTTTGATCTTTGGCATTTTAATTATGATGTGTCCTGGTGTGGGTCTCTTTGGGTCCACTTTGTTTGAGACTCTGCACTTTCTGAGATTTTACATCTAGTTCATTCACCAAATTAGGGTAGTTTTCCATCATTTCTTCAAATAAGTTTTCAGATGTTTGTTCTCTCTCCTCTTCCTCCTGGTACTCCTATGATGCAAATGTTGGTATGCTTGATTTTGTCCCAGAGACCCCTTAAAATATTATCATTTAAAAAAATTTTTTTTGTTGTTGCTGTTCTTCTTGAGTGTTTTCTGCTATCTTATGTTCTAAATTGCTGCTTTGCTCCTCTGCTTCACCTAATCTATTGTCGATTCCCTCTAATCTATTCTTTATTTTAATTATTGTGTTTTTCATTTGACTGGTTCTTTATTATGTTTTCTTTGTTAAAGTTCTCACTGAGCTCCTCTACTCTTCCCTAAGTTCATTGAGCATCCCTATGACCAGTGTTTTGAACTCTTAATCTGGTAGAGTGCTTGTCTTTATTTTGTTGAGTTCTTCTTTCTGGAGCTTTGCTCTATTCTTTCATTTGGGACATGTTTCTTTGTCTCCCCATTTTGGCTGCCTCCGTGTATATGTTTCTATATATCATGTAGGGCTCCTATGTCTCCCGGTCTTAGGAGAGTGGCCTTATGTAGTAGGTATCCTGTGAGACCCAGTGGCCTAGTCTTCCCTGGCCTCTTTAGATGTGTCATTTTTGGAATCAGCTCCAGGTGGTGCTTTGGCTCTGTCCAAAGCTGGCCACTGGGCATACTGGCCCTGGGGTCTTCTGAGAGGAGCCCTACCAGTAGACCAAGTTTAGCTACAGCCTCTACCCTGCCTAGGGCCACCTGACAAGAGTCAGCAAATAATCTGCAGATGGCTGCCACCTGCCCTGGGCTTGGAGGTGCCTCAGGTGGCCAAGCCATGAACTGAGGCTGGTTGCTGCTAGTGCCAGACTTTGGGCTGCTCAGAAAGAAGTATGGGGCATGGCAAAACCAAATACTCTTTGTTTGAGTTTTGAGAACTCTTGATAGATTTTAGTCTGCAGCATAAGCCAAGACAGTCCATTTGTGTGGAAAAGCTACTGGAAGCAGCTTGGGTGGGAGAGGTGGAATCTCAGAAAATCACCTGGGTAGAGTGACCTGTGTTATCCAGGCTGATGGAGACTCAGATATGGCAGCAGCCTATGAACACTGCAAGGGGAGAGGTCTCAACAAAGAAACAATGGCTTCTGCCAGTACTTCTATTATGTAAAGCTGCCCCTCCAGCCCTCGCCCTGAAGCCAGACTATTCAGTTCCTCTCCATACATTCCTGGGACCTTTTAAGCTGCTGCCCAGTGCTGCAGCTCAGAGTGAGTGAGTGTTAGCAAGTATGTGTGTGCATGGGCCCCTTAAGAGAAATGTTTGCAACTCTTGCCATCCTCTGTCTTACTCAGCCACAGTCTCTGCTGGTTTTCATAGCCAGAAGTTGTGGGGACTTCTCTTCCTAGTACTGGAACCCTGGGCTGGGGAACCTAGTGTGCGGCTGAGAACTCTCACTCTTCTGGGGGGGAACTTCACAGCTGAGATATCCTCCTGATTCTTGACTGCCACACGTGGGTATGGGACCAGCTCCTTCCGTGTCTCTGCCCCTCTTACCAGTCTCAAAGTGGTATCCGGTTGTAGAACTTCTGTTCGGCTAGACTTCAGGAGACTCCCTATGGTGGCAGTTCTGTAATTTAGTTGTAATTTTGATGTGATTGTGAGAGGAGGCAAGCAGTGTTTAACTTATTTGCCACCTTGAGCAGAATTTAGTTTCTATATTTCTAAGAATTTTAAAATACCCAATCCTTACAAGCACCTGCCTTTAAATTAATTTTAACTGTACCATCTGGAGTTATAAACTTATCTTACATTTATTACATACATACATAGATACATGTAGACACAGAGACCTTTCAGCCATGAGAAAAACTCACTAGTTTATAAAACAGTTGGATCTAAATTTTGTTTTGAAGGCATTTACAATGTATATCTATCCTTGACAAGTCAAGCTCCGAATGAACTTTCCCCTTTTAAAAAAGGCCAACCATTTTTTTAATACCTCAAAGAAGAGAGTTGACACCTAAACGATATCATAGATTGATCCATTTATCTAAATTATTTGTCAAAGCTTGGAGAGACCAAATAAATGTTTTCATCCTTTCTGCCTAATTTATAGCTGCCTTTTATGCATGCAAAATAGTAATTTAGAAGTATCAAGGAATTCTCATCTAGATCATCTTCCTGCAGGACTATTAATAGGAGGTTATGTTGCTTGTCAGTCTTGAAGGCACAATTTCTCATATTAATTTTAGTTTTTCCTTTGAGATCTATAGAGTTAGAGCAAACTTTTAGAGAAAACCGTCATTTATATGCATGTATCCAAATGAGCCAAACATGGTGAATATCTCTATAGGACGGCTTCATGCCCTAGAGGAATTTTTTTCTCAGGTAACCCCACAAAGATTCTTAGTCAACTAAGAATACCCAAGCAAGGGCCAGTGAGAGCTTTCCAGTTGCTCCTGGAACCACAACACTTTCCAAGGCACAGGCTCCTCTCTCGAGTTGAATCCATTCCGGGGCACCTTGCTCTTCACAAAGAACTCTCCCCATGGCTCGTGCCAGCTTTTCTGGGATTGGTTATGTTACTGCACTGGGTACCTTGTGGTGCCCATTTCTGCCAGTCCTGATTCAGGGATTTGCAACAACTATCATCACTCCATTAGCTATTTGGGTTGGGGAATGTTGACATAAGAATTGTCCAAACCTATAGAGAGTTTATTTGAGTGAAACTGATAACACATGCCAGGAAGTAGATTTCAAATGCTTCAGAGAATGACAGTGTTGCAGTTTTCTTTTATACATTTGGAATTAAGGAGGGTAAAGAAAATTACATTAAAGTGGGAGAAAGTAAGATGGAGATTAAATTTTATGATAGTTAACATTATGCCCCCTTGTGAGGGTGATTAAACTTCCTAGGGATTTAAAAAAGAGGAATGTCAAAGGTGTGGTAACCTAGATGCACAGAAACAATGGACTGGGTCTATTTAAGATAAACCTCTTAAGTTGTATGCCTGGGCATGACCTGCCCAGTTAAGAATTTATGATCAGATCACCCTGTAAGGTTACTTTCCATTAGATTTGTTACAGCATCCCTTTTTTGTCCACAGGAAGCAAGTGTCCTTTCTTTTTAGAGTTAAGGAGAGTTCAGTCTCTCATTTAACCAGCAAAGATTTTGTTCAGATTCTCGGTAAGCAATTCAGTAAAAAGCCAAAATTAAAAGCAGCCACCCATTTTTCTTTTTTCCCTGGGTTATCTCAACCCTTATCCACCTCAAGGAAATTCTAAGAATAGCTCAAATAAAGTCAGGACCTCCTTGCTACCTAAAGCAAGGAGGCCTAGGATTCTGAGAGAAAACTCACCAAGTTCACCAAATGCAAACGGGGAGCTGGTGGGATTCAGTGGGCCCTTGCTGGTACCTAGGTTTGCAGGTGGTCCTAGATGGGCTTCTTTAGA
Source organism: Eidolon dupreanum (assembly GCA_028627145.1). Lineage (NCBI taxonomy): Eukaryota > Metazoa > Chordata > Mammalia > Chiroptera > Pteropodidae > Eidolon > Eidolon dupreanum. The sequence continues at coordinate 41,499,948 of CM053514.1, read as the reverse complement.
ATCTTTTTGTCAGTGTCAAGCTGATCGAGAAGGGAAGGTTTTGGCAGTGAGACATCCAGTTGGAAGAACGCACAATGGGCCGACATGAGAATGAAATGGCAGGCACCAACTTTGTTGCAGGGTGCATGCTTCTATTGTGAAGAATGCTCTTCTGCTGCTAGGGGACCTCATGGGCTCACATATGTCAGAGTACAATAGTAGCATTCTGTCACATATGCGTGATACAGTAAGCTGAATCATGCTTACATGAGCTCGGCGCAGGCACCCTACGACATTAATGTAACATTCTAAATCCGGGGTCCTATTCCTAGCCACGAGCCTGGAGCACAACCAGAGCTGGGACCAGCCAAACCTTGGCCCACATCTCCCAACTATGCCAAGTAAACGTCTTTCTTTTTCTTAACTCTGGATGGAACACAAACACAATGATAGCTATCTTAGATGATATGGACCATGCAATAGCATAGGGATATCAGAGCAAAAAGGTGGAAAGAACCTAAGCTTTGCGGAGCAGAAGACTATACTGGCTCAGACATTTATAGTAGAGAGAAAAATAGTTCTAACTTTTTAAAGCCACTGCTATTTTGGGTCTATCAAATGCAACCAATCCTTTATAGTAAGTAATATGAAACCACACTGATAATTTCATTATATTAGTCAAGATTCAGTTACAGAGAACAGAATACTATGGCCAGTTTAGGAAGATTATGATAGGGAATTAAATGCCTTGTAGATATGTTGAGAATATCCCGAAGACGAGAAGCTAGTTTGAGCTTTCAGAAATGACTGAAAACCACACTTCAGATTGTGTCATCAAAGCAACTGCTGTGTCTTCCACATCAGAAAGCCACTGCTATAGAAAAACACTGTTGTGATGAGGATGCTGCCATAAACAGGAAACCATGATTACTGCTGCAGCCTCTAGAACCACACAGCCTCAGCTGTAATATGTACCAGTAAAATGATGCCTTGTGCCTGTCTTACGAAAGCCACAAAACTAGTGATGGGCACTAGGCCCTCTGCTTATTCAGCTGCAGAGAAATTAATTGCTTAGAACCGCACCCGCCAGCAGAAGCAGCATGAGCTCTGCCGCTCCTTTCTTCTGCTTTCCAGAACTTGCATAGATACATTTGATTGGCCAAATCTAAATATCTTTCAAATCCCTCTTTGCTAGGGAATCTGGAAAATGTAATTTTTAGTTTTCCAGACTCTATAGTTTAGGAAGGCACATTAGAAGCATAGTAGAATAAATATTGAACAATAATCCACCATGTGCACAGTATCTTGTCATGCAAAAAATAATAGTGCCTATCAAAACTTATGGGATACACCAAAACTATACTTGAAGGGAATTCATAGCCTTAAATGCTTTAATTTATAACCAGGAAAATAAAATAAGTGAACTAACCATTTAACTCAAGAACCTTGAGTTAAATTTTTTAGATAAAAATTTATGTTATTTTTAAAGCAGAATAATTAGTAAATAAATTTGAAATTTGTTCTCTAAAAGCACAACAACAATAAAAATTTCTCTAAAAGATTAATCTAGAGAAAACACAATATTCAGAATGATAAAAGGTATAACACATAAATAAAGAGGGTAAACTTTCAGAGATTTAAAATATTTTAAATAATACAATGAATTCTCCACCCTCCCCCATTCATCTATCAATCAGCTTCAAAAATTACCAAACTTTTGCCATTCTTATTATTTATTCCTTTCTTTGTCTCTCTCCCTCTACTCTCTACTTCTTTTTCCCTTGGAGTATTTTAGGGAAATTCATACAATGTAGCACTTTATTCATAAATTCTTGAATATATATCACTAATGAATTAGAACTTTGAAAATGTATACATTAACAATAATTTTACACTGAACAAATTAACAATAATTTATTAATATCATCTAATACTCAGTCTGTGTTCAACTTTTCCTGAGGGTCTCAAACTCTTTGAATAATTGTTTTATTAAAATCAGTATCCAAACAAGATCTGTACATTGCATTTAGATAATATTGCTTAAATCTCTCAGTCTAAAGCAGTTATTCCACAACTTTTTTTCTACATACCATTTATTTATTAAAGAAATGAAGTTATATGTTCCCTAAATTTTTCACATTCTCAATTTGTCTGATTGCATCCTCATGAAAAATACAGTTTTCTTTTTTTAATACAGTTTTATAAATGATAAAATATTGGATATAATTCTATGATGATAAATTTGAGTATTCTGAGAAAATATAGAGTTTTCTAAGAAAAGAAAAATCCCAAAATTTACTAAAAGAGAGGTGGAAAGCATGAATAAGTTCAGAAAGGACTTTGGAAATAATTAAAGAATTAATCAAAAAATCTCTCCACATCCAGAAGGTTTTATAGGTAAGTTCTTCCAAATATTAAAGGAGCAAATAATCTTTTCATTTTTAAGCTCTTTAAGAGCATGGAAAGAATATGAAATTCTTCCTGATTCATTTTACAAAATTATCATAAAAACGATCTCAAAATTTGAGAAAACAGCACAAAGACAAAAACTATACACCAACTTCTGATGAAAAAAATATAAATTATATAAAGAGTACCAATGTAAGAAGGTCCAAACCTGTAGAAATTTTTTTTTTTTATGGTGACGTTGGTTAACAAAATCCAGAAAATTTCAGGTGTTCAATTTAGCAGTAAGGCATATATATATATATTGCACTGTGTAGAAAATTTTTTATAAGAGTTTATTTGAGCCAAACAGGGTATATCCCTGGAAGCAAGATCTCAACAAACTAAGAAAATTGCTTCCCATCTGACAGTTTGCATTTTCATTTATGCATTATGAATTAAGGAGGGAAGGTAAGGAAGATTAAATAAAGGTGAAAGAAAGTGAGGTAGTGAATGGATTACAGGATAGGCAACAAGATTATGTTCTCCCTTAAGGGTGGTTATGCCTCCAAGGGATCTGAAAAGATTTCTTTGGTATTTCAAAGATGTGTTAACATAGGTGAAAAAGAACAATGGACAGGGCTTGCTTAAGGTAAAGATAAACCTTTACTAAAAATGTTATATGCCTGGGATGTGACTACCCACCATGGCCTGCCCAATTAGAAATTGACTGGACTTGTCAGTTTTATTAGAGAATCCTCTTTTCATCAAGAGAATAATAGCACATACTCTAAGCAAATAAGTTTTATTCTAACAACTTAGATGTAATTCAATATTAGAAAAATTTATTAATTGACCACATTAATAGGTTTAAGAAGAAAAACCACAAGAATATTAAAATAGATGCTAAAAAGTTTAATAGAATTAAACATTTATTCCTCATTAAAAACAAAATTTGGCAAATTAGGCTTTAAAACATACTTTTTCCATGTAATAATAAATTTAAACCTTAAATGAAAGGTTGATATTCTACCATTATTTAATATTTTCCTTGGAGCATTAGCCATTCTGAGAGAAGAAAAAGATAAAATGCATAAGCTTAAAAAAAAAAGAGAGATAAAATTATTGTTTATGGGTACACACTTGCTTCCCTAAAAAAATCCAAGAGAATCCCCTGAGAACGATTTAGATCTAAGAAAAAGTTTAATTGTTTTTCTCTATATCATTAGGCTCAGAAAATATAATAGAAAAAGATCTCATCTGTAATAGCAAGAAAACAATAAAATACATGGGAACAAACAGCAAGAAATGTATAAGTTCAAAATGAAGAAAACTACAGAACTTTATGAAGGTATTAAAAAGACAATGTTAATACATTGAGAAATATTCAGGGTCTTGAATCACAAAACAATGTGGTAAAGATGCAACTTCTCCCTCAAACTAATCTGTCAGTTTTAGCAGAAGACACAGACATGGGATCCAGCAAACTGGGCAGCACTGAGTTTTCTGTTTGTTTTTACCATCACTGTTTAAAACTTTCATATCAAATACTTTTAGATGGAGCATGAACTCTATCATTCCACTCTCTTTTGTTTTAACTTTAGTGGCTTCACACATTTAGGTTACCTGTGTGACTGCTAATTTAATGCCATCCTTACTCAAATTCAAGCATGAATAATGAAAGTATAGAAAAATATTTAATTTGTTTGAGGAAGGTATTTCTAAGCTTAATGGAAAAAAATATAAAAACGTAAAGAAAAATATTGAGATTTGATGATTTAAAATAAAAACATTTCTTTTCAGCAGAAAATTTCCACAAACAAAAGTCAAATGACAAACTGGAGAAAAATGCATTTGGAACTAACAATACAGAGAAAGGGTATATGTTCAATATATTTAAAAATCCCTTACAAATCAACAAGTAAAAAAAAAGAAACTGGAAAGAAAACTGAGGGAATTCATGATATTAACAGACACATAAACACAAATATCCTGTTAATAAGCACAAATAGATTCAAACTTCTAGACAACAAAGAAATACAAATAAAAGCAAAAAGTGCCAATTTTCACTATGACAAAAGTTTTTTAAATGAAAATATCCAGTTTTGATAAGGATTCAGGGAAATGAAACTTCTATAGTGCACTAATAGGAATGAATATTGGTATAGCTTTTCTGGAGGCAATATGTTTGAAATGTCTCTAACATATTTATGCCCTTTTGACAAATGTGAATTTACTCAGTAAATAATTATTAATTATTTGCCTATAAGAATACTCATAATAACCAATATTTGTAAGCAAACAAATGGCTAATAACATGGGACTAATTAAATAAAGATGGATACCATGTAGCTGTGAAAAATGATGATGTCGAAGAATAATGGCACAGAAAATATTTATGATCTATTGTTTAAAAGCAAGCTTTAAAAGTTTTAAAATAGTATTGCTTAAAACTATGCTACAAAATAATAAAGTATGATTTTATTTTTTAAGAATACACTTTATATAGGAAAAACATGAAAACATTACTGTGGGGTTATGTTGGTGGGATTATGGTGATTTTTTAAGCATTTATTATGTTTTTCTATATTTTACATTTTTGTATTAAACATAGCATTTAAAAATTTTTTTATTTCGGAATACTATTTAAAAAATAAAACCTTATTCACTGAGGCTTATACCATTTGACTATACTCTTGGATTTTTCTTGCCCCTCTCCTTCCCACTCCCCCAATATTCCTTAAAAATTTTGGCACTGCCTAATCTTCCCCACTCAAAGTCTTGCCAACATTCAAGTATCCCATTGGAGTCAACATCTACATTAATTGCTCCTAAATCTAATCTCCAACTCAGTTCTTTTTTTGAAGCCTGAGGTCAGCATATTTATAATAGACTATCTGACATAAGTATTTGTGTGTCCCAGAGGCATATCCTATGCTGCTATACTCTATTACTGGAAAGTGGTCACTCTGAACAAATTTGAGGATCCAGAACTTGCTATGTCTTATTAACCCTCTCTATCTTTCCCCAAACTCTTGATCCTTTTGCCTGGAAGTTTACTCTTAGTTCTTTCCCTGGATAACTTCCATTCACCCTTAAGTGACTGAATGAGGAAGACATCTGCTCTAGATTACCTTTCTTCATGAGGCCTATCCTTCCTTTTTATGGAGACAGCACTGAGCACCCTGCACAGGCTTTGACTTCAATGCTTATTAAACTACCTACAATTCAGTGTACTTAGAATGTAAAATATTCGTGGGCAGGAACTGAGATTTTTACTTTTGTATTTACAGTGTTTAGCAAGTACTAGATGCTAGGGTTTAAAGAATGTTTGCTGAATAAAGGAACTATTATCTGTGTTAAATCCCACACTTCTATGCTATGAATTCTAGATCCATCTTATTTCATCTTTTAATTCTCCCATGTTTCCAAACTCAAATTTATTGCCCATGGGAGCCTGACAGATAATATAAACATGTGAATCAGGCAAGAATAAGGAGTGTTGGGCCTTTGGTGAACTAGAGAATACTCCTAAAGCCGTTCAGATTAATTTTTTTTAAGTGTGGTAAAAAAAAACACACATAACATAAAATTTACCATTTCCACCATTTTTAAGTGTCAGTTGTGTTCAATATATACACATTGTTGTCCAGCACATCTCTAGAATTTTTTATCTTGCAAAATTGAAATGCTATACTCATTGAACACTGATTCCCATTTAGCCTCCTCCCTCGGCCCTGGCAACCACCATTCTACTTTCTGTTTCCATAAATTGTTCTGCTTTAGATAATTAATGTAAGTGGAATCTTACAGTATTTATCTTTTTTGTGATTGGCTTATTTCACTTAGCATAATATTCTCAAGGTTCATCCAAACTGTAGCGTGTAACAAGATTTCCTTCCTTTTTAAGGATAAATAATATTCTATTGTACACCATATTTTTTTATTCACTCAAATGATGGAAATTTGGGCTGCTTCCACCTCTTGCTTATTGTTAATAATGCTGCAATAAACATGAGAGTGTATATATCTGTCTGAGATCCTGCCTTGAAACTTTTTTGGAAAAATAATGTTTGTTTGTTTTTAAATAAAAACCCTCTGCAGTCCAAATAAAGTATAGCTTCTAGCCAGAATCCAACTGTAAGCTGTCAAATTGCAGTCCTTGTTATCTTTTATTTACTTACTTTTATTCTGACAGTCTTAGCCTTGCAGAGAAGAGAAAGTTCTGAACAGAGTATAGTAGGATGAGAAAAAGTTATCCAGTTGAAAATGTTAAAGGCAGTTAATTCTAAGCAATGAGTAGTATTAAGAAGAAAGTGTAGGAGAAGATAAGGACTGAAGAGGTCTGAATTTGGGCCATGACGACAGCTAGGATAGTGGTATTAATGTTTGCAAGTAAATATCATTGGTTAAATGTCTCTGAACTTTGAAGGTAGCAACACTCATGCTCCCAGGTTAAAGGAGTTTTGAGGTCAGTGAAGGTATAAGCCAGATATTAAGCTACCAGAGAGCAGAGCAAAGTGAACAGTAGACACAGATGACAACAGCAAGTTATTGTGAATAAAATTATCCAGTAAGGGAGTTTCACATGGGCTCAAGGCATTAATCTGGATTTGGCAATGAGGAGAAAGGTGGATGTGGTTTCTGGGAGGAAGTGCTCTGAAAAGAACATTCCTGGGGCAAAGCAGAGCTCTAGTGAATTGGACCTCATCCAATCTTATCCTGCAGAGAAGTCAACTCTCCACTTAGGACCAAGCGACACCATTCTGCTCTGATGATATCTGTAGTTAGGAAACAGAGGCCATCCTGAAGCAAAGATGGGGTCAGAATGTATGGTATGGGAGGCTCGTCATGGGAGATGGTGAGGCGGAGTGTCTTGTAGGCATCCTCAGGGGCAAGGTGGACCTCCAATACAAAATTTTGTTTGGACATCAAGTGCAGTGATGACACACATGCACCAAGAGGGTATGAAAAGTTTATTAATCATGTAAACAGAATTTTTTGGGAGAGCAGAACAGGATCCTAGGTCTGAAAGTGGCTTGAGAGACCAGGTAGGGGAGACTGGCTTGCGATTTTATAGTGATTAGACATTAGAAGGTAAGGATGGAGTGAAGGTTACCTCACAGTGCCAAGATTTGCATGATTTGAGCTTCCATTGCCAAAGAAGGGAGCACCTGGACTTTCTTTTCAGCTTGCACAGATATGAGGCATAAGGGAACAGGGGAGTGACAGGGCTTGAAAGCTGTCAGCCATTGAACATCAAAAATGAAATCAGAATCTTTATTACAGGGTATCAAAGCCATTGTGAGCCCAGACCTCAAGAGCACTCAAAGCACAGGGTTGCCCATTGAACATCTACTTAATCCTTTAGAGGAAATCAGTAACCAAGGGCTCTAGAGACCAAGATTCTATCGCCCATGTGAAATGTTGGAACTTTTATAATTTCTCATGCTTATTATTTATATTATTGTGGTCTGTTTCCTGTGAAGGTAATCAGAAAAATTCACATAACAGAAAGAGTCAGTAATCTTGTCACTGTGGGTAGTGTTCATGTGTTCGAGTGCATGTGTGAGCTCATGTGTGTATGTATGCGTGTGTTAGATATTGTTGATAGGTACCAGGAATCCATTTCTATCTTGTTTTGGTGTCTTCCAGCACTACGGAGGCTGGAAAGCAAGAAATCACATTTCCTTGATTCTTCTGGATGAATTTTATCATAGACATTTTGGTTTATGCAAAGCAGAAGTGAAACAGAAGCCATTTCCCTTTTATTTTTAAAGTGTTCTGTTGCTGAGTGTGATATTAGAGGTTTTTCTAAAATTGTGTTCTAGTGCCCAGCCACCAGCTTCATGGGTGTTGGCAGGCAGTTGTGATAAGGTAGGTGTAGCTTTCCTATGTTCCTTTCTAATCCCTGGATCACAGCTATAGTTATGAACCAGATAGTTCATGAACTCAATAGGGTCAGGCTACTGATTGCTCACCACCCTAGTTATCTTAAAAACACCCAATTTCCTTTATTAAATTTCTTCACGTTGAATACAACTAGACTGGTTCTATTTCTTGCTTTGGACTTTTATTGTTGTGTGTTTGTCTTAGTAGATGGGGACTGGTTTGGGGGGCAAGAGAAGTGTGGAGATTATATCAGCTCTATTTACTTTGGGACAGGGGAGGATAGTGACTCTACAGGTGAAAGAGAATTGTGCATGCATGGAAAGAAACCAGGCTGATCTCAGGGATCTGAAGATGAGCTGTGACCTGAGAAGGTGCTCTGGATCAGGCGTCAGGTAAGGGGTACAAAGCTTTGGTGTTCCCAGACATGCTCCCTCTGACTCTACTGACTTTAGAGCTACAGAGGAAGAGGGTCTTAGGTGAGTTTCCTTGACTAGTAGATAAAAGTGTTTTATTTCTTGTTCTATATATTCATTGTTTTGCTTTTAAATTTTTGGAAGTTTATTCTCTTAAGTAGTTTTTATATTCTCAGTGTAATCATAGTATACTCCAAGAATCCCTCTTTCTTTTTTTGTTCTCCTCCATAGATGAGAGGTAACTTGAGTATGATCTCCATTCAAACTCATACGATCATTTCTGAATTTAGTAGAATAAAAATAAGATTTGCCTAGGGTGAATGTAGTGACAATTTATAAGATTTTAAAGGTTATATTGATGCCTTAATTCTGTCTTATACCATGCTAGCAGTAATTTCTTAATTCAATTCAACAAATATTTTTGAGGTGTAGTAAGCCTCAGGAATTCCTGGGCCTCTGCCACTTCTCTTTCTACTCCATCTCAGCCACTCACTCTTACGACACACTCTGAACCTTGATTTCAAGGAACTGCACTGACCTCTGATGTTGTTACCTTGGACATATCTGATTATAAACTCCTTCCTAACAGATGGCTTCAACTTCTATTTCAAAGCTGAGGTTTTCTGTTGGGAATTTCCTCAACTTTTTGACTCCAACTAATGAACTTATTTATACTCACCACCTCTCTCACTTCTTTTACTCAGTTTGAGAAGCTCACCATTTAAAAAAAAAAGTCTTTATTGAGATATAATTCAAATACCATATGGTTCACCCATTTAAAAAATACGATTTAGTAGTTTTTAGTATATTTACAGAGTTGTGTAACCATCACCACAATCAATTTTTAAACATTTTTGTCACCATAAAAAGAAACCACTTAGCCATCACCCCTCAGTTTTCCAATTGCCCCTCCTTAGGAAATCACTAATCTACTTTCTTTCTCTATAAATTTACCTATTCTGGGCATTTCATGTAAATTAGATCGTATAATATTTGGCCTTTTGTGGCTGATTTCTTTCACTTAGCATATTTTTTTCAGGGTTCATTGACATTTTAGGATATATTAGTACTTCATTCCTTTTTTATGGTTGAATAATACAGTGTATGAATATACCTAATTTTTTATCCATTTATCACTTTATGACCATTTGGTTGTAATAACTTTTTGGTTATTTTGAAGAATGCTACTATGAACATTCATTTGTGTAAACATATGTTTTCACTTATCTTGGGTATATGCCTAGGAGTGGAATCGCTGGATCAAATGGTAACTAACCACTTGGGGAAATGCCAGACTATTTCCCAAAGTGGTTGTACTATTTCACGTTTCTACCAGCAGTGTACAAGGGTTCCAATTGCTTCACATCTTTGTCAACACTTGTTACTATCAGACCTTTTGATTATAGCCATCATAGGGGGTGTGAAATGCTATCTCATAGTGGTTTTTCTCTAATGGCTAATGATGTTTAACTTTTATTGATGTGTGTATCAGCCATTTGTATATCTTCTTTTGAGAAATGTCTATTCAGATCCCTTTAAAAATAGGCTGTTTTTTTCTTTTTGAATTGTAGAATATTCTAAGTATAAGTTCTTTATCTGATAAATTATCTGTATAAGTTTTCTACCATTCTATGTGTTGTCTTTTTACTTTCTTACATCCTTTGAAGCACAGGTTTTTGTTTTTTTTTTTTTAATTTTACGATATCCAATTCATCTATTTTTTCTTTTGTTGCTTGTGCTTTTGGTGTCATATCTAAGAAACTACTGCCTAATTTAAGGTCATGAAGATTTAACTTTTTCTTCTAAAAATTTTATAGTTTTAGCTTAGACCTTTAGGTTTTTGATCTGATTTCAGTTTATTTTTGTATATGCTGTGATATAGGGTGCAATTTCTTCTCTTTCTCTCTATCTCTTTCTCTCTCTCTCTCTCTGTCTTTTTTCCTTTGGTAAATGTGTTAGCACCATTAATTGTGAAGACTTCCTTCTCCTAAGGAATCGTCTTGGCCTTTTGTTGAAAATCAATTGACTGTAAGTGTAAGGGTTTATTTCTAGCTTCTCAGTTTTATTCCATTGACCTATATGTCTAAATTTATGTCAATATCACACTTTATTTATTAGCTTTTCTATGTATAAGATCATGTCATTTGCAGTTAGATAGAATTTGATTTATTCACCTTTGGAAATAAAAGAGAATTAAAATGTACTTATAATGTTGAGCAGTATGCTATGTCCTTTGTTTATATTAACTCTGGTCTTAGAGTGGGAGGAAATTTGGAAGCTTTCCCAGCCCTCTCCACTTTCCCCCAAACAGATAGAGTTTAATTGGAGTACGCCTGGACCTGACTCCACTCCATCTGAATGGCAAAAAGATAATCATTGAGAACTGACACATTTCTTTTGTGGTATAGCTAGGTTCAAACAGGACAGGAAATGCAGTTTATTGTTTCAGAAGGGACAAGAGTTACACCATGATAGGAAAAAGATTGTTTTCTCAGTATGAGATTAGAGCATATTTAGACAATGGATAAGGCCAATGGATAAATCACAGTTCTCCTTAATGGAAACCCTGAACTGAGTTTAAAACACTCATATCCACTCTTGCTTACAGCTTGGCAAGCTCTTTCTCTACCTTCAGAGGCTAGTGGTAAGAGCCTTGATAAACATTTGGCTGAAGTCTCAAAGCTTTGCATATGACAGCAAATGTGGAATGGGGTTTAAGTTGGCACAGCCTCCTAGGGGGTGAGATGGATTTTTCTGAAATGACTCTGTTCTCAATTTGGAATAGGCTGGAGGTGAAGAGGGAGTAAATAACTGAATTCCTCCAAACCCAAACAGCCAGGAGGTAATTGGGTAGACCTCTGTTGCAAAAGTGAGATTAATTTTTTTATTTGTGTTGTAGTAGTAAAGTTACACTTATAACAAACCTACAAAATGTGTATAAATCTGTTTTACCAGATGAGGAAACTCAGGTTCTTAAGAGGTTATGTCATATTTAAGATAAGGCTAGACTCCTTGAAATAATTTTTAACCTATTTCAAACATTCTCCTTAACCACTTCACTTTCTTGCCAAAGTTACCAACGAATATTGTTTTTGGAAACTGTATAGATCTTACCTAGCTGTTTAAACTTCTCACTTCTTAGCAGTTTTGACACTGTTTATCATTCGTTTCTTCTAAAAATTCCTTTTCTACTGCTTTTCATTCAAGTGTGTTCACCGTGGTGTTCACATTCTGGCCATGCCTTCTCTGTCTCCTTACTGATTTCTCACACTTTCAGCATTAATTTTCCCCAATATTCTGTGTTTGATCTTCACCAGACTCATCATTCATTTCAGCCCAGCCGCCTTCTAATATGGAGAAGCCAAAAAGCTAAACCAACACCACCCTCTAAAACAAAACAAAACAAAACATTTTTCAGATGCCCTTGAGTTCTGGGTGTAGCTCAAATTCTACTAATCAAATAGATACATTTGTGTGAGGTTAACTTTGAAGCTAATTTGAGAGCTAATAAGAGAGAGTCAGGACATGAAGACCTTTTTTTTTTTCTTTTTGGCCAGTATAGTTTTTAATAAATGTGATGTGGTTTGAGAGCAAGTAACTGTAACAGAAGTTTCTGATGTGGCTGACAGTTTCCTGATTTTACAGATCTCTGATCATTTTAAAGGCAGCAGCTTCTTCAGTTGCTCATTTCTATAGTGTGGCTTTGGGAATTGTTCTAAAAGCTTAGAATAGAGTCTTTTCCATTAGTTTTTCTAAGGAAGCCACTTTCTACTCTGAAATAAATCTTTTTCCTCTTAAACTAGTCCCAGTGGATTCTCTTCTTTACATATACTTTGTAAATACTAACCAACGCAATATCGTTTTTCTTTTTTTTTTCACTTTGTTTTTTTTGTTTGTTTTAAATGCAATATGCTGTCCATGGGTAATATCATCCAGTATCACAGATGGATTTCTCCTAATTTTATATCTGCATACTAAGCAAATCTATTAAGCTTTTGATTTATATATCCAACTGCCTACTACACGTCTCTAGCTAGATGTCAAATGAAACCTCAAATTCAGTATATCCAAAATTGATCTGATTTTTGCCCCTAATACATTCTTTGCTTCATATCCAGATATAGAATTTAGAAATTCTAGAGTCATCCTATACTCCTTTGTTGCCCTAATACTCAACTTTCTATCAATATCAAGACTTGTTGATGCTAATCTCTAAATATGCCTTGTGTTCATCCTCTTCTTTCCATCCCCACTGCTCATGTCTTAGTTCTTGTTTGGATTATTAAAATAGTCTTTCTCTTCTCTTTTTCTTCATTCTCGCCCTTCTCTTCTAGATTTTAAAATCTATACTGAAGATAATTGTGTGTGTGTGTTTTTTATGTGTGTGTGTACGTGTGTGTGTGTGTGTGTGTGTGTGTGTGTGTGTGTGTTTATGTTTTAACATATCTGAAATTGGGATACATCCAAAATTGATGGTCTCTTCCACTTGCTGTCAGCCAGGAAGTTGTTCTAATGCAGTGACCATTACTTGCTTGCACAAACTTGATTTTTATTTAGGATGATATGACTAGACAACTGCAGCTCCCTGATGTTTTATTCAACAATTACTGAAAGACCACTTAAGGAAGAAATATGAGTCCTGATTCTTGTATAGTGAACTTTTATTGACAGCTTTCAGTAAAATTAAGTAATAACAATATCAAAAACTGCCAAATGGGTGTCAACAACTTGGAAGGGAACCTAAAGACAATGTTAAAATATTAACTGACTTATGTAGAAAGGCTAAGTAAGCACTGTTTTAATAGATGCTGTATATTCCTAATATTCTAGATACCACAGAGATTGATATTGCCTGAAAAAATATGGAGATCAACTACTTTGAGTTCAAGAGAACTCAGAAGAGTTGAACTCTGTGAGGAAGTTTTAGAAATACTATGGCTAATTTATTTCATTTACATTTTCTTTTTTATATATGTACAAGAGTGAAATATGATAAGAATGTCTACATAAGCCCAAAATAGCTTTTTCAATCAATATAAAAAATTCTAAGCTTTAGGAGAGCATGTCATCTTAATTTTTCAGCATTTTTTTTTAATGGTACATAAAAAATAGTGCATCTTAGTATATTGAGATTCAGTGAACTGCGGTAATTCCCTAAGTTTTGTGGCTTTTTTAAAAATAAAAATTAGGTTTCCTCTAGGCATACACCCCCATTTCTGTTTCTTGGAGGCAACTATTTTTAAATATTTTAGATGTTTCTTCTAATATTTGCTTCTTTTTCTTGACTTAGCATCCTTACACTGCTTTCTTCTGACTTGTTTTCCAGTTAGACCTATTGAAGTCTCATTATATAAAATAAATATTTCATGCTCTCTTACCACCTCTCACACCTTAATACACTGTACACATCCTCCTCACTTTCCTTCTCTTCCCAATAAGATTACATGATAATTTTTAGTTAGATCAATATTCACCATTTACCATATTATGGCTGTATTACCAATATTCCCATATGAGCCCTATAGTGTACTATTAATTCATTTTCTTTCTTATACAACTTTTGTTTTTCCTGTAATTAATATTCTCCCTCACCTGTTGGTTTAGTTTTCTGTTTCTCTCACTGTTTCATTTTCAAAGTGTCTGGAAAATCTATATATTTTATCAATACGTTCAAATGATCAGATATTCTATTAATTTTGTTTTTTGGGGGGAATGTTTCTTTGAGTGTGATTTGTTTTGTTCTTTTTTGGTCTGAGTGCCCTCTGGGCCTATATTAACTACCATCCTAAGATTTCCTTTTGCAATCACTCTGTGGTTTCCCTCTCATAGCTCTTCTGTTTGATCTCATAATTCCAATGTCACATGCCTTTCCCTTTCTTGGCTTACTCATAAAAGATGCTAAAGAAATAAATGTACATTCATTGTCTTTTTGCTCCTAGTTTTGCAATAGAAGTTTGATGCCATCTTGATTCTAGGTCACGTAAATGTAATCATCTCCCCACCCCTACCCCAGGGACTTTAGAACTTTTCTTTGCTGCTCTATTTTTAAGTCTTGTGACGTTATGCTGGGCCCTCAATAGATTCTCATAGTCTGGAAACTTTTATCTTTAAACTCTGGGAATTATTTCATCGATAATTTCCTTCCTTTGTTTTTTCTTTTCTCTTTTTTAGAATTCTTGTGATTTGAATGTTGGATCATCTGGGGTTCTCTTTGTTTTTCTTTCTAGGATATTTCCTCAATTTTATCATTTAACTCTTCTACTAAGTTTTGTATTTCTAATACCACTTTACATTTCTTTTGTTCTCTAAATATCCTTCTTTATAGCCCCTAATTCCTGTTTGTGAATGCAGCATCTTTTCTATTTTCCTAAGGATATCAGCTAAAATATTTAGAAATTATTTCCACTTAAATTGTGTTTCTTGCCAATGTGCTTCTGGGTTGTTGTTGTTTTGCATTCTTTCTTTCACATTGGAGACTTTCCTCAAATATTTGGTGATCCTTGGCTATCTGCCCATATTTATGAACAGGCACTAAAAGCTGATTTGAGGCTCTGTGTATGAAGGCTAGACTTTTGTTGGAGGGCTTGATACAGTGTCATTAGACAGATCCTGGATGGCTTCACTGTGGGACTCCCAACTATCTCACTATCAAGATATGATCACGTTCCTCGGAGAGAAATCTTCCAAACAAACACAGCTTATAACACCTTTCTTATAAAGTGTTTCCTGATTCTATTGGATTTTTTCCATACAGGTGATCTCTGTGTATATTTTTTACCAATTTCTGATGCAACATCTATAAAACCTAGATGTTAGTGCATAGAATGCATCATTAAGCTGTTTGTTTTTTGTATTAGTATTTATAATCCTCTTTTAAAAAGTAGGTACTCTTCTTATTTATGCCTATGTCCCCTTTCCCTTAGCAAATACTCAGCACACAAAAGGTGCTCAATAAATTTTTCTTGAATAAATATGCATCAGGTACTGTATCACATTGTGGAGTGGGTGAAATGGGGTGGAACTGGGGTTTAAAAAGTAGGCCAAAAAAACTTTTCTCTCAGAATGATTATGTCTATTCATACCCAAAGGAGTCTTAAAACCTAAGTTTTTGTCTAAAGTTAGCTCTGGCTTTTGCTTGTATATGCAAAAATTTTAAAGACTATTCTTAAGTATTCTGAAAGGCAGGGTATCTCCAAATTGATGAAAATTTCTTTATTTAAGAGTTTTCAAAAATGAGTTTTGTTTTCTTCATCTCCAATAGATTAGACATGGCAACTTGACTACTTGAGCTATAACATGTAAAAATGATAATGAAATGATAGTATACCTTTGTGCAACAAAGGCAAAGGGTATTAAGTATTTTTAAGTGGTGTAAAAGTGTTTATCACCAATCTCCTACAGTCATGTCTGGTAATTTCCTTCCTGCTCTTGCTCTGCTCAGATATTATTAAAAGAATATAGCAAACTTCATAACCTATTATGAAACTGAACACATTACAGTATAAGAAAAATAAATAATACTTTCTTAATCATAGTAAAAGCTATGTTTTTTTTTAAGTATAATTTTTTAAAACATTTACTTATCCTTTTTTGTCTTCTTCACAGTCAGGGAAGACCCTTCTGAGGGAGCAGTGTTTAGCTAGCCAAAAAGTGGAGGTAAAGGTAGAAGGAACAACCTGTAGGAAGGCCCTGAGGAAGGAAGGAGTCAATGCTTTGAGATCCTGAAAGGCCATGTGATTGGAATGAAGTGCATGGGGGGAGGGCAGCAGGCCGGGCACCCTTCCCTTACACATGACTACTAACTAAGTCAGAATGAATCCTATTGCTTTCTTCTCAGCTGAATCAACACTTCCAGAGGCTGTGACTAATAAAAGCCATAGCCTATGGTTATACTTGACTTTCAAAAACCCTGGTTAGCTTTAAAGACATAATTATAAGTACCTATGCTTACAAAATGAGTAAGTTGGTACTTGAAAACAAGACAGATTTCATCAATGATTGTTACTTATTTGGCTTTTTTGTTGTTGTTGTTATTGATTGATTACTTAGACATTTTGAGATTATGATGGTATAAATGGAAAGTGTTTGGTCTATAGGTTTTTAAATGGTTCTTTGCTTTCCTATTATGGCTCAAAATAACAGGAAATATCAAAAAGGAAAGACATAATCTCTGAAAGGCAATTTAACAGATACTATGTCCCTAAACATTATTTTGACCTCTAATTACCATGGAGATCAATTACTCTCTAAGAAAAAAGGAAGTTTCCTCACTTCGAAAACATAAAAATCTCTTCCAATAGTGTCACTGTGCATCTGTCATTGAACCATGAATAGACTTTTAATTTCCCCCAGAAAGAGTTTCCTAGAAGAGAAAGCCAATGTGTATTACTTTAAGTGCTTCACCTTAATCGACATCTGTGCCCATGAAGTCCACTTCCCTTGACTAGTACCCACCCCAGCCCAACGAGTGAGGCAAGGTCACTGGTACACTGACCACTCATGCAGACCATGGGCCTAACAAAGATGATAGATGGGCTTAGTGAATTTATCTATTTTCTTTTCATCACAGCCAGATGTCTTAAAAACATAATTTTAAACTTTCTATTTTAAATTGCCCATGTTTCCTTCAGATTTCAGCTCCTTGAACTCTTGCTTCTGCCTCTGACACTCAAATGAACCTCTCTCAAGCCATCACTGGTATCCTAGTTGACAAATATAGCAAATTATTTTCTGCCCTTATGTTTCATGAATTTTTTTTAAAGCAATTGGTATAGACAACCTACCCTTCCCTTAGACTTCTCCGTTGGTTTTCTTTCTGATGCTTTGGTTACCCTTTAGCCTTCTCTATCCTATTTTTTAAATTTATCTATCACTATTGGTTTTTACCATGATAAATATTAAAAAAAATACTCTCCTCTAAACTTGTAATCCTACTTAGACACCACCCTATATTTTTCCCCTTTTATTATTAAACCCTATAAAAAATATAAAATATTCACCACACTTCTTCATCTCTCATTCGCTTTACAGCTTGCCATAATCAGGCTTATATATCACTCTATTGAAATGTCTCTGACAGTCTTAATGACTTTCTAACCCTTTAAAATACCTTATTTAACTTATCACCTTACCACTTCTTTCTTGAAACTCTCTCTTCCATGGCTTCCATGACATTGTTCTTGTTGGTTTTCTTCTTGCCTTTCTGGACATTCTGTTTCAGACTCCTCCTGTTCCATTATCATCCCCTTAAACTCTGTTTCTCATCATCTTGGCTCTCCTCTTCTCTCATACTACAAGCAATCCTAGAGTAAGCTCTCCCTGTTTCATGACTTATCCTCCCTACACATGCTGATGACCAATATGTAATCTACAGAGGTCAGTGTCTTAGATCTTTGTTTTCAGCTATGCGGTCTTGCTTTTGACTACTGCTAGCTGCTCTGAGAGAGATATAACAATACCCCTCATAGCGTCATTTTCATTTGGCAGAGTTTGCCTCAGGGGATTCTTTTCTTACTCTTAAAGACCATGGCACTTTGTTTTATTTCCATTTTAAACCTCCAAGGCCCCTTTCATCCTTTGGAAAGATAGTTCTGTTAGTTCTATGGATTAAGGTTTGAAAATAAAATCTTAGCTCTTTTCTAAGACAAGAAAATATCAGATCTCTAGGTGACACTGCTTGGTTTCTGGAGTAGGTGTTTAAGGCTGAGGATGAGGAAAATATCTTTCTAATTGGATGTTCTACCACCACTCCAAATATAACATGTTCAAAATGAATTTTGCTACTTTTCCCATCACATCCTACCCTGTTTCTGCTTATTTTCCTTTATTCCCAAGGTAGTAAATATTACCACCATCTAACCATTTATCCAGGCCAAAATCTTATAGGCCATCTTGTGCTTCTCCTTCCTCCTCACTTCCTTCGTCTAGCCAATCCTATTGATTCTATTGCCTAAATGTCTCTTAAAACCACCTTCTTTGCATGGTCTTGGTGTCATTGCCTCTATCCAGGCTCTATTCATTTCCTTTCCTGGCTATTTCCTCCACTATTGCTTTCTCCAATCTGTCTTCCACACTGCTGTCAAAAGGATCATTTAACTATAAGTCTCCTACTTCAAAATCTTTTGATGATTGGCTTTCAGTGATATGAGTTTAACCTTCTTAGCCTGCTGTGAAACCCTTTCATACTCCTCCCGGTCTTCTTTCTTGTCTCATCTCTTGCCATCCTCTGCATCTATCATATACATTATCTAGACTTTGTTCCTACCTATATATGTTTGTTTCTCTGTCTGTAATAGGTATTCTTTTCTCCACTATTTCCCACCAATTATCTCCACCAACATCTACTCATCAGAGAAATGCAAATTAAAATCAGAATGAAGATAACATGATATACGCACCAGAATGGCTAAATTAAGAAGACTTACCCTAATATAAAAACCTGGTGAAGATAACACACACAAAAAAGAATACTACAGACCAATATCTCTCATGAACACAGATGCAAAAATCCTAAATAAGATACTCGCAAACCTAATACAGCAACATATTAAAAAGATTATTAACCATGATCGAGTGGGTTTCAACCCAGAGGCATAGGGATGGTTCAACATACACAAATCAATTAATGTGATATACTACATAAACAAATTAAAAAATAAGAATCATATGATCATATCAATAGATGCGGGAAAAGCCTTTGACAAGATACAGCATCCATTTATGATCAAAACACTTAACAAAATCAGTATAGAAGGAAAATACCTTAACATAATAAAGGCCATCTTTGACAAACCCTCAGCCAACGTTATACTTAATGGTGAAAAATTAAAAACATTCCCTCTAAGATCAGGAACAAGGCAAAGCTGTCCACTATTGCCACTCTTATTCGATATAACATTAGAGGTCCTAGCGAAGGCAATCAGACAAGAGAAAGATATAAAAGGTATCCAAATAGGAAACAAAGAAGTCAAACTGTCACTATTTGCAGATGACATGATTATACTCTATATAGAAAACCCTAAAGACTCCATGAGAACACTACTAGAAACAATAAGCAAAGACAGTAAAGTCTCTGGATACAAAATCAATGTTCAAAGATCCATAGTGTTGCTATACTCTAATAATGAAGTGTCAGAAAAAGAAGTGGAAAAAAATAATTCCTTTTGTAATTGCAACAAAAAAATAAAATAAAATACCTAGAATATATTTAATGAAACATGTGAAGGACCTAAATAATGAAAACTACACAAGACCCTATGAAAAGAAATCAAAGAAAATACAAAGAAATGGAAAGATATTGCATGTTCTTGGACTGGAAGAATCAACATAGTGAAAATGACCATATTACCTAAAGCATTATACAGATTTAATGCAATCCTCATTGAAATCCCATCGGCATTTTTTAAAGAAATAAAACAAAAAATTTTCAAATTTGTATGAAAGCACAAAAGACTCCAAAGCCATCCTGAGAAAAAAGAACAAGGCTGGAGGCATCACTCTGCCCAACTTCAAATTATACTACAAAGCGATAGTAATCTAAATGGCATGGAATTGGCATCAAAACAGACACATGGACTAGTGGAACAGAATCGAGAGTCCAGAACTAAACCCATATTTATATGGGCAAATAATTTTCAACAAAAATGCCAAAAACATACAGTGAAGAAAGGAAAGCCTCTTCAATAAATGGTGCCGGGAAAACTGGAAAGCCACCTGCAAAAGAATGAAACTAGACTGTTGTCTATCACCACACACCAAAATTAATTCAAAATGGATTAAGGACCTACATATAAGACCTGAAACAATAAAATGCATAGAAAAGAAACATAGGAACTAAACTCAAGGACTTTGGACTTGAAGAGGATTTTATGAATTTGACCTCAAAGGCAAGGAAAGTAAAAGCAAAAATAAATGAATAGGACTACATCAAACTAAAAAGCTTCTGCTCAGCAAAAGAAACCATCAACAAGGTAAAGAGACAACCATCCAAATGGGAGAATATATTTGCAAGCAATATCTTTGAGAAGGGCCTAATATGCAAAATAAACAAAGAGCTCATACAACTCAATAACAACAAAAAAATGAAAGATACAATAAAAAAATGGGCAGAGGACCTGAACAGAATCTTTTCTCTAGAAAAGATACAAATGGCCAACAAATATTTGGAAAGATGCTTAACATCAGTAGCTATTAGAGAAATGCAAATTAAAACCACTATGAGATACCATCTCACACCTGTTAGAATGGCTATAATAAACAGAATAGGTAATAACAAATGTTGGAAAAGATGCAGATGAAAAGGAACCCTCATACACTGCTGGTGGGACTGTAATTGGTACAGCCACTATGGGAAACAGTATGGAGGTTCCTCAAAAAACTAAGAATTGATCTACCATATGATCCAGCAATCCCTCTACTAGGTATTTACCTCAAAGACTTGAAAACTCATATCTGAAAAGATATGTGCACACCAATGTTCATAGCAGCATTATTCACAGTGGCCAGGACATGGAAGCAACCAAAGTGTCCTACGATAGATGATTAGCTAAAGAAGCTGTGGTACATACATACAATGGAATATTATTCAGCCATAAGAGGAGATGAAATGCTGCCATTTGTGACAACATGAATGGACCTTGAGATAATCATGCTAAGTAAAATAAGCCAGACAGAAAAAGATGAAAACCACATGATATCACTTATATGTGAGATATAAACCTAAAAGCAACAAATGAACAGGACATGGACTATAGATTAGTGGTTACCAGAGGGTAAAGTGTGGGGGAAGAGGAGGGAGCTAGACAGGGTAAAAGGGGTCAAATATAGTGGGGGTAAGGGGATGGTAAAGTGGGTAAAGGGGATCAAATATATGGTAGCTGAAGGAAACTGGACTTTGGGTAGTAAACACACCATAGAATATACAGATGTCAAATTATAATGTACACTTGAAAATTATATAATTGTATTAACCCATCTTATCCCAATAAAAAAAAAAATTAGAGGTTAACTGGCTCTGTCCTGGACTTATTGAATTAAAGTATCTAGAGTGGGGTCCGAGATGATCCTGGTGAACACTAAGGGAAAGAACACTACTCTGATGATGAGGCATGCCCACAGACTGGTCATTATTACAAACTCAGCTAGCATATTCATGCCTGGTCTCTACTGGATAACGGGTAGACAATGTAGCAGGCAGGTGCCAGTGGCACAGTACACAGCCATCTAAATGAGAGATTCAGGTGATCTGGTTTGTGAAAAGCACTTTTTTATTTCTGCAAGCCATTTAAAGGAAATACACTGAAGTTTCAGAATAATATGGTTTGAGGGTATAAGAGACTTGATTAGGTTTCACTGAGTGTTTCTAGCACCTGGTAAGACCTTACCTGAAACAAACAGATTGATGCTGCTATTAACTGTAGTCTCCCACTATAAGACTGAAGAAAACACACTGAAATCCTGGAGTTCTTGGTTAAAAATTGACCTTGCATGCATATTGCAGTAAACTGTAACTTCTGTAAGCTTCATGGGCCAGGCTGGGCATTTTGTTAAGCGTAAGATCCAGTCTTCTGTGGGATGACATCAGTCCCATAAACATCTTTAGAGAATGCCAAGTAAAAGGAAGATGGTAGGGAAAACATGCACACACACACACACACACACACACACACACACACACAATTATTTAGATTGTCTTAGGAGCTACGCTTTAAAAAAAAATTGAACATTTGAATTGTAATAGTAATTATCTCAAAAGTTGCCAGTTGTATAGTTAATGAATTGATATATTCATTAATTCAACAAATACTTACCACATAACTATCAAGTACTCTATTAAGAACTGAGATTCATAGGAAATTGTACTTGATTCATGTCTTCAAGACTTTCAGGAAAGAGAAACATGTAAGCAACTACAAAATGATATGATAAGTGCTAAAATGCAGATATGTATTAAAAAGTTACATAAAGAGTAGTGTTAATAGTTTTAAAACAAAAAAAGAAAGTTCCCTTTTTACTACAATGCTCTTTCAGTGGTTAGTGATACTTAATTTTCTCTTTAGCATTTGAAATATATTAAAGAACGAACTCTACTTATTAGTTTTCAGACTGTTCAATGCAGACATCTAGACTTAAGTTTGGACAGAAGGCATTGACATGCTATTATTGATGTGACCCTGTGCTGAAGTTTCTGTTTTTCGAGGTCAGGCCCGAGTGTCTTTAGTGATTTATTAAAGAATCTCAGGGAATTCAGAGAAATAGTGTTTTGAGGTTTTAATCCTGTAATATGGTAATACTTTTTCTAACATTAATTAATCATTTACTTAATATATTCATTATTGGCATCCTATGGAAAGAATATTTTCTTCATTCAGTCTTTTTAATGGAATCAATGGGCCAAAGGGACTTTTGCTTCATAAATATAGTCCAAAAGTTTTCTGAGTAAGCAAATAAACAAAAAACAGAGGGCCAGTTTCACGAAGATAGAGTCAAAAAAGTGAATTCCTAGATTATCATCATGACAGCTATATCCATTGAATAGTGTAAAAGTATTCTCTGTTGCTTCCTCTGATTACAAACCTTGTTCTTCAAAGCACTAAAATGTAACTTTAATTCCCTAAAGCTACCCAAAAGTTGATAAACAGTGAAATGGGGCCAAATAGTATCACCAATATTAAAGCCATAAACTTTGATTTGATAAACTTGAGATTTCACAGAGTCCAATGATTACATATTCAAACATGTTACTGAGGACACACAGATTTCATAATTTGCTCAGCTCCAGCCCACATGATCATGTTGAATGAGGACTCAGTGATGACAGGAGTAATAATTTTTCAAGAACAACCAGAGGTCTGTAATTCTTTTAAACTTTTATGGTTATTAAAATTCTGTGCAAGTTCAAATGAAGCATTTCTGTGGATTTACAACCCTTGACATGGGCTATAGTCCTGTTTCAAAATAAAAATTTGACTTATAGAAAATCTTCTTGGGAGAAACCATGTCCTTTCACTAAAGACCAACTCTATAACTCAAAGTTAAGAGAGTTTTCTGATAGTTTTTTTCTTGGTTTTCATGGTATATTACTTAAATTAATATGCTACGCATCCTACTCAGAGGCTAGCACTACGCTGAATAAAAGATAGAACACTTTCTTTCTTTCCCGTTTCATAATAAGAAAGAAATTAATAGACTAAATAAATATAGTTTCAGGTGAATAAAAGTCTCATCATTATTACAAAGTAAAGTGAAATAATAATTATAATATAAAATTCCAGAAATAATAGTTATCACAAAAGTGATAATGCTATAGGTCAAGATGATATTCTTGAAAGTGAAATAAAGGCCCTGGCTTGACTCTGGTATGCTTCTTAGTTACATAAAATTCTATCTGGTTCTATACAGAATCCCATTTCCTGCTCTGCTCTAAGTTCCGTTCAAAAATTAGTAACTTCTGTTGTAACAAAAATTCTCCTTCTGTAAAGATATGTATGGCACCTCAATAGATAGAAGTAAAAATATTCTGAATCTAAATTAGACTTCATCTCAATCCTTGTTTCTGAGCACCCTATGGTTATACCTTGAAATGTGTGTGCTAAATCTGTGTGCTCAGGACTACAAGATGCACTTTGGAGGACTGAAGCCCTGAAAAGGTTTTCGTGCTCCTTCTCTCACCAGCTACTCTCCATAACCTAAAATAACAATAATACTAAATTGCTAAATAAGAGTCAGGAAATCTAACAAAATTCTGATTTTTTTTCTCCGTGATAACTACTTGGATGCTTTCTTGGGAAATACTAAATGCCAGATTTCTTTCACAATATACATTCCCATTTAAAGATTACCTCACATATACTGGCATTGTAGAAGGTACTGGAGATATAAAGATAAATAAGAAAATATCTACCTTTCAGATATTTACAGTTTCTAGGAACTCAAGATATTTTTCCATTTTTGGAAGGCTTTAACTGTTAGAAAGTTTGCTTTATTTACATAACCATAGCAATGTAAATGTCAGAAACAGATTTAGCAAAAATATATTATATAAATATATTAGGAGGTAGAGCAAAGGGGAATCTTCATCCTCCATAATAAGAAATATATAATGTTTAAAACCGAAGAATCAAGGAATAGCAATATGAACATGTTGTTTAAATACATGAACAGAAGAAATGCCTGAAGAGTTGGAAATGGTTCCTTCTGGGAAATAAAAATCAAGTAAGTCAAGGACTGCTACTTTTTTGTTTGTCTCATGTAACAATGAGTTTTAAAACTACACAGATATACTTTTGACTTAAAATTCACTTAAAAATGAATAAAATAAATTGAGTGCACAGAGAGAGGAGAGATGGGAAATGGAGATCAAAGGACTTTTGGGTTCCTTACAATGCTCAGCCCTGCTTCTGGTCCTTTTCCGAGGCCTGGTGTCAGCTCTTCCACTGGATTCTGAGAGGTATAGAGCCGCCCTTCCAATGCACTCTTCCTGTTTAATTGAAACCAAGTGAGTTTCAGTTATTCACAAGCAGAAGCGTTTTAAAACATATGTATTTTAACAGGGACATATGACCGAAGGGCAACCAAATAGTATAATAAGTTTCAAAAAGTATTTTTTTTTTCTAAAATCTTTAAAATGAGCACTCATTCTAAAACCCTAATTGCCACCCTAAATCCTGGTATTTGTAAACAGAAGAAAAATTTAAAAAGCATTTTAAAGCAGGAGCTGGTAAACTTTTTCTGTCAAGAGCCAAACAATAAATATGTTAGGCTTTGCAGGCCATACAGCCCTGTTGCCACTACTCAGCACTGTCACCATGGTGGGAAAGCAGAGGAGTGTGGCTGTCTTATGTTTGCCCAGAGAAGAGACACTTTTCTCTAATTCAGCTGCCCAGTGGGGGTGCTTTTTTTCTGATCATAAAATGGTTCCACGGCTAGTTGCTTTCTGTTTAGAACCTCAGAGAACATGCAAATATTATAATATTTGCAAATCATTAATAACATCTTACATGAGATTTCTGTTCTTCAGGCAAAATATCTCAAGCCATCTACCCATTCTTTCCATGACCCAGTGTCAAGTCATTTCATCTTCTTGATCATTCCCCTTAATCATTCCACTGGGAATAGGCTCTAGCGTACCAGTGTCCCAGAACTATGCACAATACTCCAGGAATGATCTAAGGAGTACAGAGCAGAGTGATTATTAAACCAGTTGTAGGACAACATAAGTTCTTGGGCATCAAATGTCTACCGTGGACTCATACTAAGCTTGTTGCCAATTGAACCCTCTTGGACCTTTAAACTTGTGGGGTTATTAAGATGAGTTCTTTCATGTTATACTTCTACAGTTAAGTTGTTGGACCCCAGGTCTAGATTTTATACTGATTTTCTATATTATATTTTTTAGAGTTGGTTCATTGTTTCAGGTAGTTTAAAAGGTAGCTTTAGCAATGTCTTATCTCCATGGGAACCATAAGTTTGATAAGTCCATCACCCATCATCTTATCTAAATCACAGGTCAAAATGTTGAAGATGGTAAAAGCCAGAGCATAGGAAATTGCTTGTTCACAACCTAAACAGAAACATGCCTATGTAAGTGAAATAATAAGGAACTAACCTTTAAAGAAAGTAGCACCTCTATAGATCTAAATTCTGAATTCCAGTGAAAAATTTATTAACTTTTATAATATATAAAATGTTATATAATAAGAGTCAATATTTTAATAACATACTAGACCAATGTATTTTCTTTTAAATGTCTACCACGAAGAGACCACAATAAATAAATAATTGTGTGAGATCATGAAGAGACAATTCAAATTTCAGTAAATATAAGTTAACAAATATAAAATAAAATGTTCATTCTTACTAATAATAGAAGAAATAAAAGTTAAGATAATAATAATTAAAGACAAGCAAAATGCTTAAAATATATAAAGCACCTAGTGCTAGGAAGGTTGGAGTGAAACACATATTCATATATTGCTGGAAGAATTGTTACTTGGTATAACCTTTTTAGAAATCAATATGGCAATATGTATAAAAACTCTAATTTTTTTCTCATACTTTTGACCTAGAAAATTTATTCTGGGGAAGTAATGAACAGAGAAAAAGATGCTGAAGAGGTGCATTTGAACATTGTCTACAATCTTGAAAAATCAAAAATAATGTACTTATCTCTTAAATACTCTACAAATACTATATTTGAAGATATTGATAAAAGAAATATTATATTATGATGAGGAACTGGAAATATTAAGTATTAAGATTATTTAATAATATGGAGAAATGTTTATATTTGAAGCAAAAAAAACCTACATACAATATAAAATTGGATAGAACTAAGGAAATATGAAAATAGATATTTGAATATTGTTATTACAGAGTGAGTATTTTATTTAAAAACTTTAAATCACTGCTACTGTAATGTTGTTTTTACAATAAGTGCATTTTATATTAAAATTCACTACCACATAAACTACATCTTACTGTCTGATTAGTTAGAAAAATCACTAGTGGGGACAATGCAATAAAAGCTGGAAAATGGGTTGGGAGAGGATCCTCGAACTTTTTTATCTGTACAGAAAGGATGAGTCATCAAGCTACAGTCTAGTTACTAAACAAAAATTAAGAGAGTGGTGAGATAGTGGAAATGTTTTCCTAACCGCAATTTGGGGAAAACATTTCCAGTAAATCTAGCTACAAATCTTCAAAAATAAGGGTTAAGAAATTTAAATTTAAATGTTTAACAAATGACATACTCCTGTGGTCTTTTTGGTGTTTTCTTCTCCAACATATTTTCTAAGTGAACCATGTGTTTTTCAAGACAGTGATTGCTTTTTATGAGTTTCTACCTGAATGTGGGTGAATTTCTCAAGAGAGTATTTCTACATATTTTGAAATCTAAGACAGTTTTGGCAAAATCTCTAATATCGGTAGTCAAATGGGACAGGTGGGATAGGGGACATCCTTAGAGGAATGGAATGCATGCCATAATCACCTGAGGTTCTGAATCAGTTAGGATGTGTTCAGCTTCAGGAAATAGTAGTTAAAGTCATAAGAACATTTTCTGATTCCTTAACAAAATGTCTGGAAGTGGGCAGTCTTAGGGTTGATTTGATGGTTCAACAATGTCATTGAGGATCTAGACTCTTTCTAGCCTTCCCTACCATCCTCAGCTTGTATTTCATCCAGAAGATTTTGCTTCACAGTTGCAAGAGGGCTGTAAAAGTTTCATGGTTTCCCACTCTGGAGTATAAAACAGAAAGGCAGGTAATATGTTACATCCTTCAGATGTTGGGTTGAGTTGGATAAAATGTTTGTTATAATAGTGAAATTGTAAAAACAAGCCTCTTAGCAAAGTCTTCTGTGGACCTTCATCCTTGTGCATGGCTGATAAATAGCTCCATTACCAGAAAAGGTGAGTTTGGCTAAGTAGGGACAAGTTCTTGTATGTGGTAGGGTTTGGAGGGAAGAGGTTAAGAGAGAGATAAGTGGTTTCTCGTTTTTGATAGGAGGAGTTCACCACTGAGTGGTAGGAAAATATTCAGTGCCTAAGACAGCATAGACTTGAACTTATACCCTAAGGTTCTTTGGTAGCTCTTATAAAGGATCTCAAACTGAGATCTAAACTAACTTCTCTCTTTATTTCCTTTTTACTAATCATGCCAAATTTTATTCCCTTTGAATTCTCTCCTGATTGTGTGCCCAGGCTGGGATGTGGTGGCCACTGCCAGAAGGAAGCCATTGCTATGGGAGCCCTTGGCCCAGTTGGGGGACATCCTGTATTCCCCGAGGCTGGTATCTTTTACACTGGCCTGCAAGGGACCGCTATGGACCCTGGGCCACTGCACCAGATGCATGGGCCTTGCTTCTCAACTGGTTGAGAACCACTGGTTCATAATGTTTTACTTTCTATGTCTTCCCACCTTTTAAAAGTAATTTATTTTCTATTCCTTTTGTTCAAAAAATTTTAGAGCTTGATGGTATCTTAATAGATTAACTAGTTTGTTCATATCACTCAAGACTAAAATTAAAACAAAATGAGAAAGGAAAGGCTGAAGTTATAAACATAACCAAAGAAGATTCTTTAATCTTTAACATTAAAGGATGTTTCAAAATATTGAGTGTTTTTACTGTGAGCAAAGAGAAAGAGTACTGAAAAGAATACTGGTCTTCGAATCAGAAAACTCTGGTTCAGGATCAGCTTTATCATTTTAATCTTGAATACATTAGTTAACTTTACTAACCTCCTTATCCACAAAATGAGTATAATGTTTTTTCTTGTTTTCCTCACCTGGCTTTTTGAGGATCAAATCAGATAAATTATTTTTTAAACTATAAAATACTATATGCAGAGACACATATTAAGACATTATAGCTATATACCTGACAAATAAATGATGAGTTGAAATATAAGTTAGACACATCTTTTAATGTTTATTGTCTTGAATGTGTTTTGCTGTGAAGAAGTTTATAACCTAGATGGTTCATAACATTTCTTCTCTCTCAAAACATTCCATCACAACAGTGGTTCTCCTGAGGGTAAGGGTAAGGGTAAGGAGGGTATGGATGGGAGTAGGAAAGCATGTTATAAGGGAGATCAAAGCAAAATGATACAGGATCAAATGGCTTTTGTGAGGATCCTCAAAGGATGGATAAAATTTGGAAAGTGGAAGACAGGGAAAATGAGCAATGAAAAATAAATGGGGAAGAATAGTTCCAGTTCACTCATCTTTAAAACGAGATATATAGAATAGTATTTACCTCATGGGACTGTTATGAAGATTAAATGAAGTGATCCATGTGAAGTGGTTAGCATGGGGTCTGGCACAGAATGTAAATATTTAATATATGTTAAATCTGTGTCACTAGTGGTCAAACCTATAATTCTGTAGGCAGAATAATAGTCCCCCAAAGATGTTCATGTCCTAATTTCTGGAACATGCAAGTATGTTAGGTTACATGGAAAAGAGGAATTACAGTTGCAGATGGAATTGAATTTGCTAATCAGTTGACTTTAAAATAGGGAGACTATCCTGGATTATCCTGGTGGGCCCAGTGTACTTACAAGTGTCCTTAAAAGTTCAATAAGGAAGCAGAAGAATCAGAAGGAGATGTGACTATTGAAGAATGGTCAGAGGAATTTAGTGTTGCTGCCTTTGAAGATGGAGGATGAGTCCATTGGACAAGGAAAGTGGGTGGTTTCTAGAAGATGAAAAAGGCAAGGAAATAGATTCACCCCTAAAAACTTCAGAAAGCAGCATGACTCTGCTGACAATTTGATTTTAGCCCAGTAAGTCCAGTGTCAAACTGCAGACCTCCAGAACAGTAAGATAATATATTTGTGTTTCTTTAAGCCACCAAGTTTGTGGTAATTTGTTATAGCAGCAATAAGAAACTAATAATACAAGCTGATAAGCATCCTGATACAATTCTGCTTACTGCTTATTCCCAGTTTGGTACATAGTAGACCCTCAATAAATTATTTAAGTGATTGAATGAATAGGCATTCTAAGAACACATTATAGTCGAGTTTGGCAGAAAATTTGCTTTAAGCTAGGCATATGTAAGACTTGAAGATTGGGTAGGGTTACAATTTGAAAGTTTTTGAATATAGAGTTTAGTCTTAATTTATTCCACTAAAGATTCCTGAGTATTAAAGGGACAGGATGGAAGCTGTGTGTTAGGAGAATAATCTGAATGGTATTAAGTTAAATTAGAAAAAAAATTCTTAATGATTCTGAAATTTTATATGCCTGCTTATGTATCCTACTTACGTGTCTAAAAAGCAATATTATTTTTAATATTATGGTACTAATTTGTTGACTCTTGTTCATCTAGTTATTCATTCTAATACTTAGTTCTCTTTTTCTACATTTATCATTCAGTATATTAATATTCTTCAAATCTGATACTAACAGTCTCTAACTGACTAATTATTTTTTCATGTAATTGCAGCTGCACTCCAAAATTATTAAGGAGAGAGATAGGACAAGTGGGGTCTATAATTTAAGATCAATACAGATTTATAAAAAGTTATGTGATGACTTTATTTTTGATAGTAATATCAGATTTGGTAGAAAAAGGCATATAGAAAGTTTATTTTGATTTTGAAAAAAAGGTGACAAAGGTTTTTTGTAATATCTTCCTGGATAAGAGAGTATGAGATGGGCGATAATAATATAGGGTACACTTGAGTCTACTGTACCAACCATACCCAAAAAGTAGATGTGTAACAGTATGTACAAGTCTCCAGAAGAGTGACATAGATCTTAGTCATTGTGTGCTAATTGGTTGTGCCATTTATGACTTGGTTTAAGGTGGAAGGAAGCTTGCTTACTTTACTGAAAGCATTAATTAAACTCAGAGGTGAAGAAATCCAGATTCAGATAGTATCATAATAGGTAGGAATGTTGGACTTAAACTAGCAAAATGAAATTTAGTAAGGATAAATGTAAAGCCTTCCAAGTACAGTACAGAACAAGGCATACATAATGTTGGAGAAGTTCATGTGGGAAAAAAATAAAAGGTTTTATGTGCTTTAAATTTAATGTAAGTTAACAATATGAAGACATTTCTTACTTTGAAGTTTTGACAATCTAAACTTAATTTTCAAGATTGGTTTTTTGAAGCTGTAGAAGACAGACAACGAGTAAAAGATAAAATAGAGGTAGATTTTTGTTAAAATCAGAAAAATTTTTTAAATGGACCTGAGAATTTTTGTTAATTCAGGCCTGGCTAATTTTAGATCTAGTCATTTTCTTGGTCCATTTCCCATTTTGGCAATTTTTGATCTGATCAATCATTTATCAATAAGCATTAATATACAATGTTATGTTGTAGGTTTATCCTCTCATTTTATTTTGTGTTCTGTCCTCTATTTTTCAGTTCTTTTTTTTTCTTTTCATGCTTTCTGGTTGGTTATTTAAACATTTTTTATTATTCAAGTTTAATTTATTTGTAATGTTTTTGAGTGTGTTTCTTTCTATAGGTTTTTTTAGTGGTTGCTCTAGGTATTATACTATATATACATAACTTATCCCAGTATGCTAGTGTCACTTTACCAGTTTAAGTGAGGTACAGAAGACTTGCCTCCATTTATGTCCCTTTATCCTCCCAGTTTCTAATATATTTGTTTAAATATTTCCTTTACATACACGTAGAACCACATCAAACAGTGTTATAATTTTTACTTCCACCATTGTATTTGTCTGCTTGGCTGCCATAACAAAATACCTTAGACAGTATGGCTTCAAAATCAGGAATTTCTTTTCTCATAGTTTCGAAGGCTAAGCTGATTTGGTTCCTGGTGAGAACTCTCTCCCTGGCTTGCAGATGATCGCCTTCTCTTTGTGCCTTCACATGACAAAGACAAAGAGCTCTTGTGTCTTTTTCTCTTCTTATAGTTGTATCAAATTAGGATCCCTACCCTTATGACCTTTATTTAACCTTTACCACCTCTTCACAGGCCCTCTCTTCAAACAGTCACATTGGGAAGTAAGGTTTCAACATATGAATTTTGGGGGACGTAAACATTCAGTCCATAATAACTATGAAACACTTTAGAAAACTCAATAGGAAAAGGAAAGTCTTTCGTATTTACTTACATTTTTGCTTAGTATGTTCTTTCTTTCATTCTTTTATGGTCTTTCTGTTTAGAGAACTTCCTTTAGCCAATTCTTTTGGCAATGAATCCTCTTAGTTCCCTTTCATTTGAGAGTATCTTGATTTATGTTTTCACTGGATATGGGATTTTGGGTTAACAATTCTTTTCTTTCAGCATTTGAAAAATGTTGAGCCACTTCCTTATGTCCTCCATGTTTTCCGATGAGAAATCTGCTGTCATTCAAATTGTTTTTCTCTTATAGGTAATGTGTCATTTTTACGTCGCTGCTTTCAAGATTTTTTTCATTGTCTTCAGTTGTCAGAAGTTTGTAAACAATGTGTCTTGATGTGGATTCTTTGGGTTTATTTTGTATAGATTAGTTCAGTTACTCGAATCTGTAGGTTTATGTCTTTTGCCAAATTTGGGACATTTCAGCCATTATTTCAAGTACTTTTTCAGCCCTATCTCATTTTTTCTCTCTTTCCAGGCCTCTGATGACACAAATATTAGATTTTATAGTCTCACAGGTCCCTGAGGCTCTGTTTTGTTTTTGTTTTTAGTCTATTTTCTCTGTGCTGGATAATACTTTTTGTTCTGTCTTCAAGTTCATTGGTTCTTTTCTCTGTCACCTCCATTCTGCTGTTGAGCCCATCCACTAAGCTTTTTATTTTGATTATTGTATTTTTGACTTCTAAACTTTGTATTTGTTTCTTCTTTATATCTTCTGTTTCTTTGCTGTAATTTTTATTTCTTTACTGCAGCTTTCTATTTTTTCATTTGTTTTCAGAGTGTTAATAATTGCTTATTGAAGTGTATTTATGACGGCTGTTTAAAAATCTTTGTTATATAACTCTAACATCTTTCTCAATTCAATGTTGGCATCATTAATTGTCTTTTTAAATTCAGATTTAGACCATCCTGGCTCTTGGTATAATAAGTGATTTGCAGTTGAAACCTGGACAATATGGTGTTAGGAGGCTCTGGATATCATTTAAACCTGTCTTAGCTGTTTCTCTGACAGTGTTCCAACAATGCCTCAGTGCCTCCGGGCAGATGTCTAGGTTTCTAAATCTGCCTCCATTGACACCCAAGTCAAGGAGAGGGGCTCCTCATCACTGATGGTAGCGAGTGGGAATCCTAGCTCCCCACTAGACTCCCACTGATTGCTCCCTGACTGGGGGGGGGGGATAAAAAAAAAAGCAGGCTTGTTACTGCTCCCACATGGTCTCCACTGGCATTGTCAGAGAGTATTACCTCTTAACTGCCCAGCAGGGATGAAAATTACCATTCCTTATTTAGCCTTTTCTGACACCGCTCTAGGAGGAATAGCATGGTACTTTGTTACAGCCTGCTGAGGAAGGTAGAAGCTATAGTTTTTTTTCTGTGATGTTTTGCTGTAGTAGATTGATTATTTTCTTAAAACTTTTCTGTCTTGATAGCTTGCTCCTTTCCTGCTTCTCTAGCAAGAAAGAACAAAATTTTGCTGGGGCTTTTTATGCTTACATCTGTTGGCATTTCTTGGTTGCTGGTTTCTCCAGCACCCAGTCTGAAAAGTGTTCAAAAAAGAGAGGGAAAGAAAAAGTAAGAAAAAAGAAAACCAGGCAACTCTCTGTCATGTTGTTCTTCAGGTTCTTGAATCTTTAGCCTTTTTGTTTTCTTATCTCCATTTTTCAGTCTTCTTATGTTCATTTAATATGTCATGTCTGGGGATTTTGATTGCAAGCAGAGGGAGAATAGGGAAAGTGCAATCATCTTCCTATAAGTGGAAGTCCTAACCTCTTAGTTTATATGATCTTTGTGTATTTCACATTAATTAGTTTTATAGCATATCAATCTTTAAGATAACTTTTATAGAAAAATCTAAACTACTTCCGAATGGTTCTAATAAAAAGGTTGAAACTTTTCTTGATGAATCATGCTCTATTTAATTTAATTTGAACTAAAAATTAATGCTGTCTCCTTGTAGTAAATGCAGAAATGTTGGAAACAACTCTGGACTAACAGAGACCTAGGTTCTAGTTTAGGGTCTTTCACCATTTAGCTGTGTGACCTTAGGCAGATCTCTTGGCATCTTAGTATTCTCATTTAAGAGTATGGGACTCATTAGATGATCTCTAAGTCTACTTGTAATGCTAACATTTTGATTTTCTCCTCATCAATCTATTACTTTAAAAAACAAAAAACAAACAAACAAACAAAAAACCTCCCGCAGTAATACAGGGTTTAAAATATATTGATTAAACCAAGCAGAATCCTCATAATTAGATAAGACAAATAAGAATAGTTATTATTTATTGGATGCTTACTGTGATCCAGGTACTACAGTAAATGTTTTACAAATGTTATTTTGTACAATCCTTAAAACAATCTATTGAAGCAGAAGTTATGCCTTTTTTATAGATAAGAAAACTGAGGCTCAGAAAGGTAAAAAAATGTGTTCAAGGATATTTGTTGTAAAGATCTATTAGATTCCAAGTGTATTTGACTCCAGGGCTGATGGTTACAACCAATTACATATACTTTTTATTTTTATTTTTTGGTCACTTTTCAAGAAGCAAATTATTTTATAGAAGTGGTATCTTAAAGTAAAGGTTCTGGAGGGCTATGAGACATTTTATTTTTAATTTCCCCAATTACTTTATTCTAGTTAGATTAATTTTTTCCATAAATTATAAATTTGAAAATATACACAGCCAGTTTTTTCCTATTTATTCTTATTATCCATCATTTATTTATTAGATATAGGAAACATCATTCCCCTTGAGAAGTGAAGGAATAAAGGAATAAACTGAGGATTTAAAAATGTTATCCTCAAGAACAAAAATTTAATTTGTCAACTTTCCATAAATGTCAGAGTGTCTCAGGAGAGTCTCAGAAACTAGAAGAAATATAATATCTTTACGTGTAAATTTTATTCATGAAGAATAGATGAGGAGCCATTCTAAGACTATGTGAGCTAATAAAAATGTAGAGGTCAAGAAGAAATGTGAAAATAAGAAATGGAGAAAACAGAGGAATAAAGATAGCAAATAATACTAAAATTTAAAAGTATATAATTTAAGGACTTCAACACGATACTAATCCCTAAAACTATTTCATAAAAATATTATTTGATTTTAAATAAATTAAATGTGTATTATAAAAATGAACTATTGAATACTCTGTAATTTGTTGAGATCTTATATTTTCTTAGAATTAAAAGTGTTGAAAAAAGATTTATCCTCTTAATCGAAATCAATTCTGTAAATTTGTGTAGATGTCTGGCATATATTTATGTGGCAAAAGACCCTTAAGTACTTATGATTAACATGGAAGGAAGAGGATAACAATATGAGAAGCCAGAGGTACATAAAACCTTATTTTATCTTTTTCTTCCACTATGAAGTCCCCTTAATGTTCCACTGGCTTAATATGTGAGATTTTCTATGTCAATCTGCAGGGGCATTCCAATGGAAGTTATTCAAATTTCATATTACTGTATGTTCTCAGAATCACCAAGAGAACAAATTGTGTTGTATAAAGAGTTATTATAATCTCATTTCTTTATAAGGATTTAGGAAGCTGGTAACTGGCACCCTACTCTTGTTCTGAGATCAGGGTATGCTTTTCTGGAAAAATAATTTTCTCTTCAGAAAGTTACCACGATTTTGGAACTGGTCTCCTGGTAGGAGGTTTTGTTTTTGTTCAAAACTAAATCAACAAAATATTATCTGGTTCAAACAAAATGTTATCTGTAACTCCAATGTAAGATAGATAAAAACTGTTCAATTCTGGGTGGAGTGGAAGTAGAAAAGGGGGTATAGCTCTGTTCCTTAGTCACTCTACTCATGCATAAATAATTTTATGTTGAACCTTTTAGAGTCTGGGCAGCACAACTGGAAAAATCCCCAGTGAAATATAAAGGTCACCCGATTAGGAATCCAAAGAACTATAGTCCCAGCTCTATCAGCAAGTTGTATTACTGAACCTCTGGGGGGTCCAAATTTCCTCATATGTAAAATAAGGAGATTGAATTAGGTATCTTTCAGCTCAAATATTTGAGGGAACCATTAACAACTACATGCAAATCACAAAACTTCTATGTTTTATCAGTTCTCTATTGCAAAATAAGATGGTCACTCAGGGTAAAACTTGCATGCTTACCTCAAAATTCTAAGTATTAGGTTTTTATAAACTTAAAATTTTAAGGGACTTAAAGTTTCATCAATTCGTTTAGCAAACATAGTGTCTACTCTCTGACAGCTGAGCTAAGTACTGAGAACAGAAAATACGACTAAAGAATGTCCACTACTCTATAAGTATTCATAATGTCACCCCTTCAAAAACAAAAGGTAATGTGTTCTTAACAATGTTTTTTTCAACAGAATCTTTTTGTCTGTGATGCTGCATTCTTCCTAAATAATAGAGCTAGTGATGCAAAAGGACATGTTAAAACCAAGTGAAAAGTAAAGTGCACTCATCTAGAAAGAACAAAGATATTTTAAGTTGAATGGCTTTGCTGTAATTGATCTTTGATCAACTTGAGCCAAGACTATCATCTAGTTTAATAGGTACAAAAGGCTTTGTTTTCCCGATAAGCAGGATATTTCTTAAATATGAAGATGGTTCGACTGTCTAGAAGGAGACAATCTCATCAATGTCGCCCCTATGATCTGAATGATTCTAGATTACCAGTGGTTGCTTGAAATGGATTGGGGCCAAAAGAGGGAAGAGTAGGATGAAGTTGCCAAAAGGGCCTTTGCGGGTTTAGGAGGGAATTGTGAAAGGCCCGTTCCCTCTAGATTTAAACCTAAATTCTCTTGTGATACACACAACAGTCTTTGGGCATATCTCCTTTTGTTATTCAGACTGGTAGTTCTCCCAGCTCAATCTACAAATGCACACTCACTCCTTCTGAGAGTGACTCTCCCCAAGGTGGAGCTGATGCCCACCCCTTCCTCGAGACATGGCATCCTCCCCATATACTCATCCAACTCTTGACCACAGTTCAAGGGCCACCACCATCACCCACCCCAGCACCATTTTCCAGGAACTGGCCTCTACCCCATTAGTCTCCGCCCTCCTTCTGAGAGTACCCAATGGGTGGAGTCGGGGCTGCCGTGGGAGGGGCCTGAGGCGGGCACATTTAAAGAAAGGCAGAGGGCGAAAAGAGGCAAGAGAGAAGAAAGAGAAACCAGGGGGCGAGGCGCCGTCCAATGACAAAGCCCAGGGGTGGGCGCCGGCCGCCATTTTGTACCGGGCGGCAGGATCTTCACCCGCGTCCTCCGCCCTCGGAGGGGGAGGGGCAGCGGCGGCTGAGGCGAGAAAAGTAGCGAGAGACGCGCCGGGCGGGAGGCGCTAGCAGCGGCCGCCGCCGCAGAGCCGAACGCGGGCGGGGACGGCGGCGGCGGCGGCGGCGGGACCCGGCGAGCGCGGGCGGCCCCGAGCGGCCTCCGATGCGGCGCAGCGTGAAGAGGCGGCGGCCCCGTCCCCCGGCGGCCCTGGCCTCAGCTGCCCGGGGCGGCGGCTTTAGGGCAGGAGACGGGGCCGGGCTGGAGGCGCAAGAGGAGAAGGTGGTGTATTCGCGGTCGCAACTGTCGCTGGCCGACAGCACCAAGGCGCTGGGCGACGCCTTCAAGCTGTTCATGCCCCGCAGCACGGAGTTCATGAGCTCGGACGCGGAGCTGTGGAGCTTCCTCTGCAGCCTCAAACACCAGTTCTCCCCGCACATCCTACGCAGCAAGGACGTCTACGGCTACTCCTCCTGCCGGGCCCTAGTCCCCGACCCCCCAGTGCCCCCCGCCGCCCGCGGGCAGACGCGCAGGCCGGCCCTGGGCTCGGCGGCCAGGAGGAGGCGCCGCGGAGCCCGGGCGGCCGCTGCCCGCAGGAAGAAGCCGCCGCCGCCGGCACCCGAGGAGAGCTGCCCCGCCAAGCCCCCGGCCCCCGGCCCGTGCTTCGGGGGCCGCACCCTAGAGGAGATCTGGAGGGCAGCCACTCCGACGCTGACCACCTTCCCCACCATCCGCGTTGGCGGCGACGTGTGGGGAGAGCGCAGCTTGGCAGCGGCGCGACGCCGGGCTCACCAAGTCCTGCGAGTGAACCTGGAACCCGTGGTGAGGCTCCGCCGCTTCCCGGTGCCTCGAGCGTGAGACGCGGCCCCCCGACCCTGGGACGAGGCTTCCGCTCGGAGGGGTGAACAAGTGTCAGTCGAGTGTTTACAGATCTGGACAGGACTCGTCCCCTAGTGCACTTTATGGGCTAAGAAGTCACCGGATGGTGTTCCCGGCCCTGCGCTCCGGGATGCGGCGCCGCCGTCTGGGACTCCGGGGCAGGTGTGCCCTCTGCTGCCTGCCGGCACCTGGTCTGCGGAAGAAGGACGCCGCTGGACTCGCAGGAGGTCCCTTTTCTTCCTAACCCCAGATTGAGACGTCTCCAGGACTGTAGGGGCAGATCCGTTTTCTCCCTTTTGGACTCTACCTCACTGGTCTGGAAGCCCTCCGAAGAAGTCATTATTTTTCCAAAGGAATTTGATTTTGTGCTTGTGTAATACGCCAGAATTCACTTGTTTTTTTATGCTTCTTCTCCCTTCTCCCCTTTTTCTTTTGGACTGCCACCCCTCTTTTCTGGACGAAAGATCGAACATGTTTTGTGGTGTTGCGCTAGTTTGTGCTCAGGGTATTCTGGATCCCACTCGTTTCCTAATATTAACTGGATTCCAGGGCTTTGACCAAGGATATTTTCTAAGAGATTCAAGCTTATGACTTAATAGTGCAAAGATTTTTTGGCTTTGAACTTCATGGGCTCAGTGATAACAAACAAATAGAAGCAAAATACAACTTTTAATTATTTTAAGGTCTTTCTAAAGATTTTACATTGAAATTTAACGTTTATATTTACTGAGCTCCTAAAGAAAACGGTAGAAACTCAAAGTTTTGTTTAGGAAAAGTTGACTTGTTAATTTTTAAAAATTGAATAAAAATTAAAGTGCATGGAAACTACATGACTTGTGAGTTAAAAAAATGAATGCATTATAAAAAAAAAAAAAGTGTTGGTTAACGAGGTAAATGGAATCCGATTAGAAATGATTTGGCCTCCTTGTCCTGGTTTAACATAAATCCAGGAATACTTCCAGGATAATTTATTTTTAAGTGAGAGTCGAATAGGACAAGTGAACATGTGTAAACTTTGTGATTAAAATGATAAACAGAATACCCATTAGAATCCTCAACTATAAATGATCTAGAGGGGTGGGGGCATTTCTTGGTATAAATAACTGGTTGAAGTTACGTTGGGCAAAATAGATCTCTTTTTCTTTCCTTTTTATTTTTGTTGTTGGATAACAAGATATGTCCAGACTAATATCCATCACTTTTATAAACAACATGACAAGTTAGTTGACTTTTTTGCTCTATGACCTTCCTTTTTTATCTTATTTCCATTCATAATTATGTTTGTAGTTTTATGGGTCTTTGACAGCTGAAGACCACAGGAATTGAACAGGCAATCCACAAAGAGTTCTGGCCCTTTTACACTTTTATAAAATAGTGTTTATACCATGTGGCCCAGTGTGTAATTCTTGATTATCCAAGTGCCTT
The DNA here is from genome assembly GCA_028627145.1 of Eidolon dupreanum. NCBI lineage: Eukaryota > Metazoa > Chordata > Mammalia > Chiroptera > Pteropodidae > Eidolon > Eidolon dupreanum. Next base: position 41,460,109 of record CM053514.1, on the reverse strand, counting down.
TGGTCTTTGGTGGCAGCAAGACAGTGGTTTTTAGCCAGTGGTGCCACAGCCAGATTTTACTGCAATAGCTCAAGGGTCAAGTAGTGGTGTTTTGTGCCACTATTCAACTTAAAGTATTCTGCCATGGAACGATCTATACTGGGCTGGAACTTGACATATGTAATCCTCAATATTAAGGTTTATCTTCTGCTTGGCAGCTTCTTAGGAAAATAACGAGAGTTGCAATTTTTACTCTTGTGTCCTTAGAATTTAAACAGCATAGCTTTCTGAAATGATTTTTTCAAGTTTAATAGTCCATTATAGGAGCTTTGTGACTAATTTCAGTGTTCTTGTTTTGTAAAAAAAAAAAAAATATATATATATATATATATATATATATATACACACATATATATATATATACACACACACACATATATGACTGTTAATTTTTCAGTAAGCCTCATATTCTTTTATTCACTATTCAAGGATAATGCATTGTTACAACACTGCCACATGAGTAAATAAAAGTGAATAATTAGAAGATGGAGATTGTTAAATTATATCCATGTGCTAGGAAGCTCATATATATTCTTTTGATTATTAACTTCCATTGCCAATTGTATTTTAGATATATAGAGTTGTCTTCCCCATCCTCTCAAATTGTTAACATTTTAAGCAAACTAGCACCTGAGAAAAAGCTTTGTTTTTGTACCACTTCACCATTGTATATAGTTTTATAGTAATTAAAAAATCCAATGGCCATATTAGAATGTAATTTCAACATATAGCTTATCTAGGTAGTTTCCCATAGGATTTTTGAAATTAGACATAGCTGGGAGGTTAACTTTGCTCAGCACAAAACTGAAGTATAACCATGGATACCATTCATTTATTGTAACTAAGATTCTTAACATTTTTCTTCCTATCCCTTGTTACTTTAGTGCACTTGAACTCACATAAATGCTTCTTTGAATTATCTGGGCTGTCTGATTTCAGTTTGAATATGATTGCCCATCCTGTATTTAATGTTATTTATCTGGTCTAAATAAATTCATGCCATTTCCAGTTTTTGAAATGAGATGTAAAAAAATATTTTTGCCAAGTTTTCTTTAGAAAAACCTATGTTACAACTTCTAAAATATGAAGAAACAACATATAGTTGATTAGTATATTAATAGGAAAGTGAAAGTATTTATGGGTACTTTGGGCAGAATGTGAAAAGGAACTTGGCATGGTGGCCTTTATCGTGAGGCATCCATTTACTATCCTCCAAAGTGAGTCTGTAGCTTAGCTTGTATAGAGTTTTTGTAAGAAATCCTATGGTCTTCATTCGTTTACCTTTTCTTATATCTCATATGGCACAAGTAGAGGGGGGAAGCTAGGAGGAAGTATATCAATTTGTTGTGCTTTTATTTAAGTTTTACACTCTTGAGTGCCTATATGTGGTGACTGGCACCTCAAATAACCTTTTGAAATTACCCGTGTCATTTTTTATCCTCCTTCTTGTCAACCAGCAACTTACTTTTCCTTACTGAGACCAGTTATGTCATGATTCTTGAGGGCAAGCTTCATTGTTGATAGTGCAAAGTGTCACTGTTGTGGTGTATATTTATTTTGTCCAAGTACTCTATCAGACAAGTGTAACTTAAGCTGGTGGCTGACACCTATTGATTCGCTATGTGCAAACAATATTACTATTTTTCTGAAAACTCTTCAATAAAAAATTTGAATACAAAAAATCTGAGCAATTTTGATCTCAAAAGTTTTATGTTGTCTTGAGGATTGCCACAGCGCTCTTTAAATTAGTGTTTTTTAATGAAAATATGCATAATATTTACTTTATTGGTGTGTTTAAAATATTTTTTGATAGACCATTATGTCTTAAGTGCATTAGAAGGCAATTATTTGTAATGGAACTGAACTTTTTTTGGGACAGTTTGATGTGTGTATGATTAAGATTTACAATCTGGTTGTACTTTGCTTTTTAACTTATTAACTGTAAATAAATTTTAGAGAATACACAGTGTCTGGTTTTTCTAATGATGTCGAAAGTTTTTGAAATGGGATTTTATGTTTGCACGTGAATTGAAAAGCATTTTAATTTACAACGTGATACATGTTGACTTCTTTTTTGTGGCTTCAAACTTTTTGAAGTCTCGAGATTGTATTTTGTGCTATCTTGGGAGTCTATGTTACCTCACCTCTTTAATGATGTAGGGAATCTCCAGGACAGTGATTCATGCCCAAGCCCAAACCCAGTTTGCTAGGAATAAAGACTTTAAAAATGCATCAAAATTTAGTTTTGAGTTCTGACCCCAAGCCCCTGTCCGGTGATAGAAAGTATGAAGCGCACGTTTTTTCATATTATGAAAGAGCGCTCCCCATGAATTGCAGCAGTAAGGGTTGTTCCACAGAAGAGTAAAGCCAGAATTTTCATTACAGTCTAGAAGGTGGAACTGGAGTATTAGCAAGGGCAGGATTTACAGCATTACGTGGCCTGAATTTGTCTTTGTACCTGAGTTCCTGTCAATAATTGGAGTTAGCGTAGTGTGACAGCTGTGAATCACAGTGTCTGGGATGGAATTTAGGCTCCATTTGCAAGCATTAGAATTCTAGGTAAAGTTACATAAACTCTGTGCCTTCACTTCCTCAAGTATCAAATGTGGTTGGTAAAAGAAGGTGTTGGATTATTGAAAGAATTAAAAGGCATATTAATGGTGAACGCATAGGAAATAATAAATGCTACTAACTGGAGGCATGTGTGCTGAGAATAAGTATATATGCTGAAAGTGGTCTTTTGGGAATTTAGTATCCTGAGACTAGAGTGTAGTTTGGGAAAGCTAAAAATGTATTAGAAGTTTTCAACTTGTGAGTAAATTAAATAAATCTCTATATTTTTTAGCCTACTGACAAACTATACAGCAGGAGGTTAAATCAAGATTTATTAGACAGTTTTCATTGTTGGAGGTTTTCTAGGCTTTCTTAAAGATTTGCAGTCATTTTCTCCCATCATGTTATCTTCAAAAGATATTTAAAATGTACTGTTAGGTGTTTTAAACTATCTGAGAACTTATCAAAGTAATAAAAGTTATTGACCCAAGAATTTGGCAAATTTCCACACTAAATTTTCACTTGTAGTAAGTTCAGTAAGGGTTGCTTAAGAACCATGTTAGTCTACATGCACAAAACTATTTTAGAATTAATTTGCGTGAGGTTTGTGTGTACTTCCTGTGTTAAAGGAAATAAATGAGTACAATAGTTATGTTTGAAACAGCAGAAAATTATTACTAAAGGTAAAATGATCCTCATATTTGAGGCATTGATACATTCATTCTTAGATTTGGGGTCTAAAGCCTGTAATTTAGCTGTTAGCACAAAGAATAACAGAACATATTCTAACTTGGTGAGCAAGCCAAAATTGTAATATTTGAAGCTGACACAAAAGAATTTTCTTAGATGGAAGTTATCCAGTAGTAAGAAACTCAAAACTGAGCATGATTTCAGATTTCACAAGAGCGATGACTTACTGTCATCACTCACTCGTCCTGGCAAATATCACCCCAAACCATAATTTATAACATGATAAACATATCCAGAGCCCAACTGAAAGGTAACAATCACAACATCAAACACTATGGTTAGCCCAGCAAGTCTGAATAAATATTCCATTGAACTCAAAATTGGGCTTCTTTTGCTTCTGAAAGTATTCATAGAAATGTTACATAAAGATTCTTCCAAACACTGAAATTACCTGTAAAAAATGTATATGTATCTATCTCACTTCTAGGATATTTTTCTAGTACAAGTTCTTTAAATGTTTAGTAGAGGAGAGCATAGAAAAAAGGGTGTTACTTAAGGTTCTAAATTCTACGTTAAAACAACTATTGAAGCATAGTTTACATATTAGAAGTACATATATAAAAAGTATTGTAAGCACAGCTTGATAAAATTTCATAAATTCAATATTCTTGTGGAACCAACACTCGGATTTAAAAAATGGAACATTTCCAGTCCCCAGAGTACTCCTTCTGTCTCTTCCAGTTACAATGCATTTCCCCTCCACGATAATTGTTCTGACTTCTTACAGCATAGATAAATTTTGCCTGTTTGGGAGCTTTATAAATGGAATTACATGTCATATGCATAAATTATTTCACTCAGAATAATGTCGGTGAGATTCATTCATATTATTGCATGTAGTTATAATTTATTTGTTCCCATTGGTGTACAGAACTCCATTGTATGAATATTCTATAGTGTTTCTGCAACTCTTAATGGACATTTAGGTAAATCTCAGTTTAGGGCAATTATGATTAAAGATTTAGTGAACATTAGAGAACATGTCCTTTGATGACTTTTTTTCTGTTGTTTGTGTTAGGGGTAGTATTTACCTAGGAGTGAATTTGCTGGGTCACATATTATGCAAATGATCAGTTTTGGTAGATACTGCGTTTTCCCAAGGGTTTATACCAATTTACATGAACTTTTTTTTAGTAATGTATGAGAGTTCTGGATACTCCATATCCTTGCCAACACTTGGTATCTTTAGTCTTTTTCAGAGCCATCCTGGTAGGTAAATAGGCTTTTTTTAAATTTAAAAACATTTTAAACCATGTATACACATAGCTAAACAAACAAACACAAACAAACAAAAAACACCTTCGATGGCACTTAAGGGCTTACAATAAAGAAAAAGCCCTACCTCACTCACAAATACCCCTTTCCTACAAATATCCCTTTCCTAGAGGCAACATTTTTTTAAAATCAAGTTTGTTTGTTTTTTTTTTAATAGGCTATTTTTTCCAGGACAGTTTTAAGTTTAGAGACAAATTGCACAAGAAAATACAGAGTCCTCCTCACTTTCATTTTCTATGGTTCTTAATATCTTACATTAATATGGGTGCATTAATTATAATTGATGGGTGAGACATTATAGACACATTACTAACTAAACTTAGGATTCACGCTTTGTGTTATACGGTTTCATAAGTTTTGACAAATGCAAATCATGTACCACCCTTACAGTATCATACAGTTTTACTACCCTAAAAATGCCCTGCACTCCACCTACTCATTACTTCCTTTCCTCCCCTGAACCCCTGGCAACCAGTGGCCTTTTTACTTTCTCTATAGTTTCACCTTTTTTAGAATGTCATGTAGTTGGAATCATAAAATATATAGCTTTTTCAGATTGACTTCTTTCACTTAGCAATATGTATTTAGTTTTCTCCATAATTTTTACCTCCCTCCCTCTTTACCTCCCTCCTTTTCTTTTGTTATTGGAGTTTTTTTCTTTCTTTCTTTTTTTTTTTTTTTTTTAACAATTTAAGGTTTAGAGAAAAATTGACCAGAAAGTATGGAGAGTTCTTTACTTTTCCTCTTCTTGTTTTGCTGGAGTACATCCTCAGATAACTGAGGCTTTGCATGTCTGAAAATATCTTTATTCTGTTCTCACATTAAATTGACAATTTTGATAGGTTTGGAGTTCTATGTTGTGATAACTAAATGCCCCTTCCCTAAGTGGCCCCAGACTATAACACTGCTGGATCTGTCAGATCTACTTTTTATACTGTTTCTGACTCATACTGTCATTTTTATCTTATTCTATTCTTTTGAAATGATTCATGAAGTCCAGCCCACACTCAAGGCAAGGGGAATGAGGCTCCACCTTTTGAAGGGCCTAAAAGAAAATTTATCAGTATATTCTAAATACCAGTAATACCAGTAAATAGTGAATTCCCTAAAAATATAGAGGTGGGACATTGGAATCTACCTTTACTCAGCATTCCGTGGTTCTGATGTGTGGTGGGGTAAGGGAGGGTCAAATTATACTTTGAGAAAACTTGCCTTAGAAAGTAATAGCCCTTTAGATTTTCACAGTATTGTTTATAACATGGTAGCAAATCTCTATAAGATCTTTGTCAGTATAAATTTAGAGTTTTTTCAAGATCTGGATCCTGGTCTCCAGTTTTTCATTAACTTTCAATGCAGTTTCCTCCAGAGCTTTCTTTGCTTCCTTTGCATTATTCCATTGGACACTTGACCAAAACTGTCAAACTTATTCTTAAATTGAATATGAATATTTGGAAGAGCACTGACAAGTTCAATACCCAAATGTTTTATTATCTCTGGTAAGAGTTCATTCTCTCTGTGGGAGATAAGTAAATCCGTGACTTTTATTTTTGGTCTCAAATGAAAATATCTCCTCTATAGGTCAGCAAATGTGTGTGTAAAGAAACATACCAGGTACTGCGCGAGGGAACAAGAAGTCTAGAAGTATATAAATTAAATTTCCTTTCTGTCATCAAAAAAAGGAGATAAACTTTCTATTTGATTAATTAGGGTAAGCTGTGCTTTAAAAAAGTAAAGGGAAAGATAGTCATAAAGTCAGATAAAAGTTAAGTAATGCAACATTTTTTTCTAGGAATTATGAGAAATACTAAAACCTGTAACTTTTTTTCTAAAAAATTTTCTGCTAATACGATTATAGAACGTATTTAAAAAGTATGCTTTGTCTAATGTTATTATTTCTTCCTTCAAAGCCAAAGAAGTTTTTTCTTCTGCTTTTAACATGAACTGAAAAGACATTTTTTTCTCTTCATTGTCTTGCCATTTTAAAGCTGAGTTTTCAAAAACGTCTTTTATGTATTAATTCTATTTCTTTCCATCCTTTGTACAAAACTAGCTCTGAGATTGGGAATAATGTTGACTATTGTTAACCTAAGCCCAGTGAAATTAAGTTGTCATAAATCCAAGCATTTGAGGAGACACTGAGTCCATCTCTTGGAGTTCTTTTTCCAGCCCTTGGCAGGATTTTATTGAAATAATCCATAACATAGTAGACACCCTGTCTCTGGAAGGAACTGTCTGGATTTCACCTTATATATGGATTTTTCTAAAATTCCAGGCATTGAGAAGGCTGAAGGTTGGGTGGCAGGAGAGGGAGACTTTGGAGAAGTGCAGAATATTCAGGTTTACTTGAAGCCAGTTGGGCAGAGGAAAGTTGGAAGGGCTTAGCTCAGCTCTCAATTGTTGTGGAATTAGTGAGAAGTACAGTCATGAGAACCCATGTGAAAGATGCTTCTAAAACTCTAAAAAGACTTTTTTTTTTTTTTAATTAAATAAAAGGTCTTGTGGTATACTCATCTCACCCTTCTTTGTTCACAATACTTCTTCACACCGATTATGGTGTAATTGCCTCCTTATGGAGCTCTCTTTTTCTCTTCCTGGACTATGAATTTGTCACTGGCAGGGCTCATCTTTCTCATCTTTTTATCATTACAACAGTGCTGGCTCAGTAAATAGTGAATAAATGTATTATGTTTACAAAGTTCAGACAAACTCAGAATACATGCTGCCAAATTTTATAGAAGAACTAGCTGTGTCATTTCAATTTTCTGTGTAATAGAAGCAATCTGTAATGGAAATATATATATATATATATATATATATATATATAGATAGATAGATAGATAGATATAGATATAGATATAGATATAGATATAGATATAGATATAGATATAGATATAGATATAACAGAAACCTATGTAATAAATTTTTGATGATTCCTAGCACTTTTTGATCAAATGAATGGGCTGAAAATTTTGATATGTCTTATGATCTTACTTGTAATCTGATACCACCTAATAATTACTACCTTAGAATGTCTTAGCAAGAGGCAGCATAATATGAGGGTTAAGAGTGGCCCCTGGAGCCAGGTTTTCTTCTTTCCTTACTAGTAGCAGACTTTTGGGCAAACTACTTAATCTCTCTGTTCCTCAGTTTCCTCAGCTGTAAAAACAGGTACAAATAGCACCTACCTCATAGAGCTCTTATAAATAAGGTGAGAGCTCTTATAATTAAGTAACACAGGTAAAACACTTAGAATAGTGCCTGCAACTTGGTAGCCTCAATAAATGCTAGCTTTCATTAGTAATAATGTAAAAAACTTAGTAAAGTCTCAGTTTGCTTACTCAAAATTTTCATACTGGCACGCAAAGAACAGCTGCCGTACATAAAATGTCATATTAGAGTCTAACTTATTTGGGAGAATGAGGTCACATTCACTAACAGTGGTATGTGCAAAAGGGAACTGTAGGTATTGGGAGGAGCACAGATGTGTACAAGACTTGCCCCAGTAGAAACTGATAGCAAAATGGCCAGAAATATATAGGATAATATAGGAAACAAACCAACTCTGATTTAATTCCTTTCATACACCAGGTATTATTCAATGCACTTTATGCTTGTTTTTCTTTCAAGCAAAACTAATAATCCTATGAAATAGCTATTATCATTCTCATTTAATAGATGAATAAACTAAAACTTAGACAGGTTAGTTCTATGTAGCAGAACTAGCATTTGAACTCACATCTGTTATATCCCCCTCCCTCCACTAATCTTTATAAACGTTTTGAAGGAAGTAAAATAAATTCCTCACCCCTGGAGGAAGCTACTATTGGATTGTGAAATCTCAAAGTGGAAAAATTAACCAATTTAAGAACCCTGGTTTGTTTACTTTTGTATTTTTCTTGGTATACAGCGTAGGTGTTCAATGTTTGTGAAATGAGTAAGTTTATGAACCGATGAACAAAAGCATGAATTCTTTTGCTCCTACAATTGGATTGTGTAGTTTGACGATCTTGGCACAATCTGGTTTATGTCTAAAGCCATCATGATCTATCATACATACCTCTTCTAAATGCCACAAGCAGGTGAAAGAGAAATTTATTTAATATAACATTTGTCTCAAATTTCTTATAAGCAAGTAAAAATGCAGATTTCACAAACCTAACCATGGGGAGTCATATGAAGTTTTAAAGCCGTCTTCCTTCGCCCCGCCTCCCCCAAATTGCCAGTCTCTGTGTGTTGGAATCCTGCACAGCCTACTGCAGACATCTCCCGTTTATAATGATATCAACTCTGTAGACTGCTACAAGATGACAACGTGGACTAGGTTCTGAGTATATTCTAATTCCCTTTTACCTACTAAAAACCTTCGTAAAGTTTTAATTCCAAGCTTTGACTATAGAGCTGATAAAATAAAATGGAATAATGGCACAGAACCAGATATATACTGAAATAAAGACAGAGCATGTAGGCATAAATGAAGAGGTGAAAAAGAAAAAGAAGGCACCTGGAGGGTAAGTTTACATTCTAGTGAAAGTGGAGAGTTTGCCTTTGCATTCCTTTGTGCCAGAAGAGCTTGTCACCAGCTCATGGTATCCACTTATTCTACATTTCACAGTTATAAGGTGGATCAGTTGCCCCTTGCATCATGGAAGAAAACACCATCAACAGAATTCACTCATTCTCTTGCCCTATAATAATTACCCCGTGGCTGGTATTGAGAAAAGCACTTATTTTTCTCATAACACCGTAGAACAGCTTGATTTACCTCTGCCAGACTTTGCTTGCTTTTTTCTTCTTAGTTCATTTATCCACACCTGGCTTTATTTAGCCATTTAACAAAAATTTATTGAGGCTCTCTGTGTGCAAGATCTGTTCTAGATGTAAATTCCTGCCCATTGTTGATTATAAGCTTGTGGGTGATTCTTATGTTCTGTGTTTGCAGCTACTATAACAGGCATGTCATTCCATAGTCTTGTGTTGCTTTTGCATTGTCATTTGGTAGCTGGCTGCCTGCTTCTTTTCTCTAATTATGCATGGGGTGGAATCCAGTGCATTGGGGATAATGGATGATTTTAGTGAATGGACTCTTGAATGTGTCCATTATCTTGGTGAATCATACATATGTTTTTAAAAAACGTGTTTACTCTTGAGCTAGATAGATTAAATAAAACAAAACAAACCAGAAGGGGCTCATCAAAATTGTATGTCCTAAGAGTATGCCAAATATTCTATGGCTTTTTGTAGAAGCATTTGGTCAAGAGACAAAATCGTTGGGTGAGTCCCCAAACCTGGGACAAGTGCAGATTGTGCTGTAGAGCCGCTGAGTATGGAGCATGACCCTTGGCTGAGAGCCCCACTGCCTGTCCTCAGGCCAGGCCCCAGGAACACTGAAAGGAGGAGATGCTTCCATGGTATCCTTGCTGCAGCAGCAACCACATGACTCCATCACTCATGGACTCTAATGTTTGAGGGCTTTTTATTCTGATTAAAGTGCAACCATCCTGGACCTTGAAAGGTGTAACTTAGAGCCAGTTCTGGAAACAACCCAGCCCAGCCCCCTCAATTTACTGTTTCAGCCTGGAGTTGTCAGCTAGTATGTGATACAGCTGGGACTAGAATCCTCATAGTCTGATTCCCTATCCAGTGTTTTATGGGCCGATCCATTTCCCCAGGGAAGCTTAGCCCTTCTTGTACTTTTATTGTGTTTTGCTGTAGGAATCAAACATAAAGTAGGATTCTCAGGCAGTTGAAGCTGGGAAAAGGGGCTGAGACAGCAGGTTGGGTGAGAGGCAAGGAGACATGAAAAGAGAGAGGACACTGAAACTCTAGGAGAGGAGTTCTGAGGAACATTCTGCCTCCATGCATTTTGCTCTACACTGGTCCTAGTGAAGATGTCTGGGCAGCCTGGTCCTGAGTGCTGGTGAGATTTTGTGTATTGGCAATGGCCTAGGGTTGGGGCACCTTAAGTAGGTCCCTGGAGGTCTGTGGGAAATAGTGGTGTGTGTGTGTGTTGTGTGTGTGCCGTGTGCCTGAGAGAGAAGAGGATTACAGCAGAGGGATGTGATATTTATTTTAATTGCCTATTCAAATCATGGATCATTTTCCTTTAAAAAGTAAGCTCTAAAGAATAACAATAATAATAAATAAATAAATAAATAAATAAATAAATAATTAGATCTAGAAATTGGCAAGCATTGTTAAACAATTTTTTCTAAATATATATATATATGTGTGTGTGTATATATATATATATATATATATATATATATATATATAAATATATTTTAGAAGTTGTCTTTGGTCTCCTCTGAATTCTAGAATATGTAGTGGAATATTAAAGATACTTTTGGAATAGAAACTTCATTGGTGTGATTTTTAATTCATCTCACATATCGAGCTTTCTGGCAGGAGCAAACTGAAATGTACAGTCAAACAAGTTATCCCAGCAAACGTGGAGCAGAGAGCAATGCAGGATGGGATGAGTACACACAGTGCAAGGTTTGAAAGCTGAGTTCACAGTCAGCACAACTTATGAACCTTCTGTGAGAATTTGGGCAAATCAGGGTTCTTTCTATTTCAAAGTTTCATGATTCAGGTTAAAGTTCTACATGAATTCTACACAATCAAAATTTATGCCTGTATGAATAATTCAAAAATGAGGGCTTTAGATAGTTCTATTCGGACATCATCCATCTTTTAAGTTAGTGATCTAAAATAATGATCGAAACCCAAAGTTCAGAAATTTTATTCATTTACCAATGAAGGCATTTTAAAATTGAATTTAACATTGTCTAGGTTTTGTTCTTCTACTTTGGTCACTTTTTAATGAAAATGTTAGAGCAGCAGTGTGTTAATCTTAGTTATAGCAGAGATAATGTCTGAATAGGGAAGTCATTAGAAAATTAATGAATAATGATTTTCTGTTTCTATTGTAAAAAAGAGTCATCAATTAGCACAAACTATGTCTTTAATATAGTGACCAGAGCATGAAAGAATATTGTGAGCCTAGGATTCTGTTGTGAAATACAGAATTTGTTATGTTGAAAGATTATTATGAAAATTCCAACACACTTATTCATTGGCACTGATGGTTAAAAGGAGAGGAATCTCTTAGCTGAAATGATTGCTCTTGAAAATAGAAGTGTGAATAGGATTCTGATGTAGTATTTTCCTAATTGTTCTTCATTATTTAAAATAATGTATTACAAATTGAAAACTAATCCCTCTTCTTGAGGAAAATATTATTCCAGAAAACTTTTATTATAATGTACCCTTGGAAATTTAACAGAAAGTCCTCTTTCCTATAAATTTTCTGTTCATTTTCTCTTTCTTGTTCATTTTCTCATTACCCCATAGACTTTTTCTGATGTTTAGTTCTGTGTTCTAGATCTGAGAGTTTGAGTGCTACCTCCTCCAAATACTTGAGATCAGTCTTTTTTGGTATGATTACTTCATGTTAAAAACAAAAATTATATTTAAGACTTTTATTAGAGACCCATTCATGTAATGATAGGTATGTAAGCTGTTTCTACCTTTTCTGGAGAGCAAATTAGCAATAAATATCCAGAAACTTAAACTGCAGCTTATACTCTTTTGCTGTGTAATTTCATATTTAGAATTTTTTTCTAATGCCATAATCAAAGATGAAAAACTAAATTGGTGCACAGAGATGTTTGTATAAGAAGATATATAAGAAAAATTGGAAATAAGCAATGTCCAGTAATGGGACAAGAATTATGTGACAATATACACACGATAAAATTCTGAGTAGTCATTAAAGTCATTTTCATAGTACATATAATGCTCTGAAGCTAAATGAAGAAGAAAAGCACTATATAAAGTATATATAATATATATTCCCAATTAATTTTTTTTTAAATACTTCAAAATATTTTTAGGTATAATTTACATACAGTAAGATTTTCCTTTTCAGGATATACTTTGATTAGCTTTGACAAATGTGTACAGCCATGGGATCACCAACACCACCAAATTTTTCCTTTTGCCCTTTTTTTTTTTTGTCGGTGCTCACCCTTTATTCCATTCTCTGGCAAACTGTAGTTTTGCATTTTCCAGAATGTCAGGTAAATGGAATCATACAGTTTTTTGCCTTTTGAATCTGGCTTCTTTCATTTCTGAGATTCACTTATGTTGTGTGTATCAGCACTTAACTCTTTTATTACAAAACATTATTTTATTAACATATTACAATTTATTCATTCACCGGTCCATAGACATTTGGGTTTTCTAGTTTCTGATGATCATAAACCATCTGTGTACAGGACATAATTTTTTATTATTTTTCTTGGAAAACACCTTAGGAGAAGGATTACAGGACCATAAGGTAAGTGTATGTTTACAAAATTGCCAAACTCATGTTCCACTCAAGATGATGGAGTAGGTAAATGCTGTGCTGGCCTCCTCTCACAATCACATCAAAATTACAACAAACCTACAGAACAACCATCAGTGAGAACCATCTGAAGTCAAGCTGACAGATATCCTATAACTAAGGCTATATAAAAGAAGCTACCTCAAGACTGGTAGGAGGGGCAGAGATGCAAAACAGGATGGCCCCACACCCATGTGTGGCAGTTGATACTCGGGAAGGATATCTTGGCTGCAAAGGTCCCTCCAGAGGAGTGAGGGGTCCCAGCGCCACATCAAAGTCCCCAGGTTAGGGTTCCAGTGCCTGGAAGAGAAGTCCCCACAACTTCTGGCTGTGAAAACTAGTGGGAATTGTGGCAGAGCTGGAGAGCGACTTGAGTTTTTGAATTCCTCTTAAAGGGCCTGCCCACAGATTTGCTCACTGACAGACTTCCTCTGAGCTTCAGGACTGGGGCAGCAGCTCAAAAGGTACCAGGGATGTATGGGGGAAGAACTGAATTGTCTGGCTTCAGGGCGAGGATTGGAGGGGCAGCTTTCTCCCCGAAGGAAGTTCTGGAAGAAACCATTGTTCCTTTGTTGAGCCCTCCCTTCACCCAGCATGCAGACTTAGGTGGGCACCATATCTGAGTCTCTATTAACCTAGCTAATACCATTTACCCCACCCTGGTGACTCCCTGAGACCCCACCTCACCCAACTTGCAGGCCCACCCAAGCTGCTTCCAGTGGCTTTTTCATACAAATGACTATTCTTATCTCAGGCTGTGGACTTTACTAAAATCTCTCCAAGGTTCACAAACTCCAAACAAGTAGTATCAGGATTCAACGTGCCCCATATATCTTGCTAAGCAATCCCAAGCCTGACACTAGAGGCAACCAGACTTGATTCATGGCTTAGCCTCTCCCAGGCACCTCCATGCCCAGTGCAGGTGATGGCCATCTGTAGATTACTCATGCCAGGTGTCACCGGACAGGAAGCAGGCTGCAGCCGAACTTGTCTTGTGGTGGGGTCATTTCCAGGATGTCCCAAAGCCAGTATGACCTATGGTTGACTTTGAATCAAGCGGGAGCACCACTTAGGGCCACATGCAAGGACAACAAAGCCAATGGTCAGACCAAGCAGGCACCAGAACCCTGCTAAAGTGAATCCTGCTAAAGTGAATCCTGCTCTGTAGGGTAAGCCCCTGCATGACAGCTCCTCCACTGTACTCATCAGCCAGTTCTCACAACAAATCAACCTGAGAGTCAATCCCTCTCATTGACATGCAAACAGCAAGCAAGCCTCAACTACAAAAAGAGGATACATATACCCATACAAGGGACACACCTGGAGCATCTGGCTCAAGTGACCAGGGAGACTGTGCCACTAGGCCCCACAGGTCACCTACTACATAAGGGCATTCTACTAAGACAGAGAGACATAGCAGCCCTACCTAACATAAGAACAAACACAGGGATGCAGCCAAAATGGAGAGACAAAGAAACATGTCCCAAATGAAAGAATAGAACAAAACTCCAGAAAAGGAACAAACAAAATGGAGACAAGCAATCTACCAGGTACAGAATTCAAAAAGTGCTTATAAAGATGCTCAGCAATCTCAGTGATAACTTCAACAAAGAAATAGAACATAAAAATGGAGAAATAAAACATAAAATGAAATGAAGAATACAATAACTAAAATAAAGAATACATTAGAGGGAATTAACAGGAGATTAGATGAAGCAGAGAATCAAATCAGCAATTTTGAAGATAAAGTAGCAGAAAATACCCAATCAGAACAGCAACAAGAAAAAAGAATCAAAAAAAAAAAAATGAGAATAGTTTAAGGGACCTCTGGGACAACATCAAGTATATTGACATTCATATCATAGGGATACCAGAAGAGAGAACAGAGATTGATAACCTATTTGAAGAAATAATAATGGAAAACTTTCCTAACCTGGATAACTTTCCCATCCTAAATAAGATGAACTCAAAGAAACCAACACTAAGACAAATCATAATTTAAATGCCAAAGGTTAAAAAAAAGAGAGAGAGAACCTTAAAATCAAGAGGGAAACAGTTTTTTACCTACAAAGGAGCTCCCATAAGACTGTCAGCTGATTTCTCAACAGAAACTTTTCAAGCCAGAAGGGACTGGCATGAAATATTTAAAGTGATGAAAAACAAGGACCTACAACCAAGATTACTCTACCCAACAAAGCTATCATTTAGAATCGAAGTACAGATAAAGAGTTTCCCAGACAAGAAAAAGCTAAAGGAGTTTAACACCACTAAACCAATAGTACAAGAAATGTTAAAGGGATTTCTTTAAAAAGAAGAAAAAATCAAATATATGAATAATAAAATGACAGTAACTACATATCTATCAACACTTTAAATGTAAATGGATTAAATGCTCCAAGCAAAAGATAGGATGACTGAATGGATAAGAAAACAAAACCCTTATATATGCTGCCTACAAGAGACTCACTTTAGATCGAAAGACATCCACACACTGAAAGTAAAGGGATGAAAAAGATATTTTATGAAGATGGAAACAAACAAACAAAAAAGTTAGGGTAGCAATACTTTAATCAGTCAAAACTGACTTTAAAACAAAAGCTATAAGAAATGACAAAGGATCCAGTAATCCCACTTCTGGGCATTTTTCCCAAAGAAACTCAAAACACTACTATGAAGGAACAGGTACATCCGCATGCTCACTGAAGCATTATTTATAATAGCCAAGATATGGAGGCAACCTGAGTGTCCATCAAGAGATGAGTGGATAAAGAGTGGTACATATAGGCAATGGAATATTACTCAGCCTTAAAAAAGGATGAAATCTTGCCATCTGCAACAACATGAATGGACCTGGAGTGGAGTAAGTCAGACTGAGAAAGACAAATGTCATATGATTTCACTTATATGTGGAATCCAGAGAACAGGATAAAAAAGCAACAGAAACAAGCACATAAATACTGAAAAAACTTTAATAGTTGTCAGATTGGGGGGTGGGTTGAGAGATTTGTGAAGGGGTGAGGTGATTAAGAGGTACAAATTGGTAGTCATGGGGATGTAGAGTATAGCATGGAGAATATAGTCAGTAATATTGTAATAACTATGAATGGTGTCAGGTGGGTAGTAGATTGATTGGGGTGAACACTTTGTAAGTTATATAAATGTCTAATCACTGTGTTATACACCTGAAACTAATAAAATACCATATGTCAACTATAATTTAAAAAATAAAAACATAAAAATTTGAAAAAAGAAAAAGAAATTGCCAAACTTTTTCGAAGCATCAGTGCTACTTTGCTTTCCTACTAGAAATGAGAGTTCCAATTGCTCTGCAGCCTCCAAGCTCATGGCATATAGTCTGTTTTAAAATTTTAGCCATTCTAGTAGGGGTGCAGTGGTATCTCATTTTTCTAGTTATTTATGTGAAGCATATTTTCATGTGCTTATATGCCATCTATATACCTTCTCTAGTAAAATGTCTATTTAAATCTTAAAATTGAAGTTGTTTTTTTATTATTGAATTTTGAGAATTTTTTTATATATACTGTATATCGTTCCTTTGTCAGATATGTGATTTGCAAGCATTTTTCTGTTATTTTCTGTTTTTATAATAGTGTATTTTAAAGAGCAAAAGTTTTAATTTTAGCAACTTAGCTATTTTTAATCTTGTTATTCTTGCTTTTTTAAATAAAGTTTTTAGTCTAGAACAGTTTGAGATTTATAAAAATATTGCAAAAATAGCACAGAAAGTTCCTTACACCTTACACCCAGCTTTTTTCTCATTAATGTAGTGTAGTTCATTTGTGACATCCAATGAATGTGGTGTATGTTTTTTGTGCCCTAAGAAATCTTTGTCAGCCCCAAAGTCACAAGCTTTTGTATGCTTTCTTTGTAGAAATTTTATAGGTTTAGCTTTATCTAGTTCTCTGATATATTTTTAGTTAATTTTTGTTTATAATCTGAGGTAATGGTGAGGCTAAATTTTTTCTGTGTGGGTATTTAGTTGTTCTAGCACTATTTGCTGAATAGGTCTTATTATTTAAATAAATATATAATATATTACACATATATTAATATATTACAAATATATATTTATTTAAGTAATAAATATATAAAATATATAAATATAATAAATATATTACATATTTGAATATATAATGTATATTTACTATAATATAATTAAATGTATTTTTGCATTTATATAAATATATAATGGATTTAATATAATATATTTTATGTATTTAATAAATAGATATTTTAATATGTTTTTACATAAATATATTTTATTTAAATAAATAAATAAATAAATAAATGTGTGTGTATGTGCGTGTGTGTGTGTGTGTGTGTGTGTGTATATATACATATATATACTGAAGGATATATTTGAATGGGCAGTTTTCTTGTTTACCTCCTGTATTTTCTATGTCTCTAAAATTAGCATGAATAAGCAGAAGTTTTGAGTGAGCAAACACAATGAGGTGAAGAGTTATAATGAAAATAAATATAATAGAAGTGAAGACTGAGAGGAGCTGGCTCTGAAGGATGGATCAGCAGATTATGAGAGGGTGATGAACGCCTCACTCACCCATTTGTTGATTTCTGAACTACATTGCAGAGTGGGAGGCCTGGCTCTGCTGTGGTTCCTCTTTTCCTATGGGTTCTATTACAATAGTTAAGAATCCTATATTTTTTACTTCCACACCTACCCTTACAATAAACCCTCATTACTTAAGACAACTTGAATGGGTCTCTGTTTCTTGCAACCTAAAGGAAACTTACCAGCAAAGCTACTCATGGAAAAAACTATATTTCTTTATGGGGTGAGGATGAATGACTAAAGAAAAACATTTGCTGGCCCCAAAACTTCTCCAGAGTTTGGCCTCCATATATAAAAGTAGAGCTATGTATTTTATTAAAACATTATATTTCCAATAGTTATAAATATATTGCTAAGGACAAGGGGTAATATATTAATATATTAACCATTTATTTTTAAGTTTATTTTTCATGTTTTTCCAGCTCAGAGATGAGAGTTTTGAAATCAAGTAAATTCTGATATGGGGTGGAGAGTGAGGGTTGCAAGAAGAATATTTCTGAATATAGGCCAAGACTTGTACTGGTGATATTGGTTATCAAAGATAGCAAAAGGGTCACAAAGCTCAATTTTGCATACCTGAGATATAGCATGTCATGATTAAGGTCATGGGCTGGGTTTAAAAGCCATCTCTATGACTTTCTTAGCTGTGTGACCTTGATAACAAAGCCTCCT
Organism: Eidolon dupreanum; assembly: GCA_028627145.1. Lineage (NCBI taxonomy): Eukaryota > Metazoa > Chordata > Mammalia > Chiroptera > Pteropodidae > Eidolon > Eidolon dupreanum. The sequence continues at coordinate 41,441,837 of CM053514.1, read as the reverse complement.
TAAGCCTCAATTTCTTCTGCAATTCTTTTGGGACACTTCTATTAGGTAATGTGCCTGGCACAGAGGAAGTGCTCAATAATTGTCAGTTCATCTCACTGCTCCCAGTATTCCCCAGCACTCATGCCAGGGGGCCTGGAGGCCATGTGTGTATGCCTGGTTTTTCAGGCTAATTGTTCACTTTGAGAGGAAGGCCTTCCATTTCACTTAAGCCCTTGAACCACCCCATCTGTTCAGCTGTCTTTGACTCCCCATGTGGGTTCCCTTTTCATTTTTAAGACCCTTAATTAGTTTTGGGTGATAGAATGATCAGCACCACCTGAGCATTAGTTATTGTGGTTCCTCTAAGCAGCTATGGCATACTAATTATTTCCATATAAAAGCAGTTTTCTGCAGCTCTGATTACCTGCTAAATTATACCAGTGCATATTTTACAATTCTTTTCTTTTTGTTTTGGAATCACTTGCTTTGGTTTCATCTCATCAATCCAGAAACACCTGTAATAATGTTGGGATGCAATTCTTTTGTTTTCTACTTTAGTGTAATTTTTTTAGCATTCCATTGGGAAGTTCTCTTCTATTTTCTGTCTCATATTTCCTAAATAGCCAATTAATTGTTTAATAGATATTGTCTCTGGGAGGGTGTTGTTCTTTGCCAGCCGTTATTAGTATTATCACGCCAGGCCTAGCATGTTAATTCTTTCATGGAGTTTTGCTCCAGGCCCCTACGACAGAGGCAATAGGCCAAAGAAGCTACTGATCTGAAATAGCTAGAAATTCAATTCAACTAGGATTATGTTAGCACCTGCTAGAGCCAGTGGGCATAGTGGTTAGGGCAGGAGACATGGAAGTGAACAACAAACGAGCAAAATGAGCTGGGTATAAGAAAAAACTTTTCCAGCACTATAATTAAGCTTTTTTATTATTTTTGCTAAATTTTAGTGTGTGTAATATAATACAAACACATTTCTTTGAATGCTCATTTTAATTTTCACTTTGGGTCTCAGCATTGAGGATACTATAGGGAGTGATGTAAATTCCAATCTAAAAGAGGTAGAGCTCTTTAGATCTGACTTTTTTACTTTAAAACATTTTGTACAGTAGAAATGTTTCATAATTAATTCATTAAAAAACAGATTTAAAGTTTGTAACTGGGAGGAAATCCAGTTAGAAATAATTACAGTAGTCCAGGAGATGAGAAAGGGACAGGAAAAGAAAAGATAAAGACAAATTTGGGATTTTTAAATAATGCTTTTTTTTTGTTTAATTAACATACAATGAAAATAACTTTTTTTGGTATATAGTCTGAGTTTTAACAAATGTATAGAATCATGAAAACACCACTCCAGTCAGAATATAGAACAGTTCCATTCCCCCAGAATTCCCTCATATTGTGGTCAACTTATCCATAGCCCTAACCCCTACAATCATCCCTCTCCATCCCTATAGCTTTGCCTTTTCTATAATCATATAAAAGGAACTTTATTGTATTTAACTTTTTGAGATATTTTTTCATTCAGCATAACGCCTTTAAGATATATCCATGTTAGTCCAATATCAATAATCATTCTCTTTTTTTTTGAGTATCATTCCATTTGTATGGATATACTGATTCATTTAATTATTCATCTTCTGAAGGATATTTGTGTTAGTCCTAGGTTTTTGTCCATTATAAACAGAACTGCTGTAAACATTTCTGTATAGGTTGTATGAACATAAGTTTTCATTTCTCTCAAGTAAATATTTAGTAGTGGGATTAATAGCTCAGATTATAAGTGAATGTAAGAAACTGCCAAACTATTTTCCAAGGTGGGGACGCTATTTTGCATTGCTATAAGCAATACATGAAAGTTGTCGTAGCTCTACGTCCTTGCAAATATTTGGTATTGTCTTTTTTTAAAAAGCATCTAAATAGGTGTGTAGCAGTATCTCATTGTCATTTTAATTTGCATTTCCCTAAATCCCATTGATGTTGAGCATCTTTTCATGTACTTAAATATAGGACATTCTGGATATGAGACCTTTGCTAGGTATAAGATTTGCAAATATTTTCTCCTAAATTGAAGCTTGTCTTTTTGTTCTCTTTAAAAATTTTTTTCAACTTTATTGAAATATTGTAGACAATTAGTTGCTTGTGTTTACATTGTAAATTTGAATGAATTTTTTTTTCAATTATAGTTGGCATACAATAATATACCAGTTTCAGTTGTATAGCATAGTGATCAGAGATCCACATAACTCGCAAGGTGATCACCCCACTAAATATAGTACCCCTCATCCCCCTTACATATTTATTATATTATTAACTCTACATCTCCATGTCTATTCTGCAGCTATTCATTTGTGTCTCTTAATCCCTTTGCCTTTTTTTGTCCCCCTCAACTTCCCTTTGATCTAGTATCTCTCTAAATATTCTCTGTATCTATGAGTTTATTTCTGCTTTTATTGTTGTTGTTGTTGTTGTTGTCGATTTTGTTCTTTAGATTCCACACATATGTAAAATCATGCGATATTTGTCTTTCTTTATCTGACCCATTTCGTTCAGTGCAATACCATCTAGCTCCATCAAGGCAATATCTTTTTCCATCCCCATCCTTTTAGTCTGTGTATGTCTTTTAAACTGAAGTGAGTCTCTTGTAGGCAGCATATGTAGCAGTCTTGTTTTCTTATCCTTTCAGCCACTCTATCTTTTGGTTGGAGTACTTAATTCTTTTCCATTTGAGGTACTTGTTGATAGGAATGTAGTTATTACCATTCTTTATTCTTGTTTTTGACACATGTTTTTTTCTTTTAAAGAAGTCCCTCCGACATTTCCTGTAATACTGGCTCAGTGATGATACAGTCCTTTAGCTTATTTTTTTATTATTATTATTTTTTGGTCTTGGAAGCTCTTTACATGTCTTTCAACTCCAAATGATAGCTTTACTGAATAAAGTATTCTTGGCTATAAATCCTGAGTTTTCATCACATCGAATATTTTGTGCCAAGCCCTTCTGTCCTGCATAATTTCTTTCAAGAAATTAGATGCCAGTCTTATGGGTGCTCCCCTGTGGGTAATTAACTGCTTTTCTCTTGCTGCCTTTAATATTCTCTCTTTGTCTTTAACCTTTGGCATTTTAATTATGATGTGTCTTGGTGTGAGCGTCTTTGGGTTCCTGGTTTTGGGGACTCTCTGAGCTTCCTGGGATTATATGTCTATTTCTTTCATCAGGTTAGGGAAGTTTTCCATCATTATTTTTTCAAATAGTTCTTCAACATCTTGTTTTCCTTCAGGTATCACTATGACATGGATGTTTTTACCTTTAATAGTGTCCCATAGGCTCCTTAAATTATTATAGTCTTGGCCTCTTTTTTCTTGCCATTCTGATTGAATGTTTTTGGCGTTTCCATCCTCTATATAGGTTATTTGATCCTCTTCTTTATTCACTTTGTTTATTCCATTTAATATACTTCTCATCTCAGATAATATGTCCTTCATTTCTGACTGGTTCTCTTTTATAATTTCCATTTCCATTTTTATGTTTTTTTATATCTTTGTTGAAGTTCTCATTGAATTTATTTACACTTCCTAAAAGTTCATTGAGCATCTTTATGCAGTGTTTTGAACTCTGCATCTGTTAGATTATTTGACTCCATTACATCTGGATTTCTTTTCTGTTCTCTCATATGGTTTCTGCTTGTCTTTTCACTTTGGCTGCCTTTCTGTGTCTGTTTCTATATACTCAGCAAAGCTCCTAAGTCTCCTGGTCTTATTAGCGTGGCTTTGTGTAGTAGGTGTCCAATGGCACAGTCCTGAGAGGGGTTCAGCTGAAGGCCAAATTTAGCCCCAGTTAATTTGTTAAGATTCAGCAAGCAATCCACAGATGCTGTGCTTATAGTTGCCTCAAAACACCAAACCAGAAACCGAGGCCAGCTGCTACCAGTTTGAGTCTAGGCGCTGCTCAGCAAGGAGTACCTGACATGCCGAGGATACACTCAGATGTGGCTTGGTTGGGGCTGGAAGTTGGGAGAGGTGGTGGTTCAGGGAATCCTCTTGCAAAGTGGCCTCTGTTACCCAGTTTGATGACATCTCCACTATGGCTGTGCTGAGTCTGGCACTGGGAGTGGGGAGGGCTCAACAGAGGAACAATGGATGCCCCAACACTTCTGTACAGAGCAAGGCTCACCTCAGCCCTCACTTCAACAACTCAGTGTCCCCCTTTAAGTCCCTGGCACCCTCTGCGCAGCCAGCCGGGTGCTGGTGCTCAGGGCAAATGAGTTCATCACAGTGAAAGTCCACTCATGGACATGGCCTCTTTAAGAGGTGTCAGTGGCTGCCTCTGCCGCTGTCTCTGCCACAGCCTCAGTCACACTCAGCTGTTCAGGGCCGGGCAGCCTCATGTCCTTGCTTCATCCTTTTTCTGCCTTTGCAGGAGGATTTCTTAGGTTTCTCTCTAGTTGTATGGCCTGTTCATCTAGATTCCAGGTGATTTTTCCTTGCTGTTTGCTCCTTGTTTCTGTCACAACTTTGATTTGGTTGCCAGAGGGACGAACAGAGTCTCTATTATCTATGCCATTTTTTTCCGTCTCCTCTTGTCTTTTTGTTCTCTTAACAGTGTCTTTGACATAACAAACGTTTTAATTTTGATAAAGTCCAATTTACTGATATTTTCTTTTAAATAAATCTAATTTATAAAGCTTATAACTTCAGACATAAAATTTGTGCTCTTTGTTGGCATACATTTGCTATTATATACTATCATTGGAATGTTTTCAGGTTTGTTGTTTTTGGCTGCAGAAGTTGTGCATTACACAACTCTGGGTGGCATGATTTATATGGAGTACAATGTGAATGGCAACTCTAAGAGCTGTTAAGTAACAACTTTTACAACTATACATTGCCTTTTCTTTACTACACAGATTGCCATCATTGTTGTGGTTCTGCTTTATTTCCCTTGTCATTTATTATGTGAAATTATTATGTGAAGTCTATATGAAAGCTATTTTTAGGAAGCTCATGCATGTGAACTATCTAAAGCCGACTCTTCAGCTAGCTAACTATCTATCCTGGGGGTTCCAGCAATGTCATGCTTTCAGGCTTGTTTCCATCAATTCACTTTTATGAAAATTACAAACTCCCTGCACTCAGCCAGTTTTAGCTGTCTAGACAGCCATGGTTTTGAAATTTGCTTCTAAAAAAATGGCCAAAAACTTAAGATTTGTAGCATCATCCATTATGCAACTCGATTTGCATTTAAAAAGCAACCATATAAAAGTCAGTGTGGGGGGTGGGGAAGCAACAGAATGTAAAGACAGAAATACCATTTGCAGGTAATATTTTGGCTATGAATAATACATTATTAACTCTGAGTAGCTCTGAGTAAATTCTGAGGTAGCACATGACTTTGACAATGTGAGGCACAATTCAGTTTCAATTTTTATATCCTGAATACTTGATTGGTTGTCCTTTTTTACTCCTAGTTGAAGATAGGATCACAAGCTGTTAATCTGTCAACAATTAGTGCCAGAGCAGAAGCAAAAAAGCTTCAACAGAACAGAATTGTTCTTGGTGTGCTGGTACGTCATCATCTTTATCAATTAATACAGGCTCTAGAATGTTGCACTATGAGGCAGAGATAGGGAAGGAGGAACAAGTATCCTATTTATGAGTTGTTTTTATTCAGAATAAGGCTAATTATGTTTTTATATAGGGAAGGCATAGAATCTGATTCTTTCTTGGGATGAGTATAACTTAAATGAGGAAGTTGTTAAGGTGGTCATCTTGGAAGGCGTGAACTTTGAAGACTAAAAATTTGGGAGGAGTGGATGTGTAATATTAGAGGCAGGTACAAAGATCCCTTAAGAAGGTAGCGTGGCCTGAAGCGTCCAAAGAAATAGTTTGAGGAATTAAGGAAGGTAATGATTTATTTGAGGGGCTATTGATCCTGTTCTAATAAGTGATGACATACAAAGGGGTAGAACCAACAGGTGTTTTTTTGTTCTGTAAGTAAGCTCATGAAGATATTATGGGGATGGTGATCTTCTCTGGGTATCTTTTACCTACCTAGCCTCTTTATAATAGGCTTCAGTATGATTTCAGAAAGCATCTAGTTTTTCACCATTAAATATGCTAGCCATAGGTTTTTCTATTTTATACTTATTCTTTATCAAGTTGATTAAGTTTCCCTCTATTGCTAGTTTGCTGAGAGATTTTTATAGTTTTTTTTTCTTTATAAATGGAAGTTGGACTTTTGCCAATGCTTCTTTGCAAATTAAGATTGTATGATTTTTCTGCTTTATCCTGTTGATGTGATGAACTACATTAATTGATTTTCAAATGTCGAAACAACATTTCATACCTGCAATAAATCCCACTTGATCATGGTTTTTAATTCTTTTTATACATTGTTGATTTTGATTTGCTAAACTTTTACTGAGGATTTTTGCAACTTTGTAAGTGAAAGTTACTGATTTATATCTCATTTTGTATTAGCTGTTTTGTTAATTCTGGCCTCATAGAGTGAGTTCAGAAGTGTTCAGCTAGCTTTTATTTTCAGGAAGAAATTGTAGAAAATTACCTTTAAATATTCGGTTGATTCACCAGCAAAACCATTTGGGCCTATTGCTTTCTTTTTTGGAAGGTTATTATTTATTAAATTTATTTAATATCGACTTATCTAGATAATCTACTTCTCCTGTGTGAGTTTTAGTAGTTTGTGTCTTTTAAAGTAGCAGTCCTCAACCATTTTGGCACCAGGGACCAGTGCTCCTATGAGGATCTAATGCCTGCCGATCTGAGGTGGAGCTGGAGCAGTGACGCTAGTGCTGGGGAGTCGCTGCAAATACTGCTGAAGCTTCGCTTGTTTGCCCACTGCTCACTTCCTGCTGTGTGGCCTGGCCACTTCCCAATAGGGTTTGGGGAACTGTGTTTTAAAAAATTGGTAATTTTCATCTAAGTTATCAAATTTGGAGGCATAGAGTAGTTCATAAAGTTCTCCATCCTTTTGATGTTCATCAAATCAGTAATGGTTACCCTTTTTTTATTTCTGATATTAACAATTTGTGCCTTTTTTTTTTTTGAATAGCCTAGCTAAAGATTTATCAATTTTATTGCTCTTTTTAAAGAACCAGCTTTGTCTATTGATTTCCTGTTTTTTATATTATTGATTTATGCTCTAATTTTTATTATTTTTCTTCTTGCTTTAGTCTTCCTTTGGATTTTTTCCTTCAGTTTCCTAAGATGGAAGTTAGGCTACTAATTTCAGACCTTCCTTCTCTTCTAATATGTGCATTCAGTGCTTTATTTCACCATAAGCAATGCTTTAATTGCATCTCACACATTTTAATAGGTTGTATTTTCATTTCTTTAGTTCAAAATACTTTTAAATTTCTCTCAAGACTTCATCATTGACCTACATGTTATTTAGAATTATGTTGTTTAATCTCCAAATATTTTGAGATTTTTCCAACTATCTTTCTGTAATTCATTTATAGTTTAATTCCAGTGTGGCCTGAGAGCATACTTTGTATAAATTTTATTCTTTTAAATTTTTTAAGGTGTGTTTTATAGCCAAGAATGTGGTATATTTTGGTGAATATTATGTGTGAACTTGAGAAACATGTTTATTCAAGTATTGTTGGAAGAAATATTCTATAAATAATCAATTAGATTCAGTTGACTGATGCTGCTGTTTAGCTACAGTGTCAACCTTGAACCATGTGGACATTAGGGGTGCTGACCCCTGAGCAGTTGAAAATCTGTGTATAACTTTTGACTCCCCCAAAACTTAACACTTACCAATAACATAAATCGTTAATCAACATATATTTTGTATGTTATATGTATTATATGATGTATTCTTACAATAAATTAAACTAGAAAAAAGAATATTTTACTAAGAAAATCCTAAGAAAGAAAAAATACATTTACCATATTTATCAAAAAAATCCTTGTGTAAGTGGACCTGCGTGGTTCAAACCAGTGTTGTTTAAGGATCAACTGTATATACTTACTGATTTTCTATCTTCTGGATCTGTCAATTACCAAGGGTGTTGAAGTCTCCAATTATAATAGTAAATTTTTCTCTTGCTCCTTGTAGTTCTATAAATTCTTTCTTCAAATATTTTGATGCTTTGTTATTTGATATATATGTTAGGGATTGTTATGTCTTCTTAGAGAATTGACCACTCTATTATTATATAATTCCCCTCAGAATTCTCCATGTTCTGAAGTCTGCCTTGTCTGAAATTAATATTACTCTAGCTTTATTCTGATTAGTGTTAGTATGGTATATCTTTCTTCATTCCTTTACTTTTAATCTATCTGTGTCTTTATATTTAAAGTGAATTTCTTATAGACAACATATAATTGGGTCTTGTTTTTTTAATGCACTCTGACAGTTTTTGACTTTTAATTGGTGTATTTAGACCATTCACATTTGCTGTGATTATTGATATAGTTGGATTAATATCTACTATGTTTGCAACTGTTTTCTATTTATTGTACTTGTAGTTCACTTCTTTTTAATCTCCTCTTTTCTGTGTTCTCGGATTTTAATTGAGCAGTTAAAATTATTCCATTTCTTTTCTCTCTTAGCATATCAATTATACTTCTTTAAATTTTTTTTAAAAAATCATTTTCCTAGTGTTTGCAGTATTCACTTGCAACTAATCTAAGTCCACTTTTTGAATAACATATCACTTCACAGGTAGTGCAGGTACCTTATCACAGAGGAGTCTTAATTCCTCTTCCCATCCCTTATAATGTTCCTGCCATCTTTTTCACTTATCCAAATGCTATCATCACCTAATATGTTGCTGCTACTATTATTTTGAACAAATGGTTATCTATTTGATCAATTAATAATAAGAAAAATAATAGACTTTATTTTATCTTTATTCCTTATCAAATGCTCTTCTTTTCTTTATGTAAATCTGAAATTTTGATCTATATCATTTTCCTTCTCTCTAAATAACTTTTTTTTAACATTTCTTATAAAGCAAGTCTACTAATGATAAATTCCTTCCGTTTTTGTTTGAGAAAGTTTTTATTTCTCTTTCATTTTTGAAAGATGATTTTGCTTGATATAGAATTATTTATTGGTGGTTTTTATCCTTTTAACACTTTAAATATTTCACTCCACTCTCTTCTTGCTTGTAAGGTTTCTGAAGAGATGTCCTATATAATGCTTATCTTTTTTTCTCTATAGGTAAGGTAACCTTTTCTTTCTTAGAATTTCCATCTCTCTGCTTATGTTACCTATCTGTTCTTCAAACTTGTTCTATTTTTTTCCCCATTAGAGCTCTTAACATATTAATCATAGTTAAATTTCCTATCTTTAATTTCCATAATCTGTGTCATCTCTAATTCTGGTTCTGATACTTGCTTTGTCTTTTTAGATAAGTTTTTTTTTTTCTGCTCTTCTTGTGTGCCTTGTAATTTTTTTTTGAAAGCCGGACATGCTGTACTGATAAAAGAAGCTGTGATAAACAAGTTTCTAGTGTGAGGTTTTATGTTAATCTCGCTAGGAGACAGGCAATGTTTAATGTTTATTGTAGCTATAGATTCTGGAGGCTTTGGTTTCTTTTTCTTTTTTTCTCCCTCATTGCTTTCCGTTTCCCTAAGAATTCCATCTATTTAAAAATTTTTTAGTAAATTTATTGGAGTAACATTGGTTAATACAATTATATAATTTTCAGGTATGCATTATAATTTGACATCTGTATATTCTATTGTGTGATTACCACCCAAAGTCCAGTTTCCTTCAGCTACCATGTATTTGATCCCCTTTACCCACTTTGCCTTTCCCATACCTCCTTATACTTGACCCCCTTTACTCCATCTATCTCTTCCCTTCACCCCCACCTCCTACCCTCTTGTAACCACTAGTTTATTGTCCATGTCCCTGAGTCTATGTTTGTCCTGTTCCTTTGTTGCTCTTAGGTTTATATCCCACATATAAGCGATATCATGAGATTTTCAACTTTTTCTGTCTGGCTTATTTCACTTAGCATGATTATTTCGAGGTCCATCCATGTTGTTGCAAATGGCAGTATTTCATCTCTTCTTATGGCTAAGTAATATTCCATTGTATATATGTACCACAGCTTCTTTATCCAATCATCTATTGTAGAGCACTTTGGTTCTTTCCATGTCCTGGCCACTGTGAATAGTGCTGCTATTAACATTTGTGTGCGTATATCTTTTCGGATATGGGTTTTCAAGTCTTTGGGGTAAATACCCAGTAGAGGGATTGCTGGATCATATGATAGATCAATTCTTAGTTTTTTGAGGAGACTTCATACTGTTTCCCTTAGTGGCTATACCAATTTACAGCCCCACCAGCAGCGTATGAGGGTTCCTTTTTCTCTGCATCCTCTCCAACATTTGTTATTATTTGTCCTACTGATTATAGCTATTCTAACAGGTATGAGATGGTATCTTGTTGTGGTTTTGATTTGCATTTCTCTAATAGCTAGCAATGTTGAACATCTTTTCCTATATTTGTTGGCCTTTTGTATGTCCTCTAGGAATAAGTGTCTGTTCAGACCTCTGCTCATTTTTTGATTGGATTGTTTGCTTTTTTGTTGTTATTGAGTCATATGAGTTCTTTGTATATTTTGGATATTAGGCTCTTATTGGAGACATTGCTTGCAAATATTTTTTTCCCATTGAGATGGCTATCTCTTTACCTTGTTGATGATTTCTTTTGCTGAGCAGCACCTTTTTAGTTTAATGTAGTCTCATTCATTTATTTTTGCTTTTACTACTCTTGCCTGTGAAGTTAAATTCATAAAAACCTCTTTAAGTCCAAGGTCCTTGAGTTTCGTTCCTATGTTTTCTTCTATGTATTTTATTGTTTCAGGTCTTATACTCAGGTCCTTAATCTATTCTGATTTAGTTTTTGCATGTGGTGATAGACAACAGTCTAATTTCATTCTTTTGCAGGTGGCCTTCCAATTTTCCCAGCACCATTTATTGAAGAGGCTTTCCTTTCTCCACTGTATGTTTTTGGCTTTTTTGTTGAAAATTATTTTCTCATATGAATATGGATTTACTTCTGGACTCTTGATTCTGTTCCACTGGTCCGTGTGTCTGTTTTGCTGCTAATACCATGCCGTTTTGATTACTGTCACTTTGTAGTATAATTTGAAGTCAGGCAGAGTGATGCCTCCAGCCTCATTCTTTTTTTTTTTTCAGGATGGCTTTGGCAATTTGGGGCCTTTTGTGCTTCCATACAAATCTGATGATTTTTGTTCTATTTCTTTCAAAAATGCCGATGAGATTTTGATGGGGATTGAATTAAATCTGTATAATGCTTTAGGTAATATGGTCATTTTAACTATGTTGATTCTTCTAATCCAAGAACATGAAATATCTTTCCATTTCTTTGTATCTTCCTTGAATTCTTCTACTAGGGTCTTGTAGTTTTCGTAATATAGGTTCTTCACATGTTCATTAAAGTTATTCCTAGGTATTTTATTCTTTTTGTTGCAATTGCAAAAGGAATTATATTTTCCACTTCTTTTTCTGATGTTTCATTATTAGAGTATAGGAATGCTATGAATTTTTGAACGTTGATTTTGTATCCAGAGACTTTACTATATTTGCTTACTGTTTCTAGTAGTGTTCTTGTGGAGTCTTTAAGGTTTTCTATATAGAGAATCATGTTATCCACAAATAGTGACAGTTTGACTTCTTCGTTTCCTATTTTGATGCCTTTTATATCTTTCTCTCGTCTGATTGCACTCGCTAGGAACATCAATGTTAGATTGATTAAGAGTGGTGATATTGAATAGCCTTGCATTGTTCCTTATCTTAAAGGGAAGGTTTTTAGTTTTTCACCATTAAGTATAATGTGGGCTGAGGTTTTGTCATAGATGGTCTTTATTATGTTAATGTACTTTCCTTCTATACTGATTTTGTTAAGTGTTTTGATCATAAATGAATGCTGTATCTTGTTGAAGGCTTTTTCTGCATCTATTGATATGATCATATGATTCTTATTTTTTAATTTGTTTATATGATGTATCACATTAATCGATTTGCATATGTTGAACCATCCCTGTGCCCCTGGGATGAAGCCCACTTGATCATGGTGCATAATCTTTTTAATATGTTGTTGTAATTGGTTCACTAATATTTTATTTAGGATTTTTGCATCTGTGTTCATGAGAGATATTGGTCTGTAGTTTTCTTTTTTTGTGTTATCTTTACCAGGTTTTGGTTTCAGGGTGATATTGACCTCATAAAATGAGTTAGGAAGTATTGCCTCCTCTTTGATTTTTTGGAAGAGTTTGAGGAGAATAGATATTAAATCTTCTTTTAATGTTTGGTAGAATTGACTGGTGAAGCCATCTGGTCCTGGACTTTTACTTTTTGGTAGGTTTGTGATGATTGTTTCAACTTCCATACTGCTGATTGGTCTATTTACATTTTCCAGTTCTTCTAGGAAGACTGTATTTTTCTAAGTACTTGTCCATTTTTTCTAGGTTATTAAATTTGGTGTTATATTCTTCTTCATAGTATTTTTGCATGATCCTTTGTATTTCTGTGATGTCAGCCATCATTTCCCCTCTTTTATCCCTGACTTTGTTGATTTATGTCCTTTTTCTTTTTTCTTTAGTGAGTCTAGCCAGGGGTTTGTCAATTTTATTAATCTTTTCAAAGAACCAGCTCTTTGTTGTATTGATTTTTTCTATCATTTTTGTTTGTTTGTTTGTTTTCAATTTCATTTATTCCTGCTCTAATTTTGATGATTTTTTCCTTCTGTTGACTTTAGGCTTCATTTGTTCTTCCTCTTCTAGTTTTTAAAGATGAAGCGTTAGGTTATTTATTTGGGCTTGTTTTTATTTTTGGAGATAGGCCTGTTATGATATGAACTTTTCTCTTATGACCGATTTTGCTGTGTCCCGAAGGTTTTAATATGTTGTACTATCATTATCATTCATTTCTATGTATCTCTTGATCTCTCTTTTTATTTTTTCTCTAACTCAGTTATTCTTCAGTATCATGTTCTTTAATCTTTATGTATTTGTGGTTCTTCCTGTTTTCTTTTTGCAGTTGATCTCTAGTTCCAAAGCATTATGATCAGAGAATACAGTTGGTATGATTTGAACTCTCTTATATTTGTTGAAGTTATTTCTGTGTCCCAGTATGTGGTTAATTCTTGAGAATGTTCCATGTGCACTAGAGAAGAATGTATAAGCAGCTATTTTGCCATGGAAGGCTCTGCAAATGTAAATTATGCCCAGTTGGTCTAATGCATCATTTAAGGATGTTATTTCCTTATTGACTTTCTGTTTGGATGACCTTTCTATATCTGACAGTGAAATATTTAGGTCCCCTACTACGATGGTGTTTTGGTCTGTTTCTCCCTTTAGTTCTGTCAGTAATTTCTTTACATATTTTGGGGCTCCCTGATTGGGATCATAGATATTAATAAGTGTTTTATCTTCTTGGTGCATGATTCCTTTTATTATTATGAAGTGTCCCTCAGTCTCTTTCTTTACCTTTTTATTTTGAAGTCTATTTCATCCAATATTAGTATTGCTTCTCCTGCTTTTCTCTAAATGCAATTTGCTTGAAATATTGTTTTCTACCCTTTCAGTTTGAGTCTATATTTGTCTTTGGAGCTGAAATGTGTCTCTTGGAGGCATGTTTTGATCCAGTCTGTAACTCTGTGCCCTTTTATTGGTGACTTCAGTCCATTTACATTTAGGGTGATTATTGAAATATGAGGTCTTCTTATAGCCATTTTATCTTTTGCTTTCTAGTAGCTTGGTGTTTCCATTGCTTCTTTGTCTTTGTGTTTCTGTTTTCTTTATTTTGGTTGGCTTTTGTGGGTTTTGCCTCTCATTCTTCTTGTTTTATGTTATGTAATTCAGTTCTGACTCTATGGTGTGTGGTTACCATTACAAATATGAAAAAGATAGTTATATATATATATATATATACATATATATATATATATATATACATCCATTTTCTTCTGTGTGTGCCTTATCTCCTTACCCTTTTGCAAATTTGAATCTTTGAATTCTCCCCTTTTCAGTCATTGTTATCTCAGTTTGTTTCTATGTATGCTGAATGTTCATTACTATTTTGCTATAGCAATTCTCTTCTTATTATTTAAGCTTATAATGCCCTGTTCTTAGTAAGGGTTGCACTCCTCTGCTTCTATTTGCTTGATAGTCACTTTACTCCTAATTATGTATTTTATTTTGTTGTTATTTTGTTTTAGGTGAGCTGACCCCTTTCAGAATTTCCTGTAGTGCAGGCCTTGTAGTGGAGAATTCTCTCAATTTTTGTATGTCTGAAAAGGTCTTAATTTCTCCTTTATATCTAAAGGAGAGCTTAGCTTATTATTCTAGGCTGGTAGTTCCTTTCACTTAATAGTTTAAATATTTTATTCTGTTCCTTTCTGACTTGTAAGGTCTGCACTGAGAAGTCTAAGGATAATCTAATGGATTTTCCTTTATACGTTACCGTTTTCTTCTCCCTGGCTGCTCTGAGAATTCTATCTTCATCCTTGATTTTTGATAACTTTAATATAGTGTGTCTTGGTGAAGGCCTTTTTGGATTAAGATAATTGAGTGTTCTCTTGACTTTTTGAATTCAAAGTTCTAGCTCATTCCTTAGATTTGAGAAATTCTCATTCACTATTTTTCTGAAAATGCTTTCTAGTCCCTGTTCCTTTTCCTTGCCTTCAGTAATGCCCATTATTCTTATGTTTCTTCTCCTGATTCTATCAGCTAGTTCTTGTATTTCTTTTTCATTATTTTTCATTCTTTGTTTTCTCTCTTCTTCCTTCTGATTTATTTCTAGATTTCTGTCTTTGATATCGCTGATCCTTTCCTCCATTTGGTTGACTCTATTTCCCAAGCTTGCTATTTCATTTTTCAACTCTTGCAGTGTGTTTTTTATCTCCAGAAGTTCTATTTGGTTCTTTTTGAAGGTTTCAATCTCCTTACTCTGCTCATCTAGCTGTTTTTTCAATTCCTGAAATTGTTAATATGACTCATTTTGGAACTCACTGAATTTTTTCAGAAGTATCATGTTGAATTCTCTGTCACTTAAGTCACATATTTCTATGTTTGTAAGCTCATTTTCTGGAGATTTTTCTCTCTTTCTGAGATGCCTTGTTATTTTGGTTGTTCATGGTGTTTAATGGACTATTTCTCCACCTGAGCATTAATTGCAGTGTATTCTGTTGTTTTTCCAGAAAGAAGATTTTCCAGAAAGATTTATTATATAAAGATCTGTCTTTAGCCTGCTGCAAAGAAGGCGCTTTCCTTTTGGTTTCATAATGCGTGTCTAAGCCTCTTGGATCCCTGCTTTATATAAAGCCTAATGTCTTTTATTTTCTTACAGATTTTAATACACTTGCTTCTCTCAGTTTCAGTCCCTGTCAGTGTTAGCAACAGTTTTGGTAGCATTTGTTCAGATTCCCCTGGGCCTCCACAGTGATTGGTCTCAGAGGGTATGGATGGAGGGGCTCTCTGGGTTGAGAGTGGAGGCTTGTGGCTCAGCCTCAGTTTTGCAACTGGGGCCAGTAGAAATCAACTGTTATTTCTCTGTGGTCCTGTCTCGCTTATCTGCTTTCTGCCCTGATAACTGAGCCCTGCTGCTCTCTGTGTAGAAAAGTCCTGGCACTTCCAGGCAGGGCTAATCAGAGAAGTTGCATCACCTTCTCCCCTCCTCCTTTTCCTGCAAGGAGCTCCCCCAGCTGTGAGAGGCAGCTTCTTTATTTTTCCCAGTCCACTTCCCAATACCCAGAGTTCTGACCTGTGTTAGCTCTTATGCACAGATCCCACACACTCAGACGTGCTGCTGTACAATTTGGGTCTTTTTTGTTCAGTTAGATGTTCAGCTTATTGTTGTTTCAAGGGGAGAGATCTGAGGATGTTTGTCATTCCGCCATGTTTTCTAGAATTATTCTAACATGATCTTGCCTCTCTGGCAGTTGTCACATCTTCCTCAAAAGCCACGCTTAATTTTTAATAACAATGATCTAGTGCAGTCCTCCGAATAGCCACCAATAATTATCATTACCTCTTGTGCCTAAAGCTTTTCTGGACAATTAATCTCTCTCGGTAATTCTAAATATTCAGTTAGGACAGAAAAACACTGGCGTCCTGCCCTCACTCTGCACCTCCCCTCTGCCAAATTCCTTCTTAAATAGAGACTCTGTGTTGCGTTTTTCTCTGCTGTAATCTACTATTATTATACTGAAGCCTTGTTGATGTGGTGGTATAATATTGGAGGGGGATAACACTCTATAATCTTATAATTAAACCTAAAATTTTTAGTGGCATGAGTCTCTGAGATATGATCTTCAGAAGCATCTCTTAGCATTTTTTTCTCACTTTATGTGAGACAGGAAGGCTAAAGGTGGCTGAGGTTGTCTAATTGACCTCCCACCAGGTTGGCTAAGCCTCTGATAATGTAGTTTCCCTTGAGGGCAGAACTTTGTATGGAGAAACTCTGAGTGTTCAAAATGATTACTTTTTTTCTCCCTTAGCCAGAAGCATAAGGGGAATTTTTTTCTCTAATCTTCACCTTGAGAATCTGCTTCTGGAGGTAAAACATGAAAGTGTGGGGGCTGCCCAAGGACTGGGCTCCCAGGGGTTTTAACTCTCAAATTAGTCCACACTCAGCCTCCATGAATTCATCAATTATAGTGTAATTGTTTCTACCAGTTACTGGCTCCAGTGGCTTCTGCTCCTAGTAAGGATTTCAACCTTGATTGTCTGTGTTCTCCAATCTCTATAAGTTTTGGAGTGGCAATTTGCTACATAATCTCAATTTTCTCATGGATCTAAGAAAAGTCATTGATTTTCAGTTTCTTTGGTTTTTAATCTTGTTGTGAGGATGGGAGTAATCACTTCCAAATTCTTTGCATGTTGGAACTGAAACCAAAGTCTCTATTGTGTTTTATTTTTATGATTTACTTTTAAAATTTGTATGCAGCACAATTTACTCTTGGTATAAAGCTCTGTGTTTTGACAAATGCAGAGAATCACATAGCCATCACCACAGTCAAGCAGACAATAGTTCTTTTACAAACAAGATTCTCTTATGCTGTCCAGTGTGATCATCCTCTCTCCCACTCCCAACTACTGATGACAACTATGATATTTCTCAAAATTTTGTTTTTAAGTCATCTTTGAGATTGAAAATCCTCTGAGACTGTCATAGGATATATATTTTGGGGCATTAATAGATCAAAAATGAAACATCCTTTGTGCAGATCCCAAGTAATATAGTGCATTATAGCTCTCAACTCTGTGCTTTCTGTTGGGGGACTGGAGAATGGGGTGAAGGGTTAAAGAAGTACAAATTAGTAGCTGATAAATGGTCACGGGGATGGGGAGCATGACATAGGGAATGCAGTTAGCATTAATACATTGGCTAGATTGAAAATCAGAGGAGAGAAGGAATAATTAAGAGGATTATTTTATAAACTACATAAATTTCTAACCATTGTACTGTATACTTGAAACTAATAAAAAAAGATATATAAATATACTCTGCACATTGATTATACAAGGCTTATATAATCTATGCATGTAAACAAAAATATATGTATCATGATTATACATGGTGTATAATAAATGTGACCTAAAATTAACACATCAAAAAATTAAACAATTAGAAAACACAATAAATAAATAAAAATGAAAGTTAAAAAATAGACAAAATAGTTTTAAAAAGTTATTTTAAAACAAATCTCATAGCCCTTTCTTTGAAATATTTAAGTGAACAGTAGTATACAGACACTCTTGCAAAGGAAGTGACTGACTACTCTCTCAAGGCCATCTTATGTTATAAAGTTGGATGAACTTTGGAGATGACCTAATGACCTAAGGAGGACTCAACAAGCTATAACTCACCAGCCACATCTGGCATAGCACCTGTTTTTGTGGTTGAGAATGATTTTTATATTTATAAATCACTGGCGAAAAAAAAGATTTTATGACACATGAATGTTATATGGAATTCAAATCTCATTGTCTATGATAATGTTTTATTGGAACCTGGCCATACTCATTTGTTTACATATTGTCTATGTGCTATAATGGCAGAGCTAAGTAGTTGTGATAGACTGTATATGGCACTCTCATCATTTTAGATTGATGCTTGGTACACTACAAATTGCAGTGATGCAGTTTTAATTCAACAGCATTTCAAATTTTATATGGTGACATCCTTCCTTTACGTCTTCCTTCCTTCTTCTTCTTTCTTTCTCCTCCTACTCATCTTTTATTTATTCTAATTTACAGTAAGTATGCATTAAGTCAAAAGAAAAAAGAAAAAGTGGAACTTTGAATATCATGTTTTTAAAGACATAGTGGAGTGTGGATTATTTTATAATAGAATTTGATGGCAAATAATTTTTCTGACCACACAATGACATAGTTATGCTAAAAAATACAATATATATCAACATAACCAGGCTAAACAATCATCACAATATTTCCAACTCACAGGAAAGCAATGTAGAAAAACTTAAAACAGAATTCTCATCATAGCAGAATTTCTTTATAAAAATAAAAAAATGAAAAAGAGCCTACAACCAAAGAAGGTTCTGAGTAGTTCATTTGTTAGCCAAGCAAGGAAAGCTGTTTACCAATGGTGAAATGACTAAATTCTGACTGATTGCAGCATCCAAAGAAATGTGTTTCAGAGAAAGAAAAACTTGTTTGAGACTTTTGGCCTTTCAGTGAGAAAAGTTGCTCAGAGAGTTGAAGATATTGGGAACAACATTACTAGTCAATTAAAAAAAAATAAGACATAATTTGGTGTGTTTTTTCTTAGCTCTTGATGAACCCACAGATATTCTTGATACTGCTCAGCTGATGTTATTTATTCTCAGAGTCAATGATGAGTTTGAAGTGACTGAAAAATTAACCATGATAAATTGTCCACAAGTGAGAATATTTTCAAAGAATTTGAGAAAACTAATTCAGTACAACCTGAGGTGGGATCTACTAAAATGTGTTATAACTGATAACAGTAAAAGTATCCGTGGGGCAGTAAAGGCTTATAGTTAGACAAATTTACAAAGTTTGAGAAAATGTAAGGTACTTATAGCCTGTGATTATTCATTAGTAGGTATTGTGCAGAACATATTTGAATCTGTCATGTGTCTCTGATTCAGTAGTTCCATTGGTGAACTTGTTTGCTCTCATGGACAAAACTATAGTCAGTTCCATGAATTTTTGTTAGAAAAAGAAGCCAAGTATCCCAACTTGTGCCACACAGCAGTTAAATGGCAATAGTAAAGTTTATTGCAATTTTTTGAGCTTGGGGCTAAGATTAAATTTTTTTAATTGGAAAAACTGCCTTCAGTCACTGCTATTGAACACTGAATGGCTTGGAAATTAGTTTTTGCTGCACTTTTGATATTTCTTAATGAATCTAACCTAAAATTACAAGGCCGAACAGTGCTCATATGAGAAACACTGCTGTATAGTCATTTTTACAACTAATGTCATTTGAATGGCAAGCAGACTTATATACTTCCAGTGGTATCAAAAGGTAAAACAAGAGGTGGGATCTTCATTTCTTTGCAAATTTGCAACTGATATATTTTCTGAATTAAAACTTCATTTCCAGCAGAATTTTTTGGACCTCAATGCAAATGCAAAGAAAATTTCCATATTTCAAAATTCATTTAACTGAGCAATTGAGGAATTTTCACTTAACCTTCAATTGGAAGTGATTAATCTGCAATGTAATGATATGCTAAAAGACAAATATCAATAGGAAAAATTATAAATGCCTTGTAAGCAATCAATATGTTCAATTCAAATTATGCGCTCATGAATTAATATAGGTATTCGACAGTACTTGTTTGCATGAAAAGACATTTTCAAAGATGCAATATTCATCTTTGAACTAAAATTCTCAATGAGGTAAAATCTCATTACAGATCTACATTAACAGATGAGCATTACCAATCAATGTTGATGATAGGCCAATTATATTTGAACCACAATTAAGTCAAATGTTATTACCCCCAAAAGAAATTTTTTCTTCCATTATAGACCTATATTATAAAAAGTTATTCTGAATAATCATTATATTTTTTATTTTATGAGTAAAAATTGTATGGAAATTTGTTTTCTTTCTTGTTATATAAGTACCTGTATAATAACCTTGATTTTGCCTCTTGGTCCACAAAGCCAAAAATATTTACTATCTTCCCCTTTACAGAAACTGTTTGCCAGTCCCTGGCCTAGACTGCTCTCGACCTCCTGTATGCTAGAAGAGAGTCTGAGGTCCTCAAATGGGGAAGCCCCAGGAACAGAGCCAATAGTCCACAAAGGTCCTTGTACATTACAAATGGACCAAAGAAAGTTTTTAGGGTTTTGTGTGCTGACATGTCAGTCAAATTGTCTTAGTAAAATCTGGCACATGAACAAAATAGGGTGCCTCTTTTCCATCATATGTATATTAGTTTTGTAAGGTTGCAATAACAAAGTACCATAAACTGGTGAAGTTAAAATGACAGAAATTTATTTTCCCACAGTTCCAGAAGCCAGAAGACTGAAATCAAGTATTGGCAAGGCCATGTTTCCTCTGAAGCCTCTAGAAAAGAATTCTATTTTGCCTCTTTCTAATTTCTGGTGGTTGCCAAGAATTAGCATTCCTTGGCTTAAAGCATCGTCACTCCAATTTCTACTCCATCATCACATGACCTTCTTCTCTGTGTGTCTCTGTGTCAAAATATCCCCTTCCTATGAAGATATCAGTCATATTAGACTTAGGGCCCACTCTAACCCAGTGTGACCGCATCTTAATTTAATTAATTTTATCTACAAAGACGTTATTTCCAAAAAATATCACATTCTGAGGTTCTAGTGGACATGAATTTGGCAGAGGTGGGAGAAACAATTCAACTTAGTATATTTTAGCAGTAAAAGGAAGAAGTAGTCAAAATGGTGCTTGGCTAGAAACTTTCAGGACATGTAGTAGACAGATAATCCTTCCTTTCCAAAGGCATTCAAATTCTAATCCTGGAAATATGTGAATATTTTGCTTTATATGTCAAAAAATATCTTTGCTGGTATAATTAAATTAAGGATTTTGAGATGAGGAGATTATCCTGGATTGTCTGGATATGCCCAATGCAATCACAAAGGTTCTTATAGAAGGGAGGTAGAAAAGTCAAAGGCAAAAGAAGGAGGTGGAATGATAGAAGCAGAAGTTGAAATAATGGGCTTTGAAGATGGAAAAAGTTTCAATGAGCCAAGGAATGCCAGCAGTCTCCAGAAACTGAAAGAGAAAAGAATATGGATTCCCCTGGAGCTTCTAGAAGGCGCACAGCTCTATTGACACTGGATTTTAGCCTCATGAGAATCATTTCAGACTTCTGATTCCAGCAATGAAAGCAAATACATTTGTATTGTTTAAGTCATTAAGTTTGTGGTAATTTGTTACACTAGCTATAGAAAGCTAATACAAGGAAGAGAGTTAGTTAAACTGGTTCCTATAGCTAGGCAGAATGAGTTGTGGCTGTGGATGAAGGAAAGGGTACAGCAGAGGAATGGAAGGTAACATTTGGAGGTGTGGGGGAAACTGGAGAAATGGAAGAAAGGGTTGATGCAGGAAAGATCATGCAAGAATGGGTAAGTGTGCACCTGGGACAAACGAGATATCAGAGATACTATTGTGCTTCTGCTCAGTTGTAGGCATGTGTTCTTTAGGAGATAGTTTTTTCTTTTTTTTTTTTTTTAGTATTTTTTTTATTTACTTATTTAATTTTTCAATTAGTTGACATTTAATATTATTTTATATTAGTTTCAGGTGTACAGCATGGTGGTTAAACATTTATATAATTTACTAAGTTATCCCCTTGCTAAGTTAAGTACTCATCTGACATCATACATAGTTATTATAATATTATTGACTATATTCCATATGCTGTACTTCAGAACCCCATGATCATTTTTTAACTACCAATTTGTATTTTTTAATCCCTTCATCTTTTTCACCCATTCCCCCAACCCCCTTTCCATCTGTCAATCATCAGTTTGTTCTCTGTATCTATGAATCTGTTTCTGTTTCATTTGTTTGTTTATTTTGTCTTTTTTTTTTAGATTCCATATATAAGTGAAATCATCTGGTATTTGCCTTTCTCTGTCTGACTTAATTCACTTGGCATAATAACCTCTAGATCCATCAGTCGTTGCAAATGTTAAGATTTTAATTTTTTTATGGCTGAGTAATATTTCATTGTGTGTGTGTGTGGGGGGGAGGTATATATCACTTCTTTATTCAATCAACTATTGATGGGCACTTAGGTTGCTTACATATTTTGGCTATTGTAAATAGCACTGAAGTGAACATAGGGGTTCATATATCTTTTCAAATTAGAATTTTGGATTTTGTTTCCCTTGCCCGCGGAGATAGATCAGAAAAAAATATTACTAAGAGCAACGTCAGTTTACAGTCTATATTTTCTAGGAGTATTATGGTTTCTGGTCTTACAGTTAAGTCTTTAATCCATCTTGAGTTAACTCTCATATATGGTGTAAGAAGGTGGTCTAGTCTGTTTTTGCATATATCTGTCCAGTTTTTCCAACACCATTTATTGAATAAACTGTCTTTATCACATTGTATATTTTTGCCTCCTTTGTCATAGATTAATTGACCATGTAGGCATGGGTTTATTTCTGGGCTCTAAAATCTACTCCATTGATCTACATGTCTGTTTTTATGCCAGTATCATGCCATTTTGATTACTATGTTCTTGTAGTATAGTTTGATATCTGGTAGTGTGATAACTCCAACTTTATTCTCTCTCAAGATTGCTGTGACTTTTTGGGGTCTCTATGATTCCATATAAATTTTTAGATTATTTGTTCTAGTTCTGCAAAAAATCTCATTGACATTTTGATAGAGATTGTATTGAATTTATAGATTGCTTTGCATAGTATGGACATTTTAATCATGTTAATTCTTCCTATCCATGAGCAGGGTATATACTTCCACTTATTTGTATCTTCTTCAATTTCTTTCTTCAATGTCTTATAATTTCTGAGTACAAGTCTTTTACCTCAGTTAAATTTATTTATAGGTATTTTATTTTTTGTTGATGTAATTGTAAATGGAACTATTTACTTAATTTCTCTTTCTAATAGTTCATTATCAGTGTATAAAATACAACTGATATCGAAATATTAATTTTGTATCTTACTACTTTGTAAAGTACTAAATTCATTTATCAGTTCTTATAGTTTTCTGGTGGAATCTTTAGGATTCTCTCTATATAGTATTATGTCATCTGCAAATAATAACAGTTTTACTTTTTCCCTTCCAATTTGTATGCTTTCTATTTCTTTTTCTTATCTGTTTGCTGTGGCTAGGACTTCCAATACCATGTTGAATAAAAGTAGTAAAAGTAGACATCTTTGTCTTATTCCTGATCTAAAGGAAAATGTTTTTGACTTTTCCCCATTGAGTATGATATTAGATGTGGATTTTTTCATCTATGGCCTTTATTATGTTGAGGTATGTTCCTTCTATTCCCACTTTGCTAAGAGTTTTTATCATAAATGGATGCTGGAATTTGTCAAATGCTTTTTTCTGCATCTATCAATATGATCATGATTTTTATTTTTCATTTTGTTTATGTGGTGTATCACATTAATTGATTTGCAGATATCAAACCAAACTTGCATCCCAGAAATAAATCCCACTTGATCATGGTGTACAATCATTTTAATGTATTGCTAAATTCTGTTTGCTAATATTCTGTTGAGGATTTTTGCATCTACGTTTATTAGTGATATTGACCTATAATTTTTTATTTGTAATGTCTTTGCATCTGGAGTCAGAGTAATGTTGGCCTCATAAAATGAGCCTTTCTTTCTCTTAAATTTTTTGGAATAGCAGAAAAGCATAGATATTAGTTCTTTGAATGTTTGATAAAATTCACGTGAAAAGCCATCTGGTCCAGGACTATTGTTTATTGGGAGTTTGTTTTATTACTCATTCAATTTCATCAGTAGTAATAGTCCTGTTCAGATTTTCTGTTTCTTCTTGATTCAGTCTTAGAAAGTTGTATGTTTCTAGAAATTTATCCATTTCTTACAGATTGTCAAATTTGTTGACATATAAAAGTTCATAATATTTTCTTATAATCCTTTGTATTTCTGTGGTGTCAGTTATCACTTCTCTTTCATTTCGATTTTATTTATTTTGATCCTCTCTCTTATTTTCTTGATAAGTCTGGTTAAAGTTTTATAAATTTTGTTTATCTTTTCAAAGGACCAACTCTTGGTTTCATTGATATTTTGTAATGTTTTTAGACTCTATGTTGTTTATTTCTGCTCAGATTTTCATTATTTCTTTTTTTTCCTATTCACTTTGGGCTTTGTTTGCTCTTCTTTTTTCTAGTTCCTTTAGGTGTAGGATTCGATTCTTTCTTTGAGATTTTTCTTGTTTCTTGTCTCAAAGTATCTTTGATTATTTAGTAACATGTTACTTGGCCTCCATGTGTTTGTGTGTTTTTTAGTTTTTTTTTTCTTGTAATTGCTTTCTAGTTTCATATCATTGCGGTTGGAGAAAGTGCTCAATATGATTTTAATCTTAAATTTATTGAGACTTGGGTTGTGACCTAATTTGGTCTGTCTTGAAAATATTAAATGTGTATTTGAAAAGAATTTATATTCTCCTGCTTTGAGGTAAAGGCTCTAAAAGTATTAATTAAATCCATCTTGTTTAATATATCGTCGAAGGCCAGTGTTTCCTTGTTGATTTTCTGTCTGGAAGATCCATCCATCAATGTTAATGGGATGTTAAAGTCTCCTACTATGACTGTATTATTTTTAATCTCTCCCTTTATGTCTGTCAATATTTGTTTTATATATTGAGATACAGCTAGATTGGGTGCATAAATGTTTACAAGGATTATGTCCTGTTGTTGGATGACCCCTTTATTATTTTGAAATGTCCTTCTTTGTCTCTTGTTATAGCCTTTGTTTTAAAGTCAGTTTTGTCTAATATAAGTATTGCTACCCCAGCTTTTTATTTTTCATTTTCATTTGCATGAAATATCTTTTCTCACCTCTTTACTTTCAGTCTCTGTGTGTCTTTTAATCTGAAGTGGGCCTCTTGTAGACTGCATATGTAAGAACTTTATTTTCTTATCCAGTTAGTTACCCTATTTCTTTTGGTTGGAGCATTTAATCTATTTACATTTAAAATAATTGTTAATAGATATGTAGTTATTGTCATTTTCTTATTCACATTTATGTTATCCCCTCCCCCTTCTTCTTTTTAAATAAGTCCTTTTAACATTTCTTGTAATACTAGTTTGGTGGTGATAGACTCCTTTAGCTTTTTTTTTTTTTTTTTTTTTTTTTTTGATCTGGGAAACTCTTTATCTCTTCTTCAATTTAAAATAATATCCTTGCTAAATAGGATAGTCTTGGTTGTAGGTCCTTGCTTTTCATTACTTTAAATATTTCGTGCCAATCCCTGTTGGCCTGCAAATGTTCTGTTGAGAAGTCAGATGAGTTTTACAAGAGCTCCCTTTTGGGAAACTAACTGCATTTCTCTTGCTGCTTTTAAGATTCTATCTTTAACCTTGGCATCTTTATTATGATGGCATCTTTATTATCCTGGTGAGGACCTCTTTGGGTTCCTCTTGTTTGGAACTCTCTGCACTTCTTGGACTTTTATGTCTATTTCTTTCACCAGGTTAGGGTAGCTTTTAGTCACTATTTCTTCAAATAGATTTTTCAATCCCTTGTTCTCTCTCTTCTCTCCTTCTAGTACCTCTATGATGAAAATGTTGTTACACTTGATGTTGTCCCAGAGGTTCCTTAAACTATCCTGATTTTTTTTCTTCCTCTTCCGATTGGGTATTTTCTGCTACCTTGTCTTCCAAATTGCTAATTTGATCCACTCCTTCATCTAATCTACTATTGATTTCTTCTAGTGTAGTCTTCATTTCAGTTATTGTATTTTTCATTTTTGACTGGTTCATTTTTATGTTTCCTATCTCTTTGTTGAAGTTCTCTCTGAGATCGGTGAGCATCTTTATAACTCTGTATCTAGAAGATACAGAGTTTTGAATTCTGTATCTGGCAGATTGTTTGCCTCTGTTTTTTTGAGTTCTTTTTCTGGAGTTTTGCTTGGCTCCATTTTTTTGAGTTTTCTTTTTTTCCCCTAGAGTTTTGTACTGTTCTTTCATTTGAAATATGTTTATTTATCTCTTCATTTTTGCTGCCTCTCTGTGTTTGTTTCTATGTATTGGATAGATCTGCTACTTCTCTCACTCTTTGCTGGGTGGCCTTAGGTAGTAGGTGTCCTGTGTGGCCCAGTGGTGCAGTCTCCCTGATTACCTGTGCTGGATACTCCAGGTGTGTCCCTTGTGTGGATTGTATGTTCCCTCCCATTGTAGTTGAGACTTGATTACTGTTAGCATGTCAGTGGGTGGGATTGACCCTCAGGCTGACTGGCTGAGGATTAGTTATGACCACAGTGTATGAGCTGCTGTGTAGAGTTAACCCCACAGAGCAGAATTCACCCCATTGAGCTCTGGTGTCTGCAAAAAACACTTTTTGTTGTGTGCTGCTTGTGTGGCTGGTTGTGTGATGTTCTGTTGTGGTCCTCAGTTGGCCACAAGATGTGTTGGTTCTGCAGCCTCTTGGAAGGGTCTCCAGTGCAGATCAAAGTAAACATCTGCCTGTGACCCACCCAAGGCTACCTGGTAGGAGCACCAAAGTGATCCACAGATTGTCACTGACTATGCTGGACCTGGAAGCACGTGGGAGAGACCACACTGTGAACTGAGGCTGGCTACCACCAGTACTGGGCCTGTGGCAACTCAACAAAAGGCACAGGGTACCCTGAGACCTGCCACCACATGCTGGTTACCAGTAAGGCTCAGCCACTGAAAGAGCCTTGGGTGGTAAGTGAGTTGGGTGAGGGTGAGGTCTAGGAGGTGATTTAAAACAAAAGGCAAATTCTGTTTTTGACCTGAAATTTTAAATAAAAATGATTTTTGTTTGTAGAAAAGAGGTTTTTTTTTTTTGAATTAATGACAGAACTTAGAATGTACATGCAGTTTTTCAGATTTAAAACACTCCCAAGTGATCTTCATAATCATTGTTCCTTCCAGATGAACTCCTCCAGATGCCTTTGTTCACTTTACAAAACACAAGAATGTTGAAAAGAACTCTCAAAGTTTTGTATATAGGGGATGTTAAGACTCCACTTTGGCTTGAGAAGCTAAGAAATATTTGTAGCCAAGCAAACATTTCATATGTGGGATGTTCCCTACTAAGGACGATTTGCCCACAAGCATATAAAAGTGTCAGGGAAGTAAAAAAAAGCTGAGCGTTAACCACTGGCTATTGAGCTTTGATCAGTATCTCTTAGCTAAAAATAACCTCTCTGCTAGCCAACTCATTCTGTTATTACCCCAAACTTCTTAGGAAATAGTAATGCTGGAAATATTTTTCAAAGACATAGTAAATTAAGAGAACGTCATGCCAAACAGGGGACAAAAGATTAGATACCCAGAAAAAAAACTTAAAAACTGTTTAAAAATTAGAAAAACAATTTTTATTTGAAAAATAAATTATGGTAGCTACAAGTTTAACACTTGATTTTATTTATTTTAAAGAGGAACACTATAAGGCAAAAAAGATTAGAATGATGTCTTCAGAGATCTAAAAAAATTTAATTTAAAAAGAATATCTTTCTGGGATAGATATTGGAAGTTGCTGTCCACTCATAAGTAAATAGGTGAGATCAGAGCTTTTTAAACTTGATCAACAGTTGTTTTGAAGCCCTTCTTTCCAATTAGAGAGCTTTTAAAAATACTGATGGCCAGACCCCAAATCTTGATATTCTGATATAATCGGCTAAGAATCAGGACTAAATGGGACTAGACTAGTTCCTGAAAATGTAAAAATTCTTTGGCAGAAATTTTATAACTGTGACCACTTAATTTTAATAAAGTGATTATATTTATGATCAGTTTAATTTGAATAAAATTATAACCTAATTTTATAATTATGGTCAAAATCTTATAATTATGACCAATGTAGTGGAATGAATTATTTAACAAATTTTATTTAGCAAACATTTATTACATACTAAATAATATATGTAAAAAAGTGAGAATTCTCATGCCATGTGACATTTTCCGGTATAAAATTACGTTTAAAGTAAAGAGGTACTAGAGAGAGAAGAGAGGTTAGGGTTATTTAGGGTGGGGTGGGGAGTGATGTAGATAGAAGAGAAAGCTCTGGTCTTAGCTGAATTTGGAAAGCTAACTAGAATTTGTAAGGTTAGCAAGCAGAGAGGGCATTTCTAGACCCAGGAAAAGCTTGTGAAAAACCACAGACAGAAGACAGCATGTTCAGAAGATGATCGTTCATACTGTTGGAGGGTCACATTTTAGAGGTGTAGCAGGAGTCAGGAATTGGCAAAAGATAGGAAGTGATGCTACAGAGTTGGGCTGGCTCCAAGACTAGTGGGCGACATTTCAGCATTTCAAGTCTCAGAAGGCACGTCCTGGAGCAGACAATCATTGGAGGGTTCTCAGAGCTGGGACATGATCAGACTTGATTTTTTGTGTGATCCCTCTGACAGCCCTGGGAAAGATGAGCCTAAGAGGAGAGATATTGGAGTAGAGAGATAAAGAAGGAGGCTTTTGCCAAACCTAACTAGAAGACTTGAACTAAGTGAATAGAGAAGAAGGGATGATGTTAAATATATCAGGGCAACACAACAAACAAAACCTGGTCAGTGGGTATGGGATACAAAGGACACTGAGAGTCAAATTTACTTCCAGGTTTTTATTTGACCAGATAGCTTATGACACCCATTAGGCACTAAATAGTGAAGCACAATTTATTTAATAGAATCAGTCATATAGAAACAGATATATTCAGGCTTAGCTTAGTGACATAGAAAGTGAACTGTTTCTTCAGGTAACCTCAGCCTCAAATGTATGCATGTGGAGATAGGGACATGGAGTATGTGTGTGTTGGTATTCAGGGTAGAATATAAGAATGAAGTAATGGCTTTTACTCTGTTTTGTTTTAATTGTGGTAAAATACAACAAGATATTCACCATTCTAACTATTCTAACTATTTTTAACTGTACAAGTCAGTGGTATTAAGTAAACTTACATTGTTATGTGACTATTACCACCATACATCTCCAGAACTCTTTTCATCTTGCAGAACTGAAACTCTGTATTCATTAAATAAAAATTCCTCATTCCCCTCATCTGCAGATACTGGCAAGCACCATCATTCTACTTTCTGTCTCTATGAATTTGACTGTTCTAGGGATCTCACATAAGCGGATTCTTACAGTATTAGTATTTTTTTGTGACTGTTTTTTTTCACTTAGCATAACATCCTCAAGGATCAGCATGTAATAACATATGTGAGAATTTCCCACCTTTTTATGGCTGAATAATATTCTGTTATATTATATACCACAATATGTTTATTCTTTCATCCACTGATGGATACTTGGATTGCCTCCACCTTTTGGCCCTTGTGAATAATGTTATAAATATGAGTATACAAATAACTCTTCAACACCTTGCTTTTGATTCTTTTGGATATATTCCCAGAAGTACTATTGCTGGATCATATGATAGTTCTACTTTTAGTTTTTTGAGGCACAGCCATATGTTTTCTATAGTGGCTGCACCATTTTACATCTCACCAACAGTGCACAAAGGTTCCAATTTCTCCACGTCTTCATCAATACTCATTATTTTCTGTGTTTTGTTTTATTAATAGTAACCATGCTAATGGATGTGAGGTAGATCTCACTGTGATTTAACAATGGCCCTTTGCTCTAGCTTCCATAAAGCAGTTACAGCCTTAATCATCAAATCATCTCTTACAGTTGAGGGGCCCATGGAGTTTCATGATGTGGCTTACAACATTGCTCTTACCCTTGCCTTTTCCTGGTTATTCTTATGATACCCTTTTTAGACGTGGATGTCATTCTATTGCTGAGTCGGTGTCCAAAATGGGCACTTATGCCATCCTTCAAGATGGAGCAAGGGGCTCCATCTTGCTTTGCTCCGACAGCCATCAAGCCAAGTAGGGCATCCACCAGCCTCCCACTGCTCTTTAGTCCTAAACAGAGCCTTGAACTCATGGCCTCTTTTTCACTGGTGTCCAGAACCAATCATTTGACCTGCATTTCAGTCCATTGCTGCCCGCCTCTCTATCTGACACAAGGGGAAGGGCCAGAAAATAAGGTGGAACATACAAAACTGGGCTGCACACCAACATTGTTCCCCTTTGCAGCCTAAGCCTATTCCTTGTCACTCCCTCTTCTCCTGGTGCAAGTCCCTTCTCCAGTTTAGATATTGTCCTGGAGATAAAGAACAGCCTCTGGTCTCCAACTACTTGGAGACTTAAACCTATAGGATGGCTATGAGCCCCACAGATCACAACCACTGTCCACACAAGGCTTATGGGCCTTCCCTGCAAATAAAATCCTCGTGTGCCTACTTGGACATCCTGGATTTAACATGGGTATGAGCATAGGTCTTTTCACTGCCCTCTTGCTTTAATATCATAGAGAATTCAAAGAAAATTGCTAGAATTTAAACATATTCTTCTGTCTAATATAGAAATTATTTGTGTTTAAGTGTCATATAAATTCTGGCAAAATAGGTTCTTGCACTAGTCAAAGTAATATTTTCTGTAAGTCATTTCCTACTCCTATGCTCACACCTGAGGCTTAGAGCCTGTGTTTGTTTCCTAGGGCTGCTCCCACAAATTACCACAAACTGGGTGACTCAAAACAACAGATATTTATTCTCTTACAATTCTAGAGGCCAGAAGTCCAAAATGAAAGTGTCAGTAAGGTTAGTCCTTTCTGGAGGCTCTGAGGAATTGTCTGTTCCATGCTTCTCTTCTAGATTCTGGTGGCTTCCAGAAACCTTTGTCATTCTTTGACTTTTGGGAGTGTAATTCCAGTTATGATGCCTGTGTCTTCACATGTTCTTCTTCCCAGTGTCTATGTGTTAAATCTCCCTTTTCTTACTCTTAAAAGGATAGCAGTTATTAGATTTGGGTCCCACCCTAAACTGAAGATGATGTTGGCACAAGACCCTTAATTAAGTACATCTGTAAGACTCTATTTCCAACTAAGCTCACATTCGTAGATATAGGGGTTAAGGCTTGGATATAACATTTTGGGGCCACTATTGAACCCACTACAGGGCCCAGTGTTATTTCTGAACATGTTGTACAAGATCTAGGTACAAGACCTAGAAAAAGAATTAATCTGATAATTGGCCATTTGGAATAAACTGAGAGATTGATGAACTTGTAATATTGGTTGCAAATAACAGTTTCTGCTTAATAACTAAGAAAAATTATTACTTATATATGCCATCCAAGATTGATTACTTGGAAACTTTTAACAAAAAAAGACTCAAGAGATGAAATTTATTGTCATTCTCAAGGTCTTCCTGAGCAGAATCATATATGTACTCCTGGAAAACACTGAGAAATAAGGCTGTCCTGGCCAAGAGAGAATAATCTAAAGTCTACAAAGACCAGACAGAAATACCCAGCAAGGAAACAGAGTTTCCTGGGTGAAAGAAGAATGGCAAGGAGATGTTGAAGTTAGAGAGAGAGAGAGAGAGAGAGAGAGAGAGAGAGAGAGAGAGAGATGATGATGATGATGCCGCCAGTCCATCCTCAAGATCGTCTGCCCTGCTTACCACAAGGGAGCTGAGGCCATTACAAAGATAGAACTGTTCTAAAGGTGGCCTCAATTCCTATTCCCTTTCTTCAATACCCATACCCACTCTGTGTTAGACAATACCAAAGACTAGGGAAAAAAATAGTGACTGAATTTTATTATAGGGTCCTTTAGTCTCAGTGGTGACCATTATATAAAGTTTACTTTATATACCTTCAGAATTGGTTGGACATTTTGGTGTTAGCCTTGGCAAGAATTGAATTTATGGGATTGATTTAAAAAGAGAAAAGACCTAGCTTCACAGAACTAAAGCAAGATGTAAGACTTTGCAAAAAGGGTGAAGTCTGAAAGGGAGGAGCAACACCTTAAAATAAAAAGGCTCAGTACTCCCCACATTTATTGAACTGAAGTAGCTGCAAAAAAGTACATCTCACCTCCTTAAACTGAGGTGGTGAGATGCTCCTTATTTTCATGGGACTGAAACAACTATGATAACCTTCACGTGTATTTAATTTCCCAGAAAAGTAGTAGAACAATTAGTGACAAATTATTAAAGAACTTTTTTTTCTATGTTGCTTGCCTGAGTTTGCCCAGAAGAAAGATTACATTCTTGACTATTGCCTACTATACTCTGGGAAACAGTCTCTGAATAGAGAAAAGATAGGCAATTGGAATAGCCAAGGAATAGAAAATTCATCCACCTAGCTATCTACCCATCCATCCTTCTATCCATCCATCTATCCAATCCATTCATTATCCTCCAGACACATTGGGTACCTATCCTGTACTGCACACTGTAGAGCATGTAAAGATGAATATGATGTGATACTGACATCTCATGTTCTGAAACCTTAGGATCCTGTGATTCTATAGTCTTCTCCATTAGATGATAAGCCCACCAATCTTCTTTGAGTCAGGCTAAATATTTGACTCTCAGAGAAAGGGGTGTCCCAAATCAAAAAGTATAGGTTCAAATCCCAGCCCCATCACAAGTTGTGTAATTATGGGTTAATTAATTAAACTCTCAGGATCATAGTTTCCTCATTTATAAGTAAGAAATCATTCCAACTTCAAAAAGTTATATGGAACAAATAAAATAACTAAAACTCCTGCATATAGTAGTTCTCTTTTTCTTAATTCTTACAGAAAGATCTTTCCCTCTAATAGGAAAGTGGCATTTCTCTCTAAAACAGTCTGTGGTGTTTAAAACCTTGCTTTTAGGCCCATAAAGAGATGGATTTAACTGCATACCCCATGTCAAAATTAGCTGGCAGTTTTCCCAGTTTTTTCCACAGTACCTCCCTTCCAGGATTTTTAGAATGTCTACTTTAGAGCTTCCAAGCCATCTCCTGCTAATGCCAAGTCAACTTGGGTTTCTCTCCCCAACAGTGCTGCATCTCCTTGAATATTTATGATTTTAGTGCATGCTAGTGTATTAAGGATTTCCAAAGAAGCCATTATCGCTCTTACATATGTTTGAATATTTGCTCACCCAGCCTAAGGATTCTCTGTTGCATACCAGGGAGCCATATACATACCCCAAGTATGTGGGTCAAAGGCTATTTTCTATCATTTGGGTCAGATATATACTATTTATAAACATCTTAGTTTGATTTTAGTTTTCTTTTTAATCCTAAATTCTCTCCAACCAAATTTGAGTTCAGAAAACATTTATTTCCAAATGACATTATTATTAAAAACAAAGAATAAGTTCTTAAGAGATTACAGCTCTTAAGAAAAATAAAATGAGCATTGGTAAATGTCATTTCAACCAATATGGGAAGTATCAATAGAGGTTGAAATTCCAGAATGATTTGCTAATTTCACAGAGATTACATTGTGCAAATTATGGATTATTTTTAAAGACCTTGTTCCATCAGTTCTTCCCGCAAACTAGCTCTGTATTTGTGGGCAGATCATCTCTCAGAATTTACTTTTCTCATTTGTAAATGGGGGCTATAATACCTATGCTCAGGATCATTGTAAAATTACAGATAATACCTGTAAAAGATGTGACAGGAAGCCTGGTACCTGACATAAATAAACACTGTGTTTTTATTATGATTTCCTCTTCTCACTACTTTCATATGCACTGTGTCTCAAGGGTGGGACTTTTTGTAGGTCAAAATGGCATCTATATGAGACTAAAGCTATCCAAAATGCAAAATATTTCTTCTATGCTTGAGGGATGTAACTCTTCCCTTGTTGATTTGTGAATGACTACAAATAATCAGTCAAATGAGTTATTAAATTTGATGGTAGAGATTATTGAAGATTTGAATCAATATTATAGTAATGCACACAGAGAGGTAGTTGGAATTTCCTCCATTTCATATTTTGTAGATATATTTATTCTAAACCTTAGGTATCAGAGTGTGAGACTCAGGTACACAATGATGAATCAAACACACATGGTCCATATTTTCATGATGTTTCAAGCCTTAAACAAACACAAATTTACATGTATAATTACAAATTGTGATAAACCCCATGAAATAAAAGACTAAAAGCTATGAGAAGGAATGACATGAGGGACAAAATTTAGATTGGAAGATTGGTCAAAGTAGGACTGAGTGGGGAAATGACCTTTAATTTTTGACCTATGATAGGAGCTAGCCAGGAAAAGAATGAATGTGAAGTACATTCTACTTGGAGGCTGGAGAAAGTGGATCTAGTTTGAAGAGCCAGGAGAAGGATGTGGATCCCAATAAGCTAATTAAGGGGAGCATGAAGAAAGATGGCATTAGAGAAGAGACAAGGTGGGATCTTCCAGGGTCTTGTGGTCTCATGTTACAGATTCTATATGTGATCCTGGGTACAATAGGGAATGTAGGAGTGTTTTAAGTAGCAGAATGATCTGATGAGATTCAGGATTTTTAGATGACATTCTAGCTGGTCTGTAAAGAATGAATTGGGACCAGGGTGGGAAGAATGGGGGAAGGGCATGAAGGTTAAGCAGGTTAAGATCTCACCAGTTGGAAGGTGGTGAGAGACCAGCTGGCTTGATCTAGGGTGGAGGCAGAGCTGAGAGCACCTGCTGCTGGATGGATCACAGGTAGGAGGCTGATAAGAAACAAATGGAAGATGAGTTCCAGGTTTCCTGCTTGCACACCTGGGAGAGCATTAACAGCACCATAAGAGTGGGCTTAAGTTGGTCATGGAACTGTTGTGTTATGTATGTACATCATCTGCTCTGCTTTTATTAAACCTTTTTTTATTAAAGGTTTTATCAAACCTTTAATAACCACTGCTTTAGAAGAATCTCATGCTCCAAAAAAATTATTCTCAGGATTATTGTACTCTTAACATCTGCCCCTTTCTTTCTCTGCACCTTTGCTCTTGTCTGAAATGCCCTCCTCCAATTAGCAGTCTGACCACCCTTTCAGACTCAGTTCATGTTTATTGTCTCCAGAAAGTCTTTGCAGAACACCTAGCTCCCTGGGCTTCTTCTGACACATCATACTTGGCCTTACAATCTTAGTTTTCTTTGTATGAGTATAGGCCTTCCCCACCTCCAAAAACTGTAAATTCCTTGAAGGCAAGAATGGGATCTTTATATGCCGACATGAATGCTGAAACATGGTCAAAGTTCAAATAATGTTTTTTGATTAAGTGGTTGAGTTCACATCAAGTCAGGGGAGGCTGGTGAAGGAGTTCTATTCAGGATCAAATGGGACCTTAAAACAATTAACCCTACAAATTGAAGCTATTCAACTACCTGACTACATAAAAACAATGTTAAGTTTTAACATATTCTACACATATCACAAAAGAATTGCCTCTGTTCTTTCCTATCTACCAGTGCATATTGGAGATTGAACTAGAAGAACATATTTTTAGAGTTTTGTGATATTTCAATATTATCTGTTGCTGTACTTTATACAGCCATGTTGTTCATTTTTGTTTTTCATTCTCTGAAATATATTCTCAAGACAGCTCCTGGGCATGGGTCCAAAAAAGTTTTAAAAAATCAGGGTATTAAAAATACCAACCAAATTTTCAGTTGCAATGATAATTATTAAATTGATTTCATTTAATACCAGGCTATGATCTAGACCACAGAAAATTAACTCTTGCCTTTTTGAATATTTAT
Source organism: Eidolon dupreanum (assembly GCA_028627145.1). Lineage (NCBI taxonomy): Eukaryota > Metazoa > Chordata > Mammalia > Chiroptera > Pteropodidae > Eidolon > Eidolon dupreanum. The sequence continues at coordinate 41,406,048 of CM053514.1, read as the reverse complement.
GGAGCTGGGACTCTACATAAGTATCTGTTTAAATTTTTGATAGTTTAATTCCCCCACCCAGAGTATGCCAAATCATGACACATGTATCTTTAAAATATATCTAAAGTAACTTTGAGATTTGGAGAATTTTCTAAATAATATGGAGGCCAATTACAGTGCTATAAAGCCAGATAGGTAGTCTTTTGGCTTAGAATATTGAAGTAAAAAAAAAAAAGGAAAAGTCAATATGGACATAACTTGATTTTTACATTGCATTTTATTGTCCTCTTTCTGGAAACAATTCATTCAGAATTCCCTGAACTGGAATTCTCTTTCTTTTGTCTAGGGGTTTTAACAGCTGGCTCAGTGGTTTTAACCCCATCTCAATAAAATTACCTGTGGAACTGGCACCGAGGCACCAGGGTGATGCTAATGTGCAGCCAGAATTTAAGATCAAGGCAGCTAACTAAATATTAACACACTGGAACAGATATTCTTCTATCTAAGCACACAAAACAGTAATAACATGTTATTATTATTATTATTATTATTATTATTATTATTATGGTAGTTTCAGTCTAGAAACAACCAAAATGTCTATCAACAGTAGAATGAATAACTAAAATGTGGAATACTCATATGGGAGATTACAATACAGCAATGAAAATAACTGAGTTACAGCTACACAAAACAAACAGCATAGATGAGCCTCATCATGCTGAATGAAAGAAGACACATAAAAATGCATATTGTTCCATTCTGTTTTCATAAACTTCAAGCAAATCTAAACTATGGTGTTAGAAGTCAGAGTATTGGTTAAGTTTGGGAAGGGTGATAGGTCAGTGATTGAAAATGATCACAGGGAGAGAATCTGTGGTGCTAGTAATGTTCTATTTTTTGAGTTTTGTGAAAGTTAGAGGTTATACGACATAAAATATGTTTTGCTTTATCATTTCAGTATATTCTTAAATCAATACACTGAAATAATTAGAGGTTCATCTGTAGTATCAAACACTATAGTCTTTTAGAAAAGGTGTTTGGTCAAAAAAAAATAATCAAGAGATTTGACAGTAACTTATCACTGTGGGTCTTGATTTTCTACTAGTTTTTGGTCTTTTACATATAATACAATCTTTGAGACAGACTTACTTAAGATAATAATTTGGAAATTAATATATTAATCATACTGAATGGCATCCAAGATGAATTTGTTAATTTAATTCTGTTCTAAAGCATGTAGCATATGGTATAAAGCCAATTATATGATTTTCAAATAAATGTAGTATCTTATAGACTCATGTTGTAATACAGATCTTAACAATGTTAACACTGGAGTATTTTAAATCACCCTTAATATATTGAGGATGCCTAATAAATAAAAGAGTTGAAATATTTTATTGATTCAAATGATACTACACTGAATTATTTAATTCACTTCTAAATGTTATTTTCTGATTATGACAGTAATATGTTTATTGTAGAAAAGTTAGAAAATAATAAAAAGAAATAAAAACACTTGTATTTCAATCACCTAGAGGTAAGCACTTTTAACACTATAGTATAATTATCTGGGAAGGAGGAAAGATGTACATATGTAGGCATTTAAACAATTTAGCTATGTAGCTTTGAGTCCCATGTTTTTTATCTAGTGATATAAGCATTTCCTAAGTTATAAATGTTCTGCAGAGCTATGAATTTTAAAGGTCACATAGTATACCATAATTTATTTAAACTCTGTTGTTGAACTTTAGGTTTTTCTATTTTCCTTCTTCCATTAGATGCTAAAAATGGAATGAACCTTGTATGGTAGAGAAACCAGGTTAAAGAATGTCAATTATATCTCAATTAAAAAAAAGAATTACAGCAGGTAATGTGAGGGGAGAAACTGGCATATCTATGGCTTATCTGTTGCTGGCCATGTTTGCATCCTTCTCTCTCTCCTCTTCTTTCCCTACTCCCCTGCCCCCTACTTTCACTTTCCCTCCCCCTACCTCTTCCTCCTCTTCTCCAGCCACCAACAGTGACCTCCTTGCTGTTCATCAATACACTAGTTACTTTCCTGCCTTTGGGGATTTGTGGCTTCTTCTGCCTGAATCACTTTTCTCTCCTGTTACCACTTCCTTGAGGTCTTTATGCAAATGTCACCTTTTCTGTGAGAACTCTGGTCACCCCATCTAACATTTACATACATAACCCCAATTCTTCTACCATCTCCCAAGATTTTTTTTACACCTATAGCACCTGGTCTTCCTAGGTGGTCTCCAATCCAAGTAATAACCAGGTCCAACCCTGCTTAGCTTCTGAGATCAGATGAGATCAGGCACGTTCAGGGTGGCATGGCCATAGACCAAGATTTTTTTTTCATTCTAGCATTTATTATGATCTACTATACATTCTATTTCAGTTATTTGCCCTTGACAGTCTTTCCCACTAGACAGTGAGCACCAAGAGTAAGGGATCTTTGCCTCTTATTCATTGCTGAATCTTCAATGTCTGGAGTGTGTCTGTTTCATTCTAAATGCTCAAAAAATATGTGTTAAATGAATCAATAAATCAATGTCACTGTCATCATAATCATCATCAACAGCCCATCTCCATCAGGAATCCTTAATTTAATATCCAAGCTGTATGGAAATTAAAATCTGGTGAGAATGGATACATAATTTAACAGACTCCATTATTTGAAGTGACTCAGGAGTGGGTATATCAGAGACAGATCAAACCATGAAGTTGAATAGATGGTCATTGTTTATGTCACTGAACATAAGAGCTAAAAAATAAGGTGGAAAAACTACTCTGAGTACATAACTAACTAGATTAGAATGATTCAAAGAAGATTTGTGAAGGAAAAAAGAAGTTCTTAATCTTTCTAATTCTTACAAAATATGAAGAGTAATTTATTAAGATGACAGGCTTATGCTCCTTATCTAGAAGAACAAGGTAGCCTGACCTAGTCCAACTACAACTCTGCCACCCCTAGCAGTGGATTAACTCAACTTTGTTCTCCTCTTGCTGCAAGACCAATAGATGCTGTTGAAGAAAACTGAGTAACCAGTTCCTTTTCAAATATGTGATACACAGATTCAGGCAGGCCTACAGCTCTACTTAGCAATCCTGAAATGGAGTGTTTCTCAAACTTTTTGACCTCAGGACCCCTTTTTCCTAAGTTATGGAGAACCTCAAAGTGTTTTGTTTGTGCAGATGATACTTACTGATGTATATTGTATTAGAAATTAAAACTGAGAAGTTTCAAAAATATGTAAATTTTTTCCAAAATTTTTTAAATTTTTCTAAAAAATTTTAATTTTAAAATAGCAATAATAAAATCAACACATGTTAACACAAATAACATATTTTTATGAAAAATAACAATAATTTCCTTAAAATGTCAATGAGAAGAGGAGCATTGTTTTACATTTTTGCCAGTGTCTTTAATGTTTGGTTTAATAAAAGATAGCTGTATTCTCATGTTGACTTATGTATTCAGTTTGTTGAGATATAGGTTCCATATAGCCTCTGGAAAACTCTACTGTCTACTCTGTCTACTGTCAGAGAATGAGTGAAAAAGTAAATAATGTCTTATTATTATTATGTAACTTGCCCTTCATTCTGCTTCAATTTGTCCTGCGCACTGAATCTGTCTTCTCAAAGGTCCCTGATTGTTTTTATGTTACCAATAACCTCCTAATTATTGACAAATCCAATGATAAGTTTCATTGGCTGGAGGCTTTGGGGAAGTCTTCATGGGCATTGAGATTGCTATTAAATACTGACTGAATTTGCAAAGTCAAGGTAAAAGAAAGGGAAGACAGGTGTGAATGCAGGACAAACAGACCCTGTGACAAGGGGCGAGAGGAAGTAGGGCTGGAAGTGTCCTGATAAGGAGTCTGGACTCCGTGAGCATTAAGAAACCATGGATGGTGACAGGGAGGCTAGCTTTGGAAGGAGGAATATTGAGCAACACTTCTTCAGGACAAGAAGAAAGGGGGCAAAGGATGCAGACACTATTATTGGTATTAGTGAAGTACAGAAGAATGGAAAGTGCTCACTCATTTATTCACTACATATTTATTGAGCTCCTATTAAATACCAGATAATTCATAGTTCCTACTTTACTATGTATTATAAGATGAATGCCATTTGTTAAGCACAATGTGAAGAGGGGTGTGGTTATAGCTTAGATGAGCAATAAAGGTTTGGAACAACTTCTGGAATGGGGCATTGTTGAGGACCTCACAAAGAAGAATGGAACCACTAAGAATTAGTCAGAGAATAGTCTAACCCACAGTTGGGAATTGCCAGAGTCAGTGGAGTAGAAAACTAAAAGGGTAAGTGAACTATGGGGTGCTCATAACAGCACAGTTAAAATGATTGGTCCTAGATTCCAGGCTTTTAAAAAAAAGTTATTGAGGTAAAATTTGTATAACATAAAATTAATTATTAACTATTTTAAAGTTTCTGATTCAGTGGCATTTAGTGCATTCAGTGTTGTGCAACCATTATTTCTGTGTAGTTCCAAGATATTTCATCACTGAAAGCAAATCTTATATTCATTAAGCAGTCATTTCCCATTTGCCCCTCCTCCTAGCCCTAGGCAACCATTAACTACTCTCGTATCTATGGATTTTCTTATTCTGGATGTTTCATATGAATATACTCATGTAATATGTGTCTGACTTATTTCATTTAGCATTATGATTTCACGGTTCTTCCCTGTTGTAGCATGTATCAGTACTTTATTCCTTTTTGCTGCCAAATAATATTCCATTCTATGGTTATGTTACATTTTGCTTATTCATTCATCAGTGATGGATATTTGAATTGTTTCCACTTTTTGACTGTTATAAATAATGCTGCTAAGAACATCTGTGTAAAAGTTTTGTGTTGACATATGTTGTCATTTCTCTGGGGTATACACATAGGAGAGGAATTGCTGGGTCACGGAATAACTCTCTGTTTAACATTTTGAGACTGCCAAATGGTGTGTTAAAGTGACTGCACCATTTTATATTTCCACTATCAGTGCATGAAGGTTCTAGATTCTCCACATTATTGCCAAAACTTGTTATTATTTGTCTTTTTTATTATCCATCTTTGTGGGTGTAAATTTGTGGTTTTGATTTGTATTTCCTTAATGACTAATGCTGTTAAGCAATTTTTCATCTGCTTGTTTACCATCTGTACATTTTCTTTGGTGAAGTAGCTCTTCAACTCTTGCCCACTTTTTATTTGGAATGTTTGTTTTTCTACCATTGAGTTTAGAGAGTTCTTAATATGTGCTGTATGAATACCTTTGTTAGGTATATGATTTGCAGTTTGTGGCTTGTCTTTTATTTCCAATGTCTTTTGCAGAGCATAAGCTTTTAATTTTGTTTAGTCCAATTTACTATTTAAAAAAACATATGGATCATAAATTTTTGTATCATGTCTAAAAATGCTTTGCCTAACTCTAGTTTCTGAATATTTCCTCATATGTTTTCTTCTAAAAGCTTTATAGTTTTATACTTTACATTTATATCTATAATCCATTTGAGTTATTTTTTGTATAAGGTATGAATTTAGGTCAAGGTTTACTTTCTCCCCCTACAATTTTTCAATTGTTCCAGTAACATTGGTTGAAAGACTATCCTTTTCCCATTAAATTGGCTCTGCACATTTGTCAAAAATCAACTGGCTACTATTGTCTATAGGGTCAATTTCTGGACTCTCTATTATGCCTCTTTAACATATGTATCTATCTTTTCCTCAATACCACACTGCCTTGATTACTGTAGCTTTACAGTAAGTCATAAATTGTAGTAATATGAGTTTTGCAATTTTGTTCTTTTTAAAAGTGTTTCAGCTATTCTAGTTTTTTAAATGTATTTCCTACATATTTTATAATGAGCTTGTTTATATCTATAAAAAATTTTGGAATTTGATTGAGATTATGTTTGAATCTATAAGTCAATTTGAGGAGAAATGATATGTTAACAATATTGAGTCTTTCATCTATAAACATGATATATCTCATTTATTTAGGTCTTTCTTGATTCCTTTTATTATTAGTCTTCTATAACTTTCAGCATATAGATCCTGTACATATTTTATTATATTTAAATCTAAGTATTTCATTTTTTGGTGTGATTTTAAATGATACTTTAAAATTTTTTCATATTCTAATTGTTTATTGCCAGCATATAAAAATAAAACCGATTTTTATATGTTACCTTGTATTCTGGAGCTTTATTCAACTATTTATTAGTTCCAGGAACTTTTTATGCATATTTTTCTGGATAATCATGTCATTTTGGAGTTAAGATAGTTTTATTTTTTCTTTCCAATCTGTAAGCATTTTCTATGCTGCATTGTGTCAATATCATGTACGCACTCAGGGAAGGTACTAGGATTTGCGTTGGTTCATACACAGAATTGAGAAATTTGCTTCTTCATTTTTCTCACACTTTCCATATTCAAAGGGCTTCTATTCTTGGTCCTTTGCCTAGAAAGTTAGGATTCCTTTTGGAGTTTTTCCAGGCTTACTGTGGCACTTTTCCTCTTGACTCAGTTGCTCTTGTGGTAAAGTGACAAAAAGTTAGGAAACAAATAGTGGGGATTTTCTCCCATACTCTGAGCTGAAGGATTGCTTTTCTTTATTCTCCTTGCCAGAAAGATGGTTTTCTCATGCAGTTATAGGTGTCCTTTCTAATATGGTATGACTCTGCAACTAAGACTATTCTTGGGCAGAACGAAGAAAGAAAAAAAGAGAAAAAAAAAAAAGGAAAAACCCCCCAGAGATTTCTTCCACATTCTCTGGTAATAAGAGCTCCCTTCCAGTCCTCTCACCAGGAAGATGGGGTTTCTTTGCATTTAGTTGCCAATTCCCTCTTCAGAGTTTCACATTAGTGCCACTACCCTTAGGTTAACCGCAGGAGACAAAAGAGGAAAAAACACAAACTTTTCATAAAAAGGTCTGTATTAGTCAGTGTTCTCCAGAGAAACAGAACCATTAAGATACATAAATATATATATTTATGAGGAAATGGCTCATGCAATTATGGAGGATATGAAGCCTGGCAATCTGCCATCTGCAAGCTGGAGACCCAAAAAAAGCCAGCAGTATCATTCAGTCTGAACTGAAAGGCCTAAGAATCAGGAGAGCTGATGGCATAAATTCAAAAGGGCAGGAGAAAAGTGATGTTTCAGTTCAAGCTGTGAGGCAGAATAAAATGGGCAAATTCCTCCTTCTTCTGCCTTTTGTTTTATTTAGGCCCTCAATGGATTGATTAGATGATACCCACCCATATTAGTGAAGGCCCTTTGCTTTACTAAATCCAGTGAAACAAATGCTAATCTCATCCAGAAATACTCTCACAGACCCACTGGAAAATAATGTCTAATCTGCCACACCATAGCCCACTCAAATTGACACCTTTATAATAATAACAATCACACAGTCAAATTTTGGTTCCCTTCCCTCATTTGCCTGCTATTGTTAATTATTAAGGTTCTCATGTAGTTGTTCTTTGTATTTTGTCTGTGTAGTTGCAATCAGTGGGGGAAACAGGTTGCGGTAGACTTATCCCATTTGTGTCCACTGGAAACATGAGGTAGGTTTCTGAAGTGGACTGAAGTGGAAGAAAATCTAGGAATCATGAGACTAAAGTGTTAGGTAGAGCATCAGTGAAGATGTTGAAATTATATAGATGATGACAGGAATCTGGGTGGAGAATGCCTGAGATCAGATGCCAAATTTTTAATGAGTAAAGGTGAGTGGCTTTTGTAGAAGGAGATGATAGGGATGAAGATGGGCAGAGGAAGGCATTAAGACTGTCATCTAGTGTATAAGGCTCACAAGAGGAGTTGTTCAAAGTGATTCAAAGTGGTAGAACTGTAGTCTAGATGTGGCAGCAAAATCCAGTGTGAAGGCCCATCTCACCTTCTAAGAAATGTAAGATTAGGTAGGTTATATGAGAGAGCCTTTGCTTTGAGAGTGATTTGAGGGAAGTTGTGTTATATAGGGAGTGAGGTTTCGGTTAATATATGAATGTTCTGGGTAAGGAAAGGGAGGAAGAACTTAGTGAGGGCATCAATATGCTACACACTGCTTTAACATTTATAGCCCTTAGTTCATGGAATCCTTAACATGCAGAGAGAAGGCAGTATAACATTTTGGATGAGAGTATGTGTATTGACTTAGAACAGAATTGGTGCTCATCTCAGTCATACCACTTGTGTTGTGTGCAATCTTGGACAAGTTACTTAATATCTCTGAGTTTCAGTTGCCTCATCTATGAAACGAAGATAATTACAAAGTATTGTGAGGATTAAATGACAGTATGTGCAAAGTGCTAAATGCAGTACCTGACAACACAGAACAAGTGCTCAATAAATTATAGCTATTATTATCCTCATTTAACAGTGAAGGAGGGACTAAATAATATGTCTGAGTTCAGATACCTAGGGGGTGACTCTCAAGTCTTTTGACTTTATTTCTTCGATTTGAAAGAAGCCCAAGGCCAAGATGGACTGATGAATAGAAGTAGGACAGCCAGTAAGCCAGTCCTCTATCCAGCTCTTATTTGACAGTTCATAGTTGCAGATTTATCTCTTTGTGTTTAAGACAGCCTTCTAGTAAAAAAAAAAAAAAAAAAAAATCACATCTCTCTAGAAACGATAATACATAGAAACTTACATGTAATATATGTCAGGCACTGTGTAAAACTGACATGCATCACCTCATTTAACCCTCATAGTGACCCCTCCCATCAGAGCTGTTATTCCAGTTTCCAGTTGAGGAAACTGAGACCTAGAAAAGTGAAGTAACTTCCTCAAGGTCACATAGTTCATTAATGACAGTGTTGGACTACAACCCTAGACTCCTACTCCAAGTTCAGTGTGTTTTCCTCTCTGCTAAAACTAGTTCTCCCTCAAGGTGAAAGACACTAGATAATCATTTGAACAAAATGGTAAAAAGATATACCTAAGGCTTTTAGTTCTCACCCAGGCACTATTCTCTGGGTAACTTTGTGTTTGTCATTTACTCAATAGTTTTGGTGTTTTTCTCCCTGGGAAACAGAGATAACAAATTCTTAGACTTTGCCTTTTGGCCTACCGTGAGGACCAATAAAAATTAGTAAAGCTCATCAACAGATTAAAGTTTTCAAGTTGAAGATAATAGCTTGAATTCTTCTTCAACCACATATTATCTATTAAAGACAAGATTTGGGATTTCAAATGGCTTTGGTAATCTCCATCAGTTTCTTTCTCCAGGAGTTGACATTTGACTGCCTGTTCTCATTCCATTCTTAATTCTTTCCCTTTTTCTTTAACTATATTTTCCATCTGTCAGCTCATTCCCTCTAATTTCTTCCCATGTCTAGTAATTGTCATTCCCAATATGTCCACATTAAATCTATCATCTAAGTAAAAAACCCAAAAAAACAAACAAACAAACAAACAAAAAAAAACAAAAAAAAAAACTGGAAAACAAAACCAGAGAAGTAAGATTCAACGTAAAAATGTAATTTGGAGTTAACACTTCCACTGCCAGCCAAAATATATTAGGGACTGAATTTATATTGCATCTGGAAACAACCAAAAATGTGGACAAAATGTATGAAACAACTGTTTTCAAGACATCAGATATTAGTCAATGAAGGACAATGATCCTTATTATTGGGAAAGAAATGAAGTGATCTCTACAGTACCGTAGCTTACTGATTAGACAGAGTTTTGAGGCTAAGATGTGGAAAGAAGGAAACAAAGCAGAGCCCAGCAGTTTCCTTGAACTGTGGCAATAGAGTCTCTAGTTCAGGGAGACTTCTAGACTTCCCAGGGCAGACTGTCAGAGAGGAGAAAATTGCACAGAGAGAGAACTCCAGAGATCAACAGTTTCTGCCTTCAGTATTCAATTGAGTCTTGATCAGCTCATGTGTATAAGGAAACTATCTGAGAGCAGGGGAAGAAACAGTCAAAAGGATTAGAGGGAACGATATTCAGGTTCACACAGGGCCAGGAATAATGCCTGTTCCCAAAAGCCAGTATGGAAGACCTCATTATTCATGGCATTTGAAAGAATAATTAAAAGCCTCATGTCAGTACTTGAAACAATTACCCTTCAACTAAATGCTGCTCTTGTCTTGTCTTTAAAAAGCTTAAAAGAAAGACCCAAAAAGATCAAACTATTTCCAAGTAACTATGTTCCCAGAACCAAGACCAAGCATATTTATAGGAATATAAAAATATTCAGCATCCAACAGGGCAAAATTCACAATGTTTGGCATACAATAAAAAATTACTGGGTATAGAAAGAAGTTAGAAAATAAAACCTATAATAAGAGGAAAAAATCAATCAATTGAAACTGACCAAGAAATTATACAGATGATAGAATTAGTAGATCAGAACATTAAAATAGTTATTGTAACTGTATCCTATATGTTCAAGAAATTAGAGGACAGATCAGGTATGCTATATGGAGACATGAATAATAAATAAGACTAAATCAAACTTTTAGAGATGAAAATTATAATGACAAAAATGAAGATTCACTCTATGATTACTTCATGGAATTAATGGCATATAGATATTGCAGAAGAAAAGATTAGTGAAATTGAAGACATAACAATGGAAACCATCTAAAATAAAACATACAAAGAAAGGAAGACTTTACGTGGTCTACTATATATGTTATTGGATCCCCAAAGGAAAGAAAAGACAGGAAAACTAATTAAAAAAAAGACAAGAATTTTCAAAGTTAATGAAAACTGTAAATGTGTAGATTTGATAAACAAATCCCAAGCACAGAAAACATGAGGAAAACTATACCAAGGCATGCAATTAATTGCTTCAATCTAGAGATAAAGAGAAAATCTTAAAAGAAGCCAGAAGAAAAACATAAAAATAAAAACAGATTTCTCATTAGAACCAATGCAACTAGAATACAGCAGAATAAGATTTGTTTGTTCACTATTAAAATTATTAGGATGACATTGGTTAATAAAATCATGTGTACAATTCAATAATACATCATATATTTATTGCATTGTGTATTCATCACCCAAAGTTAAATTTCTTTCTGTTACCATATATATGACTCCTTTTACCTCTATATACCTCCTCCTTCCCCTTCCCCTTCCCTCTGGTAACCATTAATCTGCTCTCTATGTCCATGAGTCTCTTTTTTTTGTCATGTCTGTCACCACCAAGCTGATTGAGAAGGGAAGGTTTCATTGGTGAGATGCCCAGTTGGAAGAACTTACAAGGGTCCAATGTAAGAATGAAACGGCAGACACCAACTTTATTGCAGGAATGCGGATCTATTGCGGGGAACGCGCTTCTGTGCTAGGGGACTGCATGGGCTCACATATGTCACAGTACAATAGTGGCATTCTGCCACACATGCATGATACAATAAGCTGGATCATGCTTACATGAGCTGGGCGCAGGTGCCCTAATACATTAATGTAACATTTTAAATCCGGGGTCCTATTCCTAGTCACAATCCTGGATCACAGGCAGACCTGGGACCAGCCAGGCCGAGGGCCCACACTCCATCCCTATAGGGTTGCAGTGCAGGATCTGGCCTAGAGGGCACTACCTTGGGCCCACAGTACACTTGCCATTCCTGGAGTGGCTTAGCCCCACAGGGCATCACCCCTGGGGTACTTTTTACCCGTTTCTCTGGGTGCTGCTCAGCACACCAGGAACATTGTGACATAGCAACTTGTGCTTATGCCCTGGTCAACGATAGCCCCCATTGTTTCACTACTTGTTTCACGGTATGGGTCCCTACATGTCCCAGTTTTCAGTGGAGCCAGGGGCCAATGTCTGCCAGAACCGGTGGTACATGGGAGGGGCATTGACTACGTCATTCCCGGGGCCTATAATGGCCGATGGCTGGGGACATGGTATATGGTGACCCCCTGCTGAAGACCCCGCTTCCAGAGGTCTGGCCCCTGGCCCCACAGATGGTCAATCATCCACTCCTGGGCAGCCCACCAGGGCAGCCACAGAGTTAGACCTTGATACACAGCCCAACTGTCGGTGCAGATGTGCACTGGGCCGGTTTTATTCATGAGGACTAACCACACAGTGCCAAGCTCAGCCCATTGGCTGGACTGCCCAGCACCAGTCTCATACCAGAAGGTTTCTGTGGAAAGCTGCAATGCCATGGCAGCCCACATCGGGGGCTGCCCATGGCATGAGCTGTCTGTGTACCAGGCATCCTGAGGGATGGGACCTCGTCCCTCTACATAGAGACTCAGTATATCTTCCATCTCAGCAGGTTCTGCTGGGAGCTCTGCTTGCAGCTGTACTGGTCCCAGTAGGGAGTGCAGTTGACCTGACAGGGGGCTCGCAGAGAACTGAATCCACTCCTCCAGATACGTCCCCCACTTGGTCAGTGTAGGGGTCTGTGCAATTCCCATACGAGGAGTCTTTACCCAGGACCGCAGCCACCCCTCCATGGGGTACGTGGACTGTACTGTTATGGGATTAGGGCCAATGATTGCCTCACTGGCCAGAAGGGCTGCATATATGGCAGCCAGATGCTTCTCTATCAGAGAATACCACTCTTCTTCGCCTTTCCATAACTGGGACCAGAAGCCTATCAGCACCTTCCGGGAATCATGCTTCTGCCACAAGCTCCATCCAAACCCTACATCATCCACTGCACCGTAAGCAGAAATGGAAGGGCTGGATCTACTACACATAGAGTTTGGGCTTGTGCTACACCTTGCTTTGTAGCCTTAAAAGCCTCTTCTACCTCAAGGGTCCAATCCCACTGGGCATCCTGTCACACTAGACAGTGCAGGGGTCACATCAAGGAGGCCAAATGGGGAATGAACACTCTCCAAGACCCCAGAAGTCCCAAATAGGTTTGGAACTGATTCAGTCTCAGATCGGGCATATGTTTGTATCTTATCAATCACCGCTTCTGGCATTACTCTTGTCTTACTCAACCAGACAACTCCCAAGAATTTGACAGAGAACTCAGGTCCCTAGACCTTGTCCTCATTGACTGCCCAACCCTAGTTGGTGAGAGCTTCTCACAGGCTGGTTGCTGTAAGAGAATCAGAAGTTAGCATTATATCATCAATATAATGGTATAAGTGCACTGAATGTGGTTGTTTCCATGTGGCTAAATCTTGAGCCACAAAGCCATGGCACAGGGTAGGGCTGTGCAGATAGCCCTGAGGAAGGATGAAGAATGTCCACTGTCACCCTTCCCAGGTGAAGGCAAACTGTTCTTGACTTTCTGGGGCTATGGCAATAGAGAAAAAGGCATTTACCAAGTTCACTACATAATGGTGTTGTCCAAGTTCATGTGACAACCGGTCCATGATGTCCATAATATTCAGGACAGCAGCATACAAGGACAGCATAACTTATTCAGCTCCTGCGGCCTCAGGCCAATTGGCTCCCCGCTAACCAGGTGTCCCAGACAAGTCCCTACTCAGGGAGATAGTTGGCCAGCCACACTATCTCGGGAATAGGAGTGAATTGCTGGTCAGGGTGCAGCTGATTCCACAGCACCAGCAGTACTTCATTAGGTTGCTGCTCAATCTTTTCTGCAGTGACCCCCACTGCAAGATCAAACCACATTTGCCTGTGGCTCACTTTCATGGCCTAATGGGCTGAGGGCTGCTCTGCTTCCGCTTTTCGGCCACCTTCCAGTGCCTCCTTCCGTGCACTGTCCAGTCTGGGTGTGCGGGCAGGCGGTATTATGCACACTTGGGTGGAATGCTCCTTGTGTTTCACTTCCACATTCCCAACCTTACCATAACAGATGTTAACTTGTGGATCCACCTATCCATGTAAGGGGCCAACAGTGCCACCATGGTGCCAAAAGTACCAAGTGGGCCAGAAGTCAAAATCAAATCCTTTATACGGGTTGTAAATACCTCTTCATCAGGGCTAGTATACTGGGCATGAAACACCATCTGTCGCATGTCCATTTCCCGAATTATCTGGACCAGATCTAAGTACTTGGTCCATCTGCTCACTGTCTCTGGCAGCTCCCCTGGGTTGGCCCACACTGTCCGTGCAGAGGACATGAGTTAATCAGGGAGTGATTACCTGCACCTCACACCCCACGCCTTACGTGTCACATTCTGGAGGTGCTGCCTATGGGACTGTATCACCCTTATGGAGGCCAGCTAAGCCATCTCTTCCAGAAATAATTCAGTCCCTTCATCCCTGCCATCCCACAGCCACAGTAACCACCCCAGGCTCTCTGCCATACCTGTTTCGTCAGGTTCCAGAGTTTAGTGGGGATGTACTGGATCAAAGTGTTATGCTTTTTAGCCTGGGGGCGGGGCATGCTGCCAGCTTGCCCCCTCCACCAAGGCTAACTGTTCCACTTCAACCTGCTGCCATATCATTGGCCGTGCCTGCTGCAGTGTTACCAGTGGGCTACCAGACTGGGATTATGGCAGTGACCTGTCAGGGCCCCACAGTATGTATTCTGCTGCTGCCAGCTGCCTTTCCAATGCTTCTTCCTGATGTTGTAGCTGCTGCACCTGCTGAGCCCAGTCCTGAACCTCCAGGCTGGCCTACCACAGCACCATCAGAAATATCCAGGTCACCTGATCTGCTGCCTCCCAGTGAGTGGTCGGGACATTTGGTTCCAACATCTCCAGGGCTTTCTGGACATCCTCTAGATGCGGCTGCACTCCATCCCAATCCTCTGGGGGTGTCCACATAGCCAGATACACGGTCACGTGATAACACTGGGAGGCAGGGGGCCACACTTCCTCCAATCCTGTCTCCTCTACCCGGGATCTTCTGGAGCACTGTGGACCGTATTCACCTCATCCTGTCAGCTACACCATGTGTCAGCACCGAGCTGACACATAGGAAGGTTTCAGTGGTGAGATGTCCAGTTGGAAAAACGTATGAGGGGCCAATCTGAGAATGAAACTGCAGGCACTAACTTTATTGCAGGGAGCGCGTTTCTGCGCTAGGGGACTCCATAGGAAATGCATATAAAAATTATAATGAGATAACACTACACACCTATCAAAATGTCTAAAATTAAAAGGCTGGCTTTCCAAGTGTTAGCTAGGTTACAGAACAGCTAGCACTCTCATACACTGCTGACAGAAATGTAAAATTGGTGCAATCACTTTGAATAAAGTTTGACAGTGTCCTAAAAAGTTATAGCTGAGTACAATAGTGGCATTCTGCCACACATGTGATACAATAAGCTGAATTATGCTTACATGAGCTGGGCACAGGTGCCCAACCACATTAATGTAACATTTTAAATCTGGGGTTCTATTCCTAGCTTTGAGCCTGGATCACATCCAGACCTGGGACCGGCTAGGCCTGGGACCCACAATGTCTGTTTGTTGACTTCAGTTTTATATGTCATATATGAGTAGAATCATATGGTTTTCAACTTTTTTTGCTTAGTGTGATAATCCTAAAATCCATCTATGTGTTGCAAATGGCAGTATTTCATCTTTTCTTTAGCTGAGAAATATTCCACTGTATATATGTACTACAGCTTCTTTAACCAATCATCTATCAAAGGATACTTCAGTTGTTTTCATGTCTATGGACACCATGAATAACGCTACTATTGACATCAGGGTGCACATATTTTTGCAGATAAATGTTTTCAAGTTTTTTGGGTAAATACAAAGAAGGGGGATTGCTGGGTCATATGATAATTCAATTCTTAATTTTTTGAGGAACCTCCATACTGTTTTCCAAGTGGCTGTAGCAATTTGCATTCCTACCAGTATGTAAGGGTTCCTTTTTCTCCACAACTTTTCCAACACTTGTTATTACTTGTCCTGTTGATAATAGCATTTTAATAGGTATGAGGTGATATCTCATTGTGGTTTTGATTTTCATTTCCCTAATAGCTAGTGAAGTTGAGCATCTTTTCATATGTCTTTTGGCCATTTATATGTCCTCTTGGGAGAAATGTCTAGAATGGGATTTTTTAAGTACCTAAAGAAAACGTTATTATGACCTTGGATTAAGCAAAGATTTCTTAGCTATAACACCAAAAGTACAAACCCTTAAAAGAAAAAAAATTGGACTTCATTAAACTAAGAACTTTTGCTTTTCAAAACATGTTTTGTTTTTTGAAAATATGTTGAGTATGAGATAACAAGACAGACACTGAGAGAAAATATTTGCAAATCATATGTGGCACAGGACTTGTATCTAGAACATATAAAGAATTCTCAAACCTCAATATTGTGAAGACAAATAATCCAATAAAAAATGGGCAAAAGTTTTGAAAAGCTCTGTTACCAAAAAAGATGTATGAATAAGTAAGCAAATAAGTATGCAAAAATCTGTCCAACATCATAAGGGAAAAATACATATAAAAACTACAATGAGATAACACTGCACACCACTTTGCACCCACTTTGAATAAAATTTGACAGTGTCTTAAAAAGTTAAACATTTACCTAGTGTATGACTCAGCCAATCTACTCTCAGGTATTTTCCAAAAAAAGATAAATTATATGTCCATACAAAGAATTTTACCTTAATGTTCATCGAAGCTTTGTTTACAATAGGCCAAATGTGGAAACAACTGAAATGTCCACTGACATGTTAATGGATAAACAGAAAAATAATAAACTATTGGTATGCACAACATAGCTATAATTCAAAATAATTATGCTGAGTGAAAGAAGTCAGACATCTCCCCAGCCCTTCAAAAAAAAAGAGTATAACCTGTATGATTTAATTTAAATAATATTCTAGAAAATGCAAGATAATCTATAGTGACAGAGAACACACCAGTGATTGCCCAAGGATGGGAGTTGGGGAGGTGTGGGATTGAGGGATAGCTAAGGGACATAAGAAAATTTTTAGAGGTGACAGATATGTCTTTTGCCTTGATGTGATAATGATGTGTGTGTGTGTGTGTGTGTGTATATTTCAAAACTTCAAATTATATACTTTAAATATGTGTAGTTTATTATATATGAGTTATACCTCACTAAAACTGTTTATAAAGAAAACATGATTAGACATCCTGCCTCTCTATCTCCATGGCTGCTATTTCAAACCTGTTCTTCCAGTTTCTGCTGATTCACTGAGTTCTCAATATCATTCAATAAATCACACCATTTATTAAAAATAAATGCAACTGGGAAAAGGGGGAAACACCCTGGTATTTATAATGTGTAGTAGAGATGTGTCACAGCTCTTGGAACTATGGTCCACAGGTAAGATGAGCAATGTAGAGTGTGTTTACTTTACACAACTGGAGCTGGTGTTAGGTCTCAGATAATTAGTCCCAGTATACTCTTTACCTTGTCCATTTACTAATTACCTGTTTATGAGTTAGTTGTCCTCTGCCACCTCCTACTATAGAATAAACAGAAACTTGCTCTGTTTTGATCATTTCTGTGTTTATAGTAGAGCATAAATATTGCAGAGTAGGTGCTCATTACATTTTTATTAAATGAATAATTAAGTTTTATTACTTCCGTATAGAGCATATATCCAGATATTTAAAAATCTTAATGGTAAAGCCTTCAAACCATCACAGTTTCACTGGTTTCAAGGTTTTCTAGTTTTTAGGCAATGTTTAGGTTTTGTTACAATCACCACAAACCAGACCTAAAGCTTTACTTCCTGGATCATACAATGACTCTATTTTCCCCTCATTCACATTCTTGAGCAACTGAATGAGGAAGACTCTATAATATGATCCTCATTTGAGGAGACCAAATTTCTAATTTTTTTCTCAGTCAGACAGAATTAAATCTGACCATGTGAAACTCTGACAGTGATGTAGCAACAGAGAGGAAAAGGATTAATTCTAGTTGAACACTCTGGGCAGATCCTTATAGACTACTTAGGGCATGAGTACAATTAAATGGAAATGCTGCATTCAGAAAAATGTCTACTACTTATCCAAGTAGCAAAACTCAAGCATTTAAACAAGTGAGTCATTTCATTGGAGAACAGTTTTGCAAAAAATTGAGCAGTGGAAAATTGATGAATTCTTCTTTTGGGCCTTTCATAGTGCAGAGGCACAGTTCAACATCTGGGTGGTATGTAACAGAAATATGCAACTCAAGTAGTTTTTGAAGGGGCAGGGTTGTATGAGTAACAAGATTCTATAAATTGTGCCTTATACATTGGCATAGTAATCCAAGGGCGTCATTAAGCACTTATGCCATAGAAGTTGACACTTATGGCACAGAAGCTTATTGGCATAAAAGTTGACAAGTTCTACATACTTCAACACCTGTTTATAATATTTAGTTATGTCTGTACTTTCACATGAACATCCCCTTGAAAGTCATTTTTCCTTCTGAAAACTGGGTCTTATATATTTCAATGGATATGCAAATTTAGTCTTCCCGAATGGGAGTGGAAGACAGGAAAAAAGCATCCCTTAATGTTCAATTTTTGATTTTATTGGATAGTTATGGACCTAACCCTGTAAAAGGATTCAGATGTTTTTCAGTCTGTCTTCAGATTTAATTGAAAACCCACTGTCTATATTCAATTCAAACATGTTATTACATATCAGACATTATGAGACATTTAACTGAAGAAAAATTGCTTCTTAAAGATCACTTGTAATGAGTACAATAGATTGACCCTCAAAATCAGTCCACCTTCCTAATGATGCCTTTTTTTGAAAGGTCATTAAACCATTTAGTGGATCAAGATCAGCACGGTTTAAATCAAATAGAATGATAAAAAAAATGTCAGAGTACTTTACATTTAGTAAGGATAAGTAATGTTTCATGAAATTTTGTTTTATTTATTTATATGAATATGTGTGTATGCTTACATTGGGTTATGATTAAATGTTTGTTTCTTACAATAGATTGGGGTGAAAATGTTTGAAAGACACTGTTCTAATACACCTTTCTGAACTGTCTGACTCCTCTACACTTGAGATTCTGGATAGAAGCTAAGTTCAGCCAATTGGATATACTTGCATGAGATTTGGAAAGTGTGATGGTTAATTTTATGTGTCAATTCGACTGGGCTATGGGGTGCCCAGATATTTGGTTAAATATTATTCTGGATGTTCTTTGAGGGTGTTTTGGCTGAGATTAATATTTGAATCAATAGACTGAGTAAAGCAGATTACCCTCTCTAAGGTAGGCCTCATCCAATTAGTTGAAGGCTTGAATAGAATAAAAAGGCTAACAACTCTCCCACAAGTAAGAGGGAATTCCTCCTGCTTAACTGCTTCAAACTGAAACATCAGCTCTACCTGAGATTCAAGCCTGCCAGCCTTTGGACTGTAACTACATCATCAGCTCTCCTGGGTCTCCAGCTTGCTAGCTCACCCTGCAGATACTGGGACTTATCAGCCTCCACAATCATGTAAGCAAATTTCTTATAATAAAACTCTTTCTATATAGATATACATCCTATTGGTCCAATTTCTCTGGAGAATCTTTTTAACTAATTCAGAAGGTAAACGTGTATCTATTAGTTCTACTACTTTTTCTGGTAAACACAATGTAGTAAGCAGAATTCTAAAAATAGCCCCCAAGTTTTCATATCTTAATTTTGAGAACTGTGAATATAATGAGAGACCACTCCCATGATTATGTTATGTTATATGGCATATCTGATTTAAAATAGAGAGAATATCTGAGCGGGCTTAATTTCATCACATAAACCTATCTAAAAGCAGAGATTTTTCTTTGATTGGAGACAATAATGGAGGTCAGAAAGAGTAGAGTGAGAGGGGTTCCACATGAAGGTTATTGAACCAGCTGTGATGCTGCGAGAGGACCTATAAGAAGATAAGTGAAAAGAACTGTGAGTGGCCTCTAGAAATTCAGAGTGACCCCAAGCCAATAGCCAGGTAACAAAGAGCTCAGACCTACAACTGCAGGAAAATGAATTCTTGAAAACCTAAATGAACTTGAAAGTGGATTCTTCCCCAAAGCCTCCAGATAAGAACCCAGCCTGCTGATACCTTGACTTCCACCTGGTGAGACCCTAAGCAGAGAACTCAGTAAAGTCTGCCTGGACTTTGGTCCTACAGAATTGGGATAATAAGGGGGTATTGTTTTTAGAGTTTGTGGTAATTTGTTACACAGCTATAAAAAACTTATGCACATAGTCATGGAGATATGTTTTCCTGTAGCAGCATTAGCTGAGATTTAGGAGCCAGTCATTGGTATCAAGAGGCAGGATGTAGGGCATGTGTTTTGGCTGGTACAGACCTAGCAGATGTAGTGGTTGTGGAGCCAACAGTTCCAAAGGTGGCCTTCTTGTTTCCAGCTTTCCTTTTGTGACAGAGATTGGAGTTAATTTGCAGAATAATTCTATAGTATGGTCCTCGGATTCCAGGAGGGCAGCCTAGTCCCCATTGCTCCAGCCATTCTAATGGTGTTTTGAAATATATAAAATTTTTTATATTAAATCACTGCTTAAATATAAGATATTTCTATGATGTACTGAAATTTGACCATTATACCTCTAAATCTCTCCTACTTGTTAAATACAATGACATCTATCAGATTATTTAAATATCTGAAGTATTGACCACTCTTTACTTCTTGAAAATTCCTCTTATTTTGATTTCAATGACATCTCACTCATTTAATTTTTCTTATACATGTCCTCTACTAATTTTAATTCTATTTTGATGATCTCTTTTCATTCAACAAACATTTGTTGAGCATCTCCTAGGCTGAAGACACTATGTGTACAAAGTACAGGGGCCACACCAAGAACTGATTATGGACCTTGTCCTCCAGGGACTTTACAATATGTAAATAAATAACTACAGTGAGGTGATAACATCTATAATAGAGGTAGGTAAAATGTACTCTGGAAGCCCCAAAAGGAAAACACATAACTCTGAGGCAGTCAGGGAACATTTCACAAAGATGATAGCACTTGAAGTGAGTCAAGAAGGATGAGTAGACATGTTTTGGACAGATGAAGTAAGGTGGGCATTCCAAGCAGAAGGGACAAAGAGGGCAAAGGCACAGAAGTTTGGAAGTATGACATATTAAAGCAGGAGCAAGGCATTTACTGTGGCTGGATTTCTGGGTGAAGATGGGAGATTGGTAGAGAAATCAAGTCAGGATTTGTACAGAATGTCACATGTGGGTTGGATCCTAGAAATAGATAGGGTTTATTGGAAATAGTTATCTTATTTAAAACCTTTGATGATTACCCATTATGTTCAAATAAAGCCTGAACTCCTTAACTTGGTTGAAAAGATTGTTCATCGCCTAACTCTCTAGTGCCCCCCTCATTCCAGTTTCCTCTCCTTTTCTATCCATTCACTCATTTATTCGCTCATTTATTTACTCAGAGAGTTTTGGGGGCTGTATCATGTAGCATGTAGCATGTGCAGGTCATTGACTTTGGCTTTCATTCTGGGTGATAGAAAGTCAGTTGAGTGGCCTGATATGATTCACATTTCAAAAGAATTATCCTAGCTACTATCTGGAGTATAGAATAGGATGAGAAACAAGAAGATAAGAGTCAAATAATGAGGTTATCATAATAATCCAGAAATGACTGTGGCTTGGACCAGTATGGAAGTGATGGAGATGGTGAGAAGGATTGTGATTCTGTTTATTTTAAAGGTAGAAATAATAGGATTTGCTGGTGGATTGAATGTAGGGTATGAAAAAAAAACAGGAATCAAGAATGACACCAAGTTTTTTGATATGAGCCACAGAATGGAGATAGTTTCAATTTCTGTGTTAAAGATCATGAAAATATTGAGTTTTGGGGGAAATATCAGGAGTTGTTTTTTAACATGTTGATTTTGAGATGCCTATCAGACATCCAGGCTGCATTTTGAATATGCAGTTACATATAAGCAATTGAAGTTGTAGGAGAGGTTCAAGTGGGACTCGTGTGCAGTCTACTTAGTATTTAAAGCTATGAGAGTGGATCAGATCACCTAGAGAGTGAGAGTAGATGAGGGAGAGAAGAAATGCAAAGACTAAGCCCTACGGTCTCCAGCTCTTAGAGCTCTGGCAAATGTGGAGGAACCAGCAAAGGAAACTGGAGGAAGTGGCCACTGAAGGAGGAGGAGAGATATCAGGAGAGCATCAAGTACTGGAAGCCTAGTGAAGAATATTTTTCACAAAGGGAAGGATCAAATGGGTCAGGTGCAATGGAAGATAAAGTAGGATGAGGTCAAAGAAATGATCATTGGATTTTCTAATGTGGAGATCATTGACATATGATGAGAGCAGTTTCGATAGCATTGGGAAAAAGCCTTATTGGAGTGGGTTCACCAGAGAATTGGAGAAGAGGAACTACAGACAGTGGGTAAGGTAATTCTTTCAAGGAAATTGTTATAAGTGAAGGAGAAAAGTGAGTAGTGGGAGGGAGGGAGGGAAGTAGGGTCAAAAAGGACTTTGTCTTTTTAAGAGTTGAAAAATGATATTTTTTGTGTGTGTTTTCCATTTTGCAGATAGAAATAATGTTATGGGAGAGTCAGGGAGAATTGTTTGCAGCAATGCCCTTGAGAAGGCAAAAGTGCCTCAAGTCTAGTATCCAATGAAGAGTTGGCTCAGAGAGGGATGAAGATATCCGCACTAATGTTGGTGAGAGCAGAGTACATGGAAATAGAAGTAGGTGTGATGGTAGACATGCTGGCAGGTGATTTTGCAAATTCACTTCTCACTGATTCAGTTTTCTCAGTGTAATAATAAGGAGTTAGAAGATGAGAGTGAAGAGGGTTTGGGAACAACTGGAGATATGCAGAGAAAGAAATTGCAAAGTGCTAATTCAGGGAGGTATATGAGTAGCCTTTGACCTTATTGAGGTCAGTGGTCCTGAAGTAACTGCTATGTGTTTTTCTCCAATAAAATTGGATATTGATGCAGATGAGAGGTGAGTTTAATTGAACTTCTCGAAGTTTTCCACTTCTTTATCTTTGCCCAGGTTATTCCATCTGCCTGGAATACCTTCTCTACTTAGTTCACTCATCTTTCAACTTCTAGCCTAATTGTCACTTGCTTAATTAAGTCTACCAGGCAAAGTTAATAACCCCTTCTTGGAACTATCATAGTACCATGTGCATCTTTCTATTGTAATATTTGCCATATTATAAAAATTGTTTTCTATTTCCACAGTTAGTTTGGCCAATCTTTGAGAGCGTCAGTTTGGTCACCTCATTTTCTAGTATGGTGTTTGACCCATGGTTGCCATTCATTAATTGCCTATTGAATAATATAGATAAAATCATCAGAAAGAGTTGGTGGGTAGGAGAGGTAGGCTCTAGAGAAAGAAAGATGATAGTATTTATAACCAACCTAGGCTGCTCTACGAGAAGAGAACCTCCTGCCAATGAGGGTAGATAAAATAACTGCTTACTAAACTCTGGTGGTGGGGTAGAATGGGGCCCAAACTTGAAATGAAGCCCATGTAAACTGGGTCAAAATACTCACTTTTGCTTTGAGGAGTAAAAGAGTTCATATATATGAAAGAATTTTATAAATGAAAATGTCCTATACAATTTAAGATTATTTCTTACAATACTCTATGGCAAGATGATAGAAATATGTTGAATTTGTATATTTTGCTAGAGTGTAGGCTTTATAACAAAGGAAGAGGAAGATAGGTTAAAGATAAAAATTAATTGTAACTATAATCTTGTTGGTCTTTCTACTCTTAAGAGTCTCTATGAAAGATATCATCATGATCTCTTTCAGTTACAGTATGTTCCAGTGCCTCACTGTCTCTGAGCCAAGAGACCTGGTGTGACCTACTTTGCTAAGCCAGGTGGTAGTATAGACAGACAAAAGTGCCAGAGCACTCTGCAGGAAGTAGAGAATAAGAAACCTGCTGATCTGACTGGCTGGCATCACAATGCCCAGGTTTGAGAAAGGTCTATGTTTAGAAAAGGCAAACCTTCCACAAAATTCTAACACTCAAGGGAACTTTCTAACACATTGGCAAAATTAACAATTTCAAAGCAATAAAGTGTTTGATCCTTAATGCTGATGGGAAGTAGTATATTTTACCCCAAGTTCTGACTTCAATTGTTCTTCTTTACTTCTCTTAGCTTTTCCTTAAGTTTCAAGTTTCTTAAGGGCAGGGGCCATGTTTTATATTTCATATCCTCTGCCCACACATGCCTGCCCCAGATTTTATAGGTTCTTAATTACCATCTGTTACTGATTGGGTTGTTTTAGTAGGTGTCAGGCAGCTTTCATGGTGACCAGGTACAGACAAAGCATAAAGAGGAAGGCAGGGAGAGAACTTTTTATACTATATAAACCACATATCGCTCAACCTGAAATCCTGAGAACATAAGAGCTCCTGCATGAATGACTGTGGGTTTAGGATACCCTTCTTCCCAATAATTTAAAATAAATTTGTGGAAGTTTATCTTCCTTTCACTCCCTAATTTCAAATAATTTACAGCATTGGCTTTTTGCTACATGCTCGCATGAGATTTAAATTCATTAAAAAATCTCTAGAAAACACATAGCTGTTGTGTTTTGAGGTACATCAAGAAGGCTGCCTTATCTGCTGACTTTGTAGGGTGAGTTGGGTTATGTTGTTATAATCCTGGGAGGATCTTCCAAGATGCAAATATATTTCTTGGGGAGAGTAGCACATTAATCTGTTATCATCTAGTGGGAAACTCAGCTTACTTTCAGTATAGTGGATTATATTAGTCACATTAAGGAATCAAAAACAGGACAGATTAGTTTTGATGAGAAAAGGCTCAGAACATTCTGGGAACATGGAGTGATGTCCACAGAAAACAAAATAAGAGCATGAGACTGAAGACTCAAATTAAGACTCATCCCAGAAAACAGAATCAAGATGGCAAAACAAAGAGCAAAGATAAAAAGCTGTCTAATCTATCGAGGTTGGAGAGTTTGCTCCAGTAGGGAGAAAACTCTTGAAGTTAAGGGAGAGGCTCGATAATATTCTACAGACTCCTCATCACAACCACCAGTCTCTAGTGCAAAAATCCTTTTCATCCTCCCTTAAAATTCCTGCCTCCATCTTCCTCACTTTATCTATTCAATTCCTGGGCACCACCCATATTTCAGTGAACTCTTTGGAACTCTGTTCCCAGTCTTCTTCTCACCTTGCTTCTGCCTCTATTATGGGCATTTCAGAGTCCTGATATAATTGGTCTGATAACATAGTGTTGGGAAGGAAAAAATTTTACTCTATCCTTCTAGAGTCTTCTGGCTGGTCTAAGAATTACATTGACATTACAGATTAATAGGATAAAATCCAATTTCATTTCCTATGTTTAAGGATTTCACAAGAATATTGGGGACCCAAGGACAAATTGGACAGTTGAAGCTTATTTGCCAACTTGAACTAAAGAGGAAGGGGTAGTGGTTTGGGACTTCAAAGGGGAGGAAGGCAATTCACCTGGAGATGAAAAAACTAATGTTTGGTAAACAAATATTTTCTGGGCCATTCAGAGACAATAAGACACAGAGAAGACTCTGATCTCTAGGCCTGCTAAGTCTCCCAGACTACATCTAACCCATATTCTTTGTAGATATCTTTGGTGACAATCTTTTCTGGGAACAGATTCTTTAAGATTTTTTTAGACAGTTAAGGGGAAGGTCAAAAGTTCTTCCTGAGTCTTTTGTCTCTAAAAATAACCAATCTAAAATAATCTTCATGCCAAAAAGACATGCTTTGAGGTGGCAAATTTTTACTCTGTTACAGTTGCTTCATAGTTCTCAAACTTTCTGACTTTATAACCTTAACTGTAGGTCCATTTAGCAACTAACCTCCATGGCTACACTCTGGCCTCTCTCATCATCCAGACATCCAACTCTAGAATCTCAAACTTACATCCTGATATCTCAAAAAAGCCTCTCCTGCTGAGGTGTTGCACTACCATACCCCAGAATTTCTCTTCTTCAGCATGATGGAGATGTAGTTCCTTGCTTGCTCACTCTTATTTCGCTGTCTGTTGTCCCTTGTGGCTCTACTTCCCTTCCTAATCTAGTTTATACCCCACAGCATGTCACTTTGTGTCAGAGCCTTTTTGTCCTCTGCTGAATTTGTCTTGCTGGACTTGAACCTTGGATGAGTCCCCTCCTGTTTTATATTCAACTTCCCAAGCTGCAAGAGAGAATTATATAGTCACTGGACTCACTGTCACTATAACTTTATTCTTGTCAATATCATTGGAACCCTGAGGACTCCCTGATAGTCTTAAATAGGTCTGGTCACCTCCTATTTCCAATCCCCATAGCTTCTATTTCAAACCACCATTATTTCCCTCAACCTATCTTTCTCACCTTTCTCCTAGAAAATGACTTTTACTTCACAGTTAGAATTTAAATTATAGATACCTTCAAATTCTCACTTAGCCACCTACAACCACGACCTTCAACACCCTCTAATATCTCCACCCCAGTCTAAAAGGAAGAAATGTTCCTTCTTCCACTCGACTTATTTATTCATTCAATAATCACTGAGAGCCTACTACATCCTAATAAATAGTGTATTGTATGTTGGAGATATTAGAGATGAAGAAGATATAGACTCTACCACAAGGAGCTTAAAATCATATAGGGGAGATAGACCTATAAATGAATTATAATTCAATGTGCATTATGGTATAATGATAGAAATATGCATAGAGCATTACAAGAGTGTGAGGAGAGAAGCCACCTAACTCAGCATTCATGGGAAAGAGATAAAGTGTCATGAGAGACTTTTTGGATAAGGTATTGCTTGAGCTAATTCTTAAAAGAGTGAGCAGACGTTAGCTAGGCAAAGTTAGATTAGGAAAGAAAAGAGGGTGAAAGATTAGAGGACAGGGAAAAGCAAACCTGAGTATAGTAAAAGCATGAAATGGAGTTACTTTTTTTCTTGACTATCTCCCAGACCTCATTATGTGGCCATCCCATAGGTAACCTCAAAGTCAACACATTTTCCCCAAATTTTCTTCTCTGTATGTATTCCCCTAGTATATGACACTCCTACCTGTTGGGTAACCAGACACCTAGGATATTTCTTCAATATCCTCCACTCCCTTACTCTAATCATTCAACTAGTAACCAATTTCTGTTGATTCTACAGTATCAACATTTCTTGTATGCCTCTCCCTTCTCCATCTTCTCTTAGCATCAGCGCAATAGTCTCATAATCGACTTCATATCCATACTCCCCCTAGATTGATCTTTCTAACATGCACAGGTAATTACATCACTGCTCTGCCAAGCCATGGTTCTCTCACATTTCCCCCATATCTGCATTCTTATCATTCTCTGATCATTCATCCATGCTCCTAGGCTCTAGCATGATCCATGATCAGTATTTTCTTTAATATGCCCTATTATTTTATGCCTAGATGTCTTCGCCTCCCAACAAGTATAAGAATATTTTGATGCAGCATAATAGGAACAGATTTTAACACAATCTAAAACAACAACCAAACATTTAGCTATTCTTTTTTTTTCTTTCCTGAATAATGACTGATAGACACTCTTAACTCATTCTTCCATCTTTCCCTTTTGATTCTCTCTAAGATGATGATGACACTTCAATAGATTGACTCCCTATTTTAATTTTCCATCAACATACTTAAGTTATCCTAAGTGTTCTGCTTCAAGTTACATTGCTTCTACTGTTTTAAATACATTTCCCATTCCCTTGTCTTCCTAGAGCACCCATACTTACCTTTTTCTACCAACTCCCCTACCTCTCATACTCTTAGGAAGTCTTTCAAGTCACCCATCCTAGTGCCCAATTATAATTAACTACTTTCTCTGAGTGTCCTGACTCTAATCTCCATATTCATTCTATTGACACCTCTTACATGTTCGTGTCACCTCTATAAGACTCAATCTCTTTGAGGACAGGACCCATAATTTCTTAATTTCTAGTACCTCCTACAGTTTGGGAACAGAGCAGGTGCTCAATAAGTGGATGTTAAGTCAATAAACAAAGGAAGGAATGGGATCCAAAGACATTATGGACTCACTAAGTCTCACTAAGGACTCTGGAGCTTTTGAATTCATCCCAGAGTGAAATCAGAGCTTTTTACTTTAATCAGAGTCCTTTTAGCCAATCTTAGGATAATTCACTGTATTCTAAGAACTGTTAGCTTAGAGAGTAAAACCTTTGCAGAAACCTGAAAGGTAGTTTAATTTCCTGAGGCCAGACCTTAAAATGTTAGCTGTTAGGAATATAAACAAGTAAGAAGATTCAGGATCACGGTAAAGTTCAGGTGCAGTGAGAGTAGTGGTCACTTGGGGAGAACCACAGTAAGGACCACAGTAACCCCAGAGGAATGAGGTGCTGCCTTTTCTTAGAAAAGAGGGTCCTGAGTGGCCCTGTATTGGGTGAGAGGAGGTGAGGAGGACAGAGCGTGAAGAAAAGAGGAAGGTAGAATCCAATTACAGTAATGGAATATCAAAGGAATCCTATTGTCCTATTCATATGCTTCCCTATATGTATTCTGAGAAAAAATATTTTTTCAGTAATTAACTTTTTAAAAGGTAATATATAAATGGTAAAAATTCATACAGTATAAGAAGGCATTCAATGAAAATAAATCTCTGTCCTACCCTAGGCCTCCATTATTCTTTCCAGAGGTAATCATTATTATTGTTTTCTAGTTTTTCTCCCAAACCTCTCTCTCTCTCTCTTTCTCTCTTTCTCTCTCTCTCTCTCTCTCTCTCTCTCTCTCTCTCTCTCTCTGTGTGTGTGTGTGTGTGTGTGTGCACGTGTATACACACATACATATATATCTCTATATATGTATATATATATACACACACATATGTATGCATATATATATACACACACACATATAACACATGCAACTCTAAGTACATATTTATATCTGTATTTTAAATATAGTTAGTAGCATCCTATCATCAAGAGTGTTCCATTTTAGATTATAGAGACTTCTTTTAAAATTCTGGTAAGAATAACATAAGATCTACCCTATTAAAAATTTAAGTGTATAGTACAGTGAGACATTATTTTTTAAACTACTACATAATATTCCTGCTCTGACTGCACTATATGTATTTAATCAGTCCCCTATTGATGAATATGTAATTTATTTCTACTCTATTGCTATTTAAGCAATATTTCAGTGAAAATCCTTATATATATGCATATCAGCCAGGGTCCAATAGGAAGCAGATGGTACATCTAAAGTTTAACTGAACAGAGTTTAATGGAAGGACTATTGACACAAGTGCTGGAGGAATTAATAGACCCAACAAAAATGATTAAGTACTCAGGAACTAGCAAGAGGAGAAGTCTTCATCTCCCATATGCACAAAGGGACAAGAAGAGAGAACAGTGTTAATAAAAGCCAATGAGCCCATAGTAGTGAGAGAGAGACCATCCAACAGGAGATGTGGCCATTGATTGAGAAATGCAGCCACTGCCCAAAACTGCAGCCATCAGAGTAAATATCCTGACTATTCTCTCCTGCTGCTCTCTGGTTTCCTACTGGTACATCTGCTGAATACAAGTAGAATCCAGAAGACAAGGAAGCCCAAGCGGTGCAGTTCATGGAAGTCAGGTTCCAAGGTGCAAGCAGGCAGAGTAGATAAAAAATATGTCTGAAAAGATAAATGGGGAATAACCAGTAATAACATTTTTGCACAGGTGTGCATTCATCTTTTGGAAAATTTCCTAGGACTGGAGTTGTGGTGTGAATAGGAAGGTAAAAGCCACCTCAAAATCCATTCCCCTCCTTTTCTATGGTTATTACCTATGTGTCTATGGTTGCTCAGAATTAAGACTACATATCCCAGCCTCCTTTGCAACTAAAACAGTGAAAGAGGAATTGTCCTGTGGTAGCTTCTGAGAAATTCCTTTGAGAGACAGCTAATGTGTACATTTTGCCCTTTATTATTTATTCTTCACTGTAATTCACATGCAGCTGTTACTGTTTGGGGGCAATTTGAACTCTGGCATTGCCTCAGCAGCATGGGGCATGGGGGCGGTTACAATGCAGAAGTACAATTAGCATTTTCCCTTGGTTCTTCCCACTGAAGCAGCAAAGAATTACAGGTCAGCAAGATTTAGAAAAAGTAAGATTTATTAAAAGTATACTTTATAAGGAGATGGACCACGCTAAGGAAGGCTGTAGCCCTGTGAAATTGGGAGATGAAAAGATAAAAGGTAGAGTATACTGCAAGGAAGGAGCAGGTTCTCAGTGAAGAGGGCTGTAACAACACAGAAGTGGGAAGGTCTGTATTATATTAGGGCAATGATGCGTAATTACAAAGGTGTTCCTAAGTGATTTGCACATCAGGTCATTTTGATTGACACTTTGCTGCTATATAACACTTTGTTTATTGCACATGTGCTTACCGAGAATTCTCTACTAATGGGGTGTTCTTTGGGTAGTCTCTGTGCTGGGCCTTGGTTCCTTGTTCCCTTGTTACTCATATCTGACTAACTACCTAACACTGCCTTGGATCATGAGTTCTAGGACCACACCCTTTGGATAGTGAGTGGTGAGCTGGAAGAAACCAGATTCCTGAGTATTTTATAGACCAGAGCGTCCCTATTAGTCTTGAACGGCACACCTCCAGACTTCATGTACTTGAGAGAAAAGTACACTTTTAGCTTGTTTAAGTCATAGTTTTTTCCTTACTGTGTTGTAAGCCAAACCTAGTTCTAATGAATGAGTATGGATAACAAGTATAAACATTTTGAATTTTTATGGATATTGTCAAGCTTCGCATTTTAAACTGAATTTTTCAACTGTCTGAGTTTGAATCCATTTACTCTATTGATTATACATGTGATCTTGAATAAGTTTCTTAATCTTTTTGTGGCTCAGTTTTCTCATAAGGATAATGGCAGAAACTATTTTATTTGGTTGTTATGAGTAGTAAATGAATTAAACTATCTGAAACACGTGAACCAATATCTGTCCAACATAGCTCTCAAATACAAGCTATTACAATTATTACTAGGGCCATGTTTAATTGTCCTTTTAAAAATATGTGCCAATTAGTCAATTCAATGTCAAGGTGTCTCTTTCCTCTTTCCTTATCAATGTTGTGCATTAGCAAAGACTTTTTTCATATAGATGAATAGTGGCGTTTCATTTTTATTTAAAATTGCTTTCTAAAATTATAAGGTTCTACATCTTTTCATATTTTTAAAATCATTTCTATTTATTTTCTGGTGAACTTCCTTTTTGTACCCTCTGTTCATTCTATTGAGTTTTGTATTGTATTTTTTTTTTTTTTTTAAGTAATTAAAGTATAATGAAAATTAGCCTTTGTCTGCTATGGGTGGTGCAAATATTTTCCCTAGTTTTTATTTGTCTTTGTACTTTATTTTTTCTGTATGAAAATCTTAAATTTTAACATAGTAAAAATAATTCTTTTCCATCATAGCATCTGAGCTTAACGTCTCCATGTTAGAAAGGTTTTACTCACTGTGGATTATAAAAATAATTCCCACCATGTTTTTCCCTAAGGTTTTATAGATTGATTCATATAAAAAACCTTTCTCCATCTGGAATTTAATTTGAGGTAGACAGTGAGGTAAGAATTCAAGAAATTCTATAGAGGATTGTCAAAGTTCTATAGAGGATTGGCAAAAATTAGCCCTCTGATACATAAATCCTATAGACATTGTAGTTTACTGTGACCCACAGAATACATGCATTTTAAACAAAGCACGCCAGGATCCATGACACGCAGGTGTTGGTTGAGCTTGCCTCCTCAGCTCCTCTTCTTCTTCTTGTGGGAAACACATAGGATGTTTACAATGATATTTTGTGTTTCCAGGGTAAGGCCCTGCCAGGTCCAGCATAATTACTTTACCAGGTTGCAAAACTGCCTTTCACAAATCAGAGCACCTGATGGTGAGCACAGTTTCTTTCTCTGCCACCAGGGCCATCCTGCTACCAAATCACAGGTTAAGTAATAATGCCAAGACACTTTTATACATCTGCTAACAATGATACATCTGTGGACACAAGCAATCAGATACCATCCATAGTTCAAGGCCAAGGAGGGATTGAGCCCAGCAAGCTGGACCAAAACCTACCACTGGTTTATTTCCACTTTATTTTATTCTAGGTGGCTTGGTTAAGAGCACAAGCTCTAGGGTAAAATTATTTGACTGTATTTCCACTTTGCCACTTTTGAGCTATGGGGATAGGGGCCAAGTTTACTTCACCTTTTTGTGCTTTTGTTTCTCCTCTGTCAAATGGGAATTGTAACACACTGTGGGGATTAAATAAGTAAATATGTAAAGTGCTTTAAAAATTCTTGGCAACAGTGCTCAGTAAATACTAAAAAGGTCTTTCCCAATCCAGAATAACTCTCCTGTTTTCTTCTAGGACTTTACAAATTCATTTATATAAAAAATACACAACATTCATAACAGATGTTATAATATATATAACATGTATAACATACCAAAAATTAAACCATTTATAAGAAAAAAGTATTATAACTTAATGAATAGTATCATTATTACTATTATTTGAACACGGCATTTACCTGAAAATATAGCCTCTGTCATATACTAAATTTGCATATTCATGAGTCTAGTTGTAGATTCTCTGTTGTGATTCATTCATCTAGCTTAATCACATTTACTTTATAATATCCTTTATTATCTGGTGGAATTCACTTAATTCATATGCTGCCTTTTCAGAAATTTTTTTCTGGCTAAGTTCGAATTTTGATACTTATACAAAAATCTTAGAACCGGTTGCTCTGATTTTGAAAAATCAATTTATATTTTATTGGGGTTGTGACAAATTTACATATTAATTTAGAGAGAATTGACATTCTTGCAATATTGCTTTCCCTATTTCAATATAAGGAATAGCTCTCCATTTATATTTGAGTTGTTGTTGTTTTTTTTTTAAATAAATGTCTCTCAGAAGAGTTTTAAAATTTTCTGAAAGTCTTCCTGCACATTTCTTGTTTATTTCTGTTTCTCCCTTCCTTCCTACCCTCTTTCCTTCTTTTCCTCCTCCTTCTCCTCTTTCTTCTGTTACAAATGGCACCAATTCTTTTACTATCTTTTCTAATTACTTCTTGTTTGTATGGCAAAGTTATTGATTGTTTCTTTCTGAGCCTAGATTATGCAACTGGATTAGAAAAATGAGTGATAATCTAATCTCTCTTCCCTCATTTCAATTATTAGAATCACCATATGCTGGAAAATTATAAACTGAGTCAAGAGACTACCTGTTTTAGAAGAGAAGCCCCAAAGGAAGGAGAAGCCTGAAAGAACAAATAAAAGGAGAATAAATGGGACTGAGAAAAGGGCTGACTGTGAGCAAAGTGATTGGAGTAAAATCCCAAAAGCAAGTTGATCATGAATAGAACAACAACAAAATAGTTGTATATGATCAAAGCTGTACACAGGCAAATTTATGGTGTTGAAGGCTTACTATTATTTAAGTGATTGAATTAAAACTAGATAAATGATGCCTTTTTTTTATCTATCAAGAAGATAGACATAAAAATCAGAAATTATTTATAAAACATAAAATCAATAGCATTAAGAGATTAATACAAGGACTAGCTTCTTGAAAAAAAAAATAACCCAAACAAAATCATTAAAATCAAACTTATTTATTTTTTTTGTAAGCAGGAAAAAAATTCAAGTAAACGAAATTAGAAAAGTAAAGGGTGATAACAGTACAGAGCTTTTTATCATTAAAAAAATTCTATGTACCTTTGCCAATAAAATAGAAAGTGAATGATTTGTGGAAAAATATAAATGACTAAAATTAATATTTTTTAAAAAGTAGCAAAAGAATAAAAGCTACTTAAGTCATTTTTAAAACTAGCATAACACTGATACCAAAGAGGAGATGGGTAAGGCTAAGAACTAGATCGCCTGGATAGGATGGATCTATTTAACCAACAGTTATTTAGTTCTCACTCAGTGCCAGGTGTGGTGCTGAGCATTTCAGATAGTAATTCACGTAATTCTCCTAACAACTCCATAAGGGAGAGAGAACTATTCTTGTATATCTAAGAATAACAAATCTTTCCTAAATATGATAAGGAATATCTATATCAAATAAGCAGCCAACATCGAACTCCATGATAAATTACCTGGAGCTGAGGGTCTCAATTCTCTGAACATAAGAATCACCTGAGTTGTTTTTAAGAATTACTAATTCTGAGACCTACCCCTGACCAATTAAATCAGAATCTCAGGGGATTAGTTGGGACTTGGACAACAAAATAGAGACTAACTGGTCTAGAAGAAAGCTAATTAAAATCAAGAACTAAACTAGGATGCATACCATGAGCATTTTTATGTAACATTATTTTGAAGGTCCTGGAGCATACACTAAAACATGAAATAAATAAGAGATAAAAATATTGGTCAGGGGGGAATAAAATCATCATTTATAATCAATGTGATTATGCACTGTGAAAATCCCGAGAATAAATTGAAACCCTTGAAGAATTTTTAAGAGAATTTACTAATCTACAAAGGCAGCTTTCCAAGTATCAATAACAACACAAATTAGAAGATA
Organism: Eidolon dupreanum; assembly: GCA_028627145.1. NCBI lineage: Eukaryota > Metazoa > Chordata > Mammalia > Chiroptera > Pteropodidae > Eidolon > Eidolon dupreanum. Next base: position 41,371,648 of record CM053514.1, on the reverse strand, counting down.
TAATGGTAAAGATTTCATTTAGATTATTAACAAAGAGAAAATAGAATTAACAATTAAAATTTGCGGAACCTAGATAAAGGATATAACAAAATTTAGTTTTTATAATACAGTTTAGATCTGTGGTTTTCAAACTACAGTTTTTGTAGTCTCAGGGAAAAAGTGACCTGGTAGGCAATAAAAGGGACAAAGGGGTCTGATAAGAGGACCACAGGACTACCACTCCTGCTTTAACTGAAGCAGCTGCATTTTTCTTGTTTTCAATGTTGACTTTCTGCATAAGATTTTACTTAAAGGTTGTTTTGTTGTTGTTGTTGTTGTTGTTTTTACCACTAACAACAACTAAATGTTTGAAAACCTCTAGCCTAGATAAAATGTTCTTTAAGAACATCCAGTTCCTTTTGCTCTCCAAGGAAAGATTGTTTATTTACTCATTCAGTCACTTGTTCTATGTTTATTGAGTACCCACAATACGCCAAAATTATCGTTTGTTGAGCACCTACTAGGTTGAGATACTACTGTTATATGCCTTATATAATTTGACTTAATCTTTACAAACATCGTGTAAAGAATGTATTATCCCCATTATTTACAGGTTAGGAAAAACATTCAAGATAATGAACTTGCCCACACTCAAATGGTGAGAGCTACAACTGTAATTTGAAAGTATTTCAGCCTTACTTCATAGCTCCTTCTCTTTCTCCAACACTCCACATTTCTTAGCATGTAGGAAATAGTGATGGCATTTGGAATAATTATAACGATTGCATTGATGTTCGTGACCCATTGAAATACTGATGGGAATGTTGATGCTGGGGGTTATGAAAAAGAAAATAAAGGAGATGTTGATATTGGTGAGGGGGAAGTGTATGGGATACATATGATTCTGGTGGAAGTGGTTCTCTATGATGATTCATCCTCTGTCGGTTAAGATGGAATGACAGGAGCCAGAATTTGCCTGGACACCCTAAGTCAAACACCTTCTGTCAAGAAGAGAAGAAGGCCTGACTATTGGATCTGGAGAGTAGAGAACATATTTGAAGTCACTGAGGGAATGATATTAAAGGACAGGAGATGTGTGGTGAGGGGACTCACGTTAAAACCAAGTCAACAGCAAAGACTGTTTGGGCAGGACAGGTAGCATGCCTAGATACACTTCTTCCACCTCTAGCAGTGCTTAGAAGTACTTTGCTTTTCCATCTATTGCACATGTGCCAACAGGCTCTGTCCCTGGACATAAATGGCAGGAATAGAAGCAGCTGGTATAAAAGGCCATTCTGATCATTGATTGTATTAGTCTGAAATCTTGAAATTAGGCAAGACATGTTTTGCATTGTAGACACAAATGTTTCATCACCTGAATAATGGCTTTTGTTGTGAATAATCACTGGCATTCTGCCAAGGCCTGGATATTTTAAAATAAGCCATCCACTTAAATCCTAGATTCATAGAAGTCAGCAAATAACCTATTCAGAGTAACTCTACCAATGCAGAGGACCCCCAAGTATCCTAAGATCCAGCTTAAAACAACAAGTCATCTCTGTCTTTACTACAGTATGACACACAGAAATTTATGGGACACATTCTCTGATGAAGCAATAATAAGAAATAGAAAACATGATGTTAAAAGCTCTTATTGTTAATGAGATTTATCATCATTTCTGACTTTCATGAAGTTGAAATAAACACTATGAACAACTATAAGTAAGAATTGACAACTCAGTGTGTAAGGAATCAGAGGTGACCAGATGATTTAGTTGGGTCCAAGCAAGATGTCCTAATTTTAAAATTATTCATGTATTCAAAGCAACAGAATAAATGCTCATTCTATTTAAGAGGTAGTGGTTCTTTCTACCCAAGTAAAAAAGGCAGCACATACACCCAAATTCTGGACTGAAAATAGAAGATTATTTGCATTACAATTTATGTAAATTGCCGCTCTATTTATGTGAATGTAATTGGTATCTCAGTCATATGCTAATTATAACATAGATTATAAATAATCATGTGAGAGGATTTCATCTTTTTAAGCTGAAACCTTACTTGTTCAAAGGGTCTACTATTTTATTATATAAAGTGTGAAGAGTAACTTATATGTGTTCAAATGCTTTAAAAATAAAAATTGTTTGGTGTTCTAAAAATTATATTTGTTAGGGTTCTGTAGGCACATGATAAATTTAAGATCTAGAGCGATAATTTCCAACTTTATTGGAGCTTATTGGATATGTTTACTTTGGTGGCAGTCCTTGGGAGAGAGAACAGGTATAAAGTTTTAAATTGAGTGCATCAAAATCACCTTCAGGGCTTCTTCAATGCTGTAGTGCTAGGCTCCACCTGCAGAATTCCTGATTCAGCAGGCCTGAGCTGAACCTAATGATTTGCATTTCTAACAAGGTCGAGGAGATGCTGATGTAATTGGTTCCAGCACTACACTTTGAGAATCAGTACTTTAAGGAGGATGGATATGGACTAGGACCCTAAGGACTGGAGGAGTGACTGAATTAAGCAGCTTTTCAGGCCTTTCTTCTCCTGACAATGAGTGGGTGGGTGCATCCTGTGTGGAGGGTATGTCCGGTGTTGACTTTGCTCTAGGGGCTTTGCCAACCAGAGACCTTTTTTGTGCTTATTTCTTTGCTTGTTGTTTGCTTACTCTAAGTTGAGCCAGCGAAGGCCCATGTTTATGAATTCTAACAGCTCTTTGGTCCTCGACCCAGAACCAGGCCATGATGGGCAAGTTTCTTCACAGTCTTCCTTTGCCAGTGCACATAATTTTTTCTAGTCCCCTCTTTCCACTGAATTTATATCTTCAAGGTCTCTAGCTTTAGGTGGTAAGTGTTTTGTGTTAATTTCTATTCTGTATTACTACTTTCATTGTACTTTCTTTGATTTCATTTGTAGTTCTTTATCTAATTTTCAACATAGATGCTTAGATAATTGATTTTCAGCCTTGCTTTTTTTCCCATACAGCATTTAAGTTTCAACTTTCTACCTGGAGTGAGCTCAAGGCTTAGTGTTCTTTTCCCAAGTGGCTATTAAAATACAAATTCCTTGGCTGGGAAGACCAGACAACACCCTTGGTTGGGCAGCTGAAGCCTTAGGGCTTACTGATCACTCTGGCCTTTGGCTCTTCTTTATTGTTTTTATTCCTAGGTAATTTCTTCTCTTGCCAGCTCAGATTTGCATTTACAAATATGTTTGTTATACTTTATGAATCATTTATAGGTGTTTTGCTGTAAGAGATCCTTTAGGATATCTATTCTGCCATATTACTAAAAAGAGAAGCCTTGAGATAAAAATACTACAGATTGTGAGAATAAAATGAGATAATACCTGTAAAGCCCTTAGCTCAGTACCTGCCAGAAAAGTCCTTGGTAAATATTAGCTGTTATTAGCATACCTAGATCTCAGTGGATAACTAGTGACAGAGATAAAATATAGAGTGCTACAGGAAGCAAATCCTGTCAGGAATTGTGATAGAAATACTGAGAGATAATGGTAAATTCAAATTTTAACAAGATTGTGACAACTGATTGAGAATATATATTGTATGCTTTCTGAATAGACCCAGAAACTGATCCAATCAAGAGAAAATTTTTGTATATAGAGAGCAATCTTGGAATCAAATTCAGGGCTACCACATACAGCTGCTGGGGCACAACTCTAGGGGCACCATTCATAGTCCCAGATGTCACAGTGGCTGTGACCAGACTGAAGACACACTTCTCAAAGATTTGCATTTTGACAAAGTTAAAAAGGAAACAAGAATGTGTAAACAAACTAGACATTTTTTAAGGCAATAATTAGTAGTGTCCTTGCTGCCTCACAGATGCACACCCTGTGTTAAAAATAAATTAATATCTGAGAAGGAATGCTTAGTGTAGCTTTCTGATTGTTTCCTACTGACGCTGCTTGCTCTCAAAGCCTGGGAATTTCCTTGATGAATCAGGTGGGTAACATTAAGCTGTATTCAGTCCCCCTAAACTATTAGAACTAAGTACTGGATTCCCAAGAGCTGTGCCATTTGGTCCCTTTCTGGCTTTCCCCTCTTTTTTTTCCTGAATGTTATCCACTCTTTCCTCTTCTGTGCTTTTTCTCTCTTCTATTGTTCCCGCTCCACAACCACTTTTTCTCTTGCCTCTACCAGTGAATGAATACCAGCCACACCCCTTACTGCACCATGTCACACAGCAGAGTTTTCTTCAGTTCTGGTTGAGTTTTTAAATGAAGGCCATGCTCCTTGGAAGAGCTGCTGGGAGACAGACAGGCCCTCACCTCTAGAAATAAGGTATCAGGCAAGTGATCAAAAGAGAGTGCTAGTGGAACTGGGAACTGATGGGGCCTGTTCATCATAACCATGTGGAAGTCAGTTATCAGAATGAGGCCCCGAACAAGGTTAGAGCAGCAAGAATGACAAAGCTAGTCACTCTGGGTGCTGCACAGCCTCCTTGGATTTTCCTGCCAGGTACAGGATTGTCTGGTGGAGAGCAGTGATGGCCAGGAGGAAGGGATGCATAGATGGAGACTGGCAGGTCATTCCCCAGGCTGTGTGGCTGGGGCCTGCGTTAAGCAAGGAGCAAAGGTCTTGTTTCCCCTTGAGCACCTCCTCTAAAAGGAGTCAGGGGAGGCCCAGGAGGGGAGAGAAAGGTCTGTGCAGCTAGCACTATGGTTTCTCTCACTTGGGCTTTGGATCACCTTGAGGAATGTGTGTCTTTCTTTCTGGGGAACTGTTAATGTAAAGTCTTCCAGAAAGATAGTATCTTCTCAAAGTCAGAGAAGACCTAGATATCACCAGGCCATTTCTGAAGTAGATAGGAGAACTACATGTTCCAAATCCATTGGACATTTGCTAAAAAGCCAATAAAAGGGAAACAAAAAGCTATGTCATTTTATTGTGCTTCACTTAATTGTGCTTCACAGATACTGTGTGTTTCATAAATTAAAGACAAGACCCTCTACCAAGCAAAAAGGTTACCATTTGCTGTATTGCAACATTTCCTTATTGCAGTGGTCTAAAACTGAACTGCATTATCTCCAAGGCATGCCTATAAAATGTGGATAAGATGAGAGGGTCTTAAGATGCTGGACCTGGCCTGAGCTGCTGAGATTACCCTGTGCTATCTTTCCTTGTTAAGTACTGAACAGACCCAATGTGGGGCTCCATGAAACCTTGTAAACACAGGCCAAGCCAGGAGACATCCCACTGAGGAGCATAGTCTTCTAGTGACTAGGAATGATTTCACTGCAGTCTTGAAAGTAATTTTCTTCTTCACACACCTGTCCAAGCACTGCTTCTTGATGACTTCTTTGACTTTTTCAGGAGTTGATGGGAGTCTGAGAAAGAGGATGGGGCAGGTGCTGGGGTCCTCAATAATTCTATTCCAACCTTTTGAGGTCATTATAGTGGCGCATGGACTCTGCCAGAGGGAAGGCAAAAGAGAAGGAAACATATGGACACATCCACCCAGGGTCCTGACCCATACTGAATGGGAATGGAGGATTTTAAATGGTTAGGAAGGTATTCAGGATCTAAAGATAGTGCTCATCAACAAAGCAATCAGATTTTGCAAATTAGTTGTATTGTTAAGCTATATACAGAGCAATTGAAAATAGAGCATTTTACAATGAGCCACATAGACCATTTCCTAACAAAAACTGCCATCTAGAGAGTTTACTGTCAGCTCAGCCCCTTATAAAATTATTTAATTCTCATTTCTCTATGAACAAAGCATTGCTATTATCCCCAATTTTATAAATGAGGAAAGTTAGGCCCCAAATGGTCAAATAACTTGTCCAAGGTTATATACAGCTTGTATTCAGAACTGTAACCCAGTCCTGAATTTTCTATCCAAGTTTTAATGTTGATGCTAAGCCATCTTACTGCAGACCTGGCAGGTGAGGACAAATAGCTGCATTTCATAGCACAGGAGGTTTTGGTTTATAGTGCATTGGACTACATGAACTTGCTGACTTATAATTTTTGTAAGTCAAAAATGATAATGTCATATGCTACAACCTAATAGATTAAGTAAAGTAACAAAGGTTATCCCATGTAATGTGTTCTCCTAAGACCCTAAACCCACATTCTTTCTACTACTCCACTGAATCTGGGAGTAAATGGGTAATTTACTCCCAAATAACCAAAGAATGCCACCCTTTGGAGTCTCACCACTACGTGGAGGTGAGGTGTTGGGACAAAGATACAGGGTGTTATTTATAAAGAGTACTTCAATAGAAGTTTTTAGGTGAGGATCTATGAGATTGTAGAGGACAAAGTCCTGGAGAGATCAGGAAAGGCTTCCAGCCCCATTTCTGATGGAAAGAACAGCTCATACAATCCAGGACATAAGGAAGAATTGTGCCTTCAGGGAACTTTAAATAGTTAGGCTTGGCTAGATCATCGGCCTTAGATTAGGGAGTAAGGGAAGATTGTAGAGGGTATATCACAAACTGCCTGGAAATATAGGGGCTTTTATCCTCCTAGAGAGCAGCATTTAATTATTTTAAGCACCGAAATGACACAATCAGATTCGTGCTTAGAAGACCCTCCCTGTATGTGTGTGCAGGCTGGATAAGAAGGGCGTGCCTGGGGAACTAAGTATGAGAAATCCAAACAAAACATGATATGTGCCTGACGTAAGTCACAGAGGGCACAGAAGGCAGGAGTGATTTGGGACTTAATTTAGGAGGTAGAATTGACAGGCCTTGGTGACTGATTTGAAACCAAGGGGCATTCTACGAATGATGAATGTATTTGGAATCTACAAATAGATTCTCATACTTAACCAAATCTTAAAAAGACTCACTCAAACTTCTAGAAGATGGAGAGATGAATTTGCTAAAAGAAATTTCACATGATACAAAGAACTATTCCTGCTTTTTAAGAAACACAGGAATAAGGGAGGAATCTTCAAAACTGGAGATTCATCACCAGAGGAATCTCTCCACTCATGATGGGGTCGACATTCTGGGGTATGTACTGTTCTAGCCAACATCTGTTTAGACTGATGACTGCCATGCTTTATGTGTTGCCAAATATTATGAGCATCACCCCTGCTTTTTCTGAGGGGACAAACCAACTAACATTTTATTGGTGTGAGAAGTGCTACGCAAAGATAAGTACATTCTGAACTCCTAGTTATGCAATGGAAAACATGCTTCTGAATATCCCTAAATCTTTGTGAGGGAAGTAAAATTAGTCTCCAGAACCTAAGAACAGGGCTTTCTGGATGGTATTCAATGGGCATGTTTTTGTTGTTGTTATTTGTGCTTATTTGGTTACTGGATGAAAAGGCAAGTCTAGCTCTGCTGGAAGCAGCCAGATCTTATACTATATATCTCAGCTGGTCTGAGCCTTCTGTGTAGCTTAGTTCTCCTGGTTCTATGCAAATTGTTTCCATTCTTGAGCCTTGTGGTAGTGTCTTCAGTATTCCAGCCTCCCCATAGGAAGTGGCAGGAGTTATAAACATATTTGTCCTGCTGACCACTAATTAAGTGAAGCTCAATAGAAAAAGTAATTTTGTACATAGCCATAGGAAAGTGCTGGGGCCTTTGCTGTGATCGAAGTTGAGTCAAAACTCAATCTCTTGAAAGAAACTTAGTCCGCTTATAAAATTAAAAAAAAAAAAAAGCCAGCTCTTCTGTGTTGAAAGTGAGTTAAAAGGAGGCTGTGTTATCATTAAGCATGTCCATTAGCCAGTTGGCAAAGCAAATTTCTGAGGAGTAGACCAAAATCGAAGTTAAGCCCATTTAAAACTTCTCCCTGGAAACCTTGATTTCTCTTCCCATATGGTCTGTGTAGCCTAACAAGAATTGTCGGAGGGCTTGAAAATATGAAGAAGGCTTGTTAATCAACTCTCCCAAGTAATAGAGTGAAAAGGTTTCCCAGGCTGAGAAGATGGAAGCGTTAATCAATATCTTTCAAAGGAGCAAGGCTTCCAGTGATAATCAGCAAAGACATCTGTCAGCAATGGTGAACTGCTTGGTGGGAGCAGAAAGCAACATAAACTGCCAAATTAAATCATTCCAGAGATCTATATGTTGGAAATGCCTCCTGGTCCATGTCTTTCACAAATTAGATGTCTATAAAATGACAATGCTATGAATTTTCAACTTTTATTCTATTGCTGTTTATTTCTCTTGCCCTGTTCTCTATTACTTGTTCTCTATATTTCTGAAGGTGTACATGTGTTCATTACACACAGTCAGGGACTTTTAATATGAGGCCAGCTGTGGACTTGGTCAGAGACTGGCCTTCATGGGAAGCTGAATGTTCTTGCAGTTGCATTTGATGAAACCCGGAACTGGGGCAGAATGAAGGCAAAGAACTGCCTGGGGCTCCAGGATAGCTCAACATGGCACCCATCTTCATTTATCTTGTAAGCGTATCTAGGGCTACAAGGTCTCCAGAAACAGTTTCCTCCACAAATAAAAGATGAATAGGTCAAAATGAAGCAGAGTGAGTCATTCCCCATTGGTTGCTGTGTTCCAAGTCAGACTAAACAGGAAGATTTATATTCTCTGATATGAACGTAGGGCACTCTTCTGGCCCAAGGGGTGCCTTTTCCCTTCAGCCTTTGTGGTTTCAGTAGATTTCTTCCTGTTTCTTAGAGACAATTTGCAGTCATTAGGAATGTACTTTTTCTCTTTAAATGATGGAATAAGTGGTTATTGAGTATAGAGGAAAAGCCATATTTCAAAGAAGTTGTAGGCTAAAATGGGTTTTGTATATTAGTCTGGGAACATAACCATCAGAAATAACATTCTGTAAGGAATTGCTTTCTGTGTTACTAACAACTGATGTGTAAACATAATTGGGAACCTAACTCATCTGAGAGTTAAAGGATGCCCTTAGTGATGTTTAGTAGAAATCCATAACATAATGATATTAAGTATTCTGTGGCAGAGACTATTAATTGTCTTCTAATTCAATAGTAATACAATTTTAGGCTAAGCATATAGCCTCTCAAAGATTCCCTTTCTGAGCCTCCTTAGCAGCTAGGTGTGCTTGGTGACTAATAGGCTAATAAGATGATGACATTAGTGTTGCTTAATGGTATAGGCATGTCATATGTATTATAGGAGATTTGGATGTGGGGCCCTTTATCTTCTCTTCATCTTGCTGCTTAGAATGTACATGTTGCCGTGTTTGTTCATGTAGTCAAGACCACCACTAGCAGTGCAAACAGATAGAAGAAGCCTGGGCCCCTGACACCATGAAGCATTAAGTCTTGATCATCTGTCCTGGATGTTTACCTGGATGTAAGAGAAATAAACTGCAATCCTATTTAAATTATTGTCATTTGGGGCTTTCTGTCATAACTGAACCTAATTCTAATAAATATTATCATTACTCTTCATAATGACACACTTGTTTCTGCCATTTTGGGGTTAGCTCAACACCTAGATTAAGTTGCTTTTGTAAATGAGCCTTGCAAGCATGCATACTCTTTAGTGTAAAGTAGCTCAGGCTAGTAAGATCTATGATTAGCAAGCAACTATAACACCAATATTTCTGTTATCAGTTACTTCCAATTGCCAGTAAACCAGGAAAGAATTAAATTTGCAAGTGGATCAGTTCCTTTGAATTCATCTCCAAGGTCTCTGTCCAGAAAAATATGAGGACTTAATCATTTTCCCCTTTGACCATTCTAAAATATAAAAGTAATTGAGGGTCTGATCTGATTAAAGGTAGAATGTAACTATCAGAGTTATTGACCAGAGATAAAAACAGGTTTTAAACATTCCACATGTATCAATTAGCTATTTCTCCAGCTGCTGGTCTAGGATGGCCTCACACATCTGGCAGTTGACTGGCTGTCAGCTGTCAGCTGAGTCAATGGATGACCAGGCCACATGTCTTTTATTATCTAGCAGGCTAGCCTGGGTTTGTTTACATAGTGGTGGCAAGATTCCAAGAGAGAGTAGAAATGTGCAAGGTCTCTAGAGACCTAAGCTCAGAACTGGCACACCATCACTTCCATCACATCCTATGCCAAAGCAAGTCACAGAACCAGTCCAGATTCAAGGGGTGGGGGAAGAGCTTCACTTCTGGATGGGAGGAGCCACAGAGTCACACAGAGTCACACAAATATACAGAGAGGGGTAAAGAATTTCAGCCATTTTTGTAACCAGTCTAACACACTATGATTTTTTTGCATAAAAACTCTCCAGTTTATGCCGATCAAACAGGATAGGATACTCCCAAGAAAGCAGATCACTTCTTTCATGGATAGATGAATAGAGTAGTTGTCTTAGTCTGGGCTGCTATGAAAATATAGACTGAATGGCTTATAAACAACAAAAATTTATTTCTGTTAATTCTGAAGGCTGGAAGTTCATGATTGTGGCACCAGCAGATATGGTCTGGTAAGAGCCCACTTCCTGGTTTAAAGGTGGCATCTTTTCACTATGACCTCACATGATGGAAAGGGGCAAGGGAGCTCTCCGGAGTCTTTTTCATAAAGATACTAATCTTATGACTCTCATGACCTAATCACCTCCTAAAGGCTCCACCTCCTAATACCATCACCTTGGGGTTTAGGATTTCAACATATGAATGCTGAAGGAATGTAAACATTTAGTCCATAGCAGTAGTGTGTTTGCAATTAATTGAGTATCAAGGAATTAACTTTAGCTCTGAGGTTCTCAACCAAATCACCATAATCATTTTGTAACTGAGTTTCTAATTTAATCTTTTTATCCAAAACCACACCAGCCAGGTAATGACAGTCAAGGGGTCTGTGTACCAATGGAAATGGTAATTAAAGTAGCCTTTGCCCCTGAACTCCACTATTCATTCAACTAAAATTTATAATGTTCTAGTCTCTTCGCTAGGGAGTAGGGTTGCAAAATTAGTAAGACTCAAACTCAGTTCAACTCCTCATAGAGACATAGTCTAGTTAGAGAAAGAAACATGGAAACAACCTGGAGTAATTCAGCGTGGTAGGTATAAAACAGGCACACTCTAGGGACAAAGATGATACAGGAGGTTTCTCTCTAGGGCAGATCAGTGTTGACATTTTCAGGGACTCCCACCTCTATGCTTGTTTGCTTAATAGTCTTCTTTGCCCCCAGTAATTTTCTCAGTCTAGACAACATTCTGTTCCGAAGTTGCTTTTGAGACCAAACCATCAGGCACCTTTCTCTAGGCCACTCTCACAGCTCCTGTGGCTCACTCTTAGATGGTGGAGGGTCCTCTCTGACCAGTTATTTACAAGGCTCCTACCAGAATGGGCTTGTCTTTGGACAAGCAGCCATAATGTTTCAAGTCTTTTATATCCTCAGTACTTTCATAGGCTTCTTTTCTCTCAAGAAATTTGAGGTGAGAGTTTGGGGAAGCTCCTCTGAGGATGGAGGACAATTGAGAGACACTAAGCAATGCCACTCTCCAAAATGAGTCTTCTTAACATGCACATGGTGATTCAGAATGAAGGCAGGTATCAGCCTCAGGCTGAGATCTCTCCAGGCTGGTAGTGTCCTTTGTCATTCTCTTTTTCAAGAGTTCTTACTGGCCTAACAGTCTTCTCCAAATACTTTATTCCCATCTCTTCCAAAGAGCCCCATGTACAATACAACTCGGGACATGTGGCCATACCTCCTGGATGGGAATGCTGATTAGGTGCTTCTTGGGGCCCTCACCACACTTCTCACATATTAGATTCTTAGTTGTTTATGTAATTGCAATTTTTAAAAATGCAGCCTCTTTGAACCAGAAACTCTCTCCTTCCTAGTATATGGCCACAGCTGAATCCATTTTGCCCATAATGATATCTGCTTGGAGTCCATGTCCTCAGGTTCAACAGACTGAGGTTAAAGCCAGTAGCATGGAGATTCCAAGAACCTATAATGCAATGTTCTCTTACATACAAAGCTTTTCGGGAAAGTGTTAAAAAAAAATAGAATTAATTAGACATTTTTTCTTAATAGATTTGAAAGCATTTATTATGTGGACACAGTTTCTCACCCATACCATGTTTGATGCTTGATAGTGAACCAACACTATAGTTTTGCTTTTCTGCTACAAAAGTGCAGAGAACTGGGCCTGATGACCTGAAAAACAGGTAAGGAAGCCCTAAACCAAATGAAAATCAGATATATAACACTTCATTCCCCTTCCACCAGACAGGTTACAAAGTACAGGAATGAGATATCAGCACTGAGGCTTATTTTCTTGAATAAATGGTTCCTTCTCTTGTTTGCTAGAAAATAATAATCGGGAAGGAGCACAGAGACCTGAGAAGCAGGGTGAAGGGGATGGCAGATTATCTAGGTAGAGTTACTTTGGAGCATTGGAGATGTCCAGGCTGGAAAGGTAGGTGCTAGAAAGAGCAATTTTCTGGAACAATGCTCAAATTTGAATATGTACGCAAATCATTTGATTTTGATTTGGTAGGTTTGGGTTTAGTTTTAAAATCTGCATTTCAAAAAAGCTCCCAAGTGATTCTGCTGCTGGTCTTGGCACCAGGTTTTGCATAGCAGGATTCTAGATTATGATTTGTCCTCCTTTCACCACCATTTCCCTGGAGAAGAGTCGGGCTGAATGATAGACCAGTGAGGTGATATTAGAAAAGCTCTTGTTTGTGAAATACTACTCTGTGTCAGGAACTGTGCCAAGGGCTTTCTGTGCACTATCTTGTCAAATTCTGGTTACTGCTCTGTAAGATAGGCAACATTATCCCTATTTGAGAGATGAGGAAATTGCAGTGCAGGGGTTTTAAGTTACTCATCTGCTATGTCTCAGTGTGAATAAAGAATGACAGTACTTACTGTATGGGGCATGGTGCCATGAATGTAATAAAACAATAAATATGTTGAGTTGATCCAATGGCGGGTCAGATTCATATTTTTCTAAGGTTAAATCTTCTCAAACCTGGTCAAGCCTACCTCTGTTTAGATAAAGCTTATAACCTGAGCTTATGAATTGGTTCAACCAATAGACTACTTGTATTAGAGCAAGTGATCAAAGAAGACTACATTCTGGACTGTTCAGACTTCCCAGGGACTTTCCTTGGGGTTACCACCCAAAAAGAGAGTCTTTAAACTCTGAAAGGATTAGTAAGGTTGAATCATATATTGTACAACGTACAACCTATACTAATATACATGTTTGTCCTAGTAATAATGATGAAAACTTCAAGTCCCCAAATGCCAAACCCAAATTACAGAGAAGGAACTCAACCAATTTCTGGTGCTCTTTATTCCTTTATATAGATCCAGTCATGGATTATGCCTTTGGTATTATATCTAAAAAGTCATTGATATAGCTGAGATCATCTAGGTATTTTTCCTATGTTATCTTCTAGAAGTTTTATATTTAGGTCTACAATTATTGAATTGATTTTTGTGAAGGGTGTAAGGTCTGTGTCTAAATTCATTATTTTGCAATGTGCATATCCAGTTGTTCCAGCAACATTTGTTGAAAAGATTATCTTTGCTACTTTGTATCACCTCTGCTCTTTTGTCAAGGATCAGTTGACTATATTTGCATGAGTCTATTTCTGGGCTTCCTATTCCATTTCACTGATTTATTTGTTCTTCCACCAATACCATGCTATCTTAATTATTGTAGCTTCATAGTAAATCTTACAGTCAAGTAGTATCAGTATTACTACTTAGTTCTTTTTCAATACTGTGTTGGCTATTCTGAGTATTTTGCTTTCCATAAAAACTTTAGAACCAGTTGGTATTCACAAAACACCTGGGTGATCTCAGCTATGGGAAGAACTGACATCTTAACAATATTGAATATTCTTATCCAAGAACAGGGAACATCTCTCCATTTAATTCTTTAATTTTTGTTCATCAGAGTTTTATAGTTTTTTTTTTCATATAGATCTTGCACATATTTTGTTAGATTTATACCTATGCTAATATAATTAGTATTGTGTTTTTTTAATGTCAAATTCCACTTATTAGTTGCTGGTATATAGGAAAGTGATTGATTTTTATTTTTATATATTAACCATTATCCAACAATCTTGCTATTATCACTTATTAGTTTCAGGAGGGTTATTACTATTTTTTTTTGGTCAGTTTTTGGGATTTTCTACAATCATGTCATCTGCAAAAAGAAACAGTTTTATTTATTCCTTCCCAATCTGTATACCTTTTATTTCCTTTTCTGCATTATTGCATTAGCTGGAATTTTCAGTACTATGTTGAAAAGGAGTGGTGAGAGTACTAGATCTAAGTGGGAAACTACTTTCTTACCATTAAGCATGATGTTAGCTTACTTAAAATCTTTATCAAGTTGAGAAATTTTTCCTCTATTTCTACTTTGCTGAGAATTTTTATTATAAATGAATAATAGATCTTGTCAAATGCTTTTTTCTTCAACTATTGGTATGATCATGTGATTTTCTTATTAAGCCTATTGATGAAGTGGATTATATTAATTGACTTTCAAATGTTTAACCAGGCTTGTATACCCGGAATAAATCTCACTGATTTTACTTTTCAGTATTTTTTTCTCTGTGTGTTTCATTTGGATAATTTCTATCATTACATCATCAAATTCATTACTCTTTCTTCTGCAATGTCTAAGCTGCCATTAATTCCATAAAGTGTACATTTTCTCTCACATATTGTAGTTTCCTTCTCCAAAAGTGCAGTTTGAATCTTTTTAAAAATAGCATCCATGTTTCCATTTAACATATTCAATCTTTCCTTTAACTTTTTGAATGTAGAGAACACAGCGATAACTATTTTAATGCTTTTGTCTGCTAATTCTTACATTTGTAACAATTCTGGGTTGGTTTTCATTGATCGATTTTTTTCTCACTGAGAGGTCAGATTTTTCTGCTCATTTGCATGCATGATAATTTCTATTGGATAGCACACATTAAGAATTTTATCTTGTTAGGTGCCAAATGTATTTGTGTTTCTCTAAATACTTTTGATGTTGTTCTGGAATGCAGTGTTATTGAGAAATAGTTTTATCCTTTCAGATCTTTCTCTTAAGCTTATTTTTTCAGCTTTATTACAGTATAACTGCCAAATGAAATTGTAAGATATTTAAAGTGTGCGTCCATAGTGATTTGACATACATAGACACTGTGAAAGGATTCCTACCATCTAGTTAATTAACATATCTATCACTCATATATATTTGTGTATGTGAGAATATTTAAGTTCTTCTCTCTTCACAAATTTTAATTATGTAATACAATGTTATCAACTAAATAGTCACCATGTTATATATTATATCCTCAGGCTTTATTGATCTTATAGTGGAAAGCTTGTACCCTTTCCCCCAACCCCATCACTAATTTCTGGCAATCACTTTTCTACTCTATGTGGAATCTTAAAGAAAGGAAGGAAGAGGGGGGAAGAAAGAAAGAAAGAAAGAAAGAAAGAAAGAAAGAAAGAAAGAAAGAAAGAAAGAAAGAAGAAAGAAAGAAAGGAAGGAAGGAAGGAAGGAAGGAAGGAAGGAAGGAAGGAAGGAAGGAAGGAAGAAAGAAAGAAAGAAAGAAAGAAAGAAAGAAAGAAAGAAAGAAAGAAAGAAAGAAAGAAAGAAAATACCATGCACTATCTCTGTGTGTCATTTCATTAAGCATGATGCCTTCAAGGACTATCCATGGCTCCAGCATTTTTAGGCAGGACCAAAGCAGCTTTTTGTCTAGAGCTAATTATTTCCCATTACTGAGGCAAGACTTTTTGAGTATTCTATCCAGTGCCTTGTGAATTTTGAAATTTCCCAGTTTGGCTTTTAGAAATAGACACTAATCCTTTCAGGTGGTTCTTTCCCCATCCTCCAGCAGTTTGCTCTCATATATAAGTAGTCTGCTGAATATTTAAGGAGGATCCTCTGCAGACGTTTAGAGTTCTTTCTCTCATGCATTCTTCTCTTTAGTACTCTGTCCTGCAAACTCAAGCTGTCGGTCTCCCCAAACTCAACCCTTTCTTCTCAACTCAGAGAATGTACTGAACTCTGTCTAGGTTTCTTCTCATTGTGCCGTGGCCTGTAAATTCAAGACAATAGTAAAGCAGGGGCACTCATAGGGCTCATCTTACTCTCTTCCCCACCTCATCTTCAGGTTACTACTGTCCTTAGCTGACTGATGTCCAAGTCTTAGAAACCATTGTTTCACATATTTTGTCCATTTTTTTAATTGTTCCAAGTGAGAGGTAAATCTGGTTGATTGTTACTCTATATTGTTTAGAGACCAAAGTTGCCACAATAGCATTTTGAAGCATATAAGCATACAAAAACAGTTACAGTTACATCCTCATTATTGGCTACCTAGTTTGCACAGCTGGCTTCGTCTCCTTGGGTCTTGGTTTCCTTATTTGTAAAATGAAAGAGTTAGACCATGTATGGTAAGGGTTCTCTAGAGAACTATATATATATATATATATATATATATATATATATATATATGCACATATAAAATAAAAATTTAGTAAGAGATATATTATAAGGTATTGGTTTATGTAATTATGGATGCTGAGACATCCCATGATCTGCCATTGGCAAGCTGGAGACCCAGGAAAACTGGTGGTATAGTTTAAAGGCTTGAGAGCCAGAGGGTGAATGATGTAGATTCCAGTATGAGTCTAAAGGCCTGAGAACCAGCAGCACTGAAGGCAAGAAAAAAATTAATGTCCCAGCTCATCCAGTCAAGGAAAATGATTTCAACCTTTCTCTGTCTTTTTGTTTTATTAAGACCCTCAGCAGAATGAAAGATGCCCACTCACATTGGGGAGGGCAGTCTACTTTACTCAGTTTACTAATTCAAATGCTATTCTCTCCAGAAATACCCTCCATAGACACATCAAGAAATAATGTTTAATCGGATATCTAGGCATCCTATGTCTTGATCAAGTTGATATATAATTAACCATCACAGACCAGAAGCAAAACTCAATTACATTCTAGTTCTGAACATTTTTGACTTCATGAAATTATCATGCCCTATACTCTTTAAAACAGCCTAGCAATCACCAAGACCTGAGCTGCCACATAGTCAATGTAGAGAACTTTATGACCTTGCATCTCTTCCCTATAATTCTGTCTCTTCCTTTTCTTCATTCATATACTCTATAGTAAGTACCTGCTATGTGCTGGACACTATGGTAGGCTCTGGGTATACAGCAACAAGCAGACTGACCTGAGAGTTACATTCTAGTGGATGCTTATTGAGCACATATTAGAGGCCTGCTGGGCCTTATGCAAAGCATCTTATCTATGTCATCTTACTTAATCCTCATAATAATCCTATGAAGTAAGAACAAACATACAAAGAAACTGAGGTCACAGAACCACCAAGTGATGAAGCAGGGATATGAACCCAGGCAGTCTGTGTTTATATCTCCCACTTTTATTCTCTTTGCCAATGATGCTGAAAGGTGGCCAGCAGAAAAAAAGCCACCTTGCAGATGTATTTGCTTTGGCTCACACTCATATTTCATAGAAATTAAGTTAGAATTTTCTGAAACTCTCTAGTTTACAGCAATTCCCACTATTTCCTATTTTTTCATACCTAGATTGCTTCTTTCATTTACCTTTCTGGCCTCTGAAGGCATTTGGATTTTGACTTCTGCACATTTCTCTCCTGTCTCCTTCTAAGGATGATTTTGCGCATCTTCCTCATTTCTCAGCTCCTTTAACTATACCTTGAGTGACCTCTTTATGACAAGCACCCCCTCACTTTTCTTCCCTTTCACTTTCTCACTTGTCTTTAATTTCTTACCAAGTTACCTCTGTTACTCTCAAAATTTTCTTACTTTTTTTCTTCTGCTTTTTAGCTTTATTTCTACTATATACAGCTGATATACCCTAAAATTATTGGCAATAATACTGCAGTACTAAGAACAAAGAAGGAAGTAAAAATGAACACTATAAAAGAAGCTAATTCCTAAACATCTAAAATCTTTGAAAAATCCGATATGTAACTTCAGCTCACACATGAAACTAAACAATCATGACTGAAGCTACCCTTTTCTTAGCTTTTCTTCTCTATTAAATAGCATTAAGAGAAGAAGTTTTGATGATCTCCTGTTTTGTTTTAGCCATAGTTATCTTTGTGCTTTCCTAGGAAGCACACCATAGTTTATAATGTTTTTATGAAAAAACTACATTTCAAATTCCAAAGAATTGAATGACCAATGCAGTTTTTAAATAATCTATTTGAAAATCTTTTAAGCAGAGTTCTTTAGAATTTGAACCTTCTCTCTGACTGAACTATGAATTCCCTAATACCTTCCACTTGATTCTGAAATCTCTATATAAAATGCAAAGACATCCCAGTGAGAAGTCTTTTTTTTGTTTACTGTACCTCTCTTCCATTCCTAGTATTTCTATAGTAGGAGCCTCACTGAGGTGACTGTGACAAATACTTTACACTATTTTATTTATGAGCCATTTTGGTCAAATTCAAAGCATTGTACTTTTTATATTAGGTTAAGCAACGTAATACAAGATCAATCTCTCAGGTTGCCAGTGTTTAAGAAAAAAAAATTTGACATAACCACTAACTACATGTGGCCATTCCAGACTGAGATGTGCTATAAATTAGAATACATATCAGATTACAAAGACAAACTACCCAAAGGGAAAAAAAAGAATGTGAAATATCTAATTAATAATGTTATATTGATTATATGTTGAAATGATATTTTTTGTATGTGTACGGGGTTAAATAAAAACATTATTCCCAGACTCCTAGGAGTCAGACTTTTGGAGAATAAAAACAAGAAAGACTTATAGATCACTTCTGCTTTCCAGCCTGCTTTATATTGGGCCAAGGAGCATGGACTAGATTGCTGGCTTGAAGAAAGTAGAAAATACATGGAGGAAATAAATTAATTAATTATCTCAAAATATTATCTAGTTACACTAGGTACTCTTTATAAATGGTTGTCCAGAAAACATTACCTACTCTCACCTCTTGAAAGGAGAGTGTGCTACTTAGTGCTTCTTAGTGCTACTCATTCCTTTCCCAGCACCAAAAATAAAAAAGAAAGACTCAATAAATGTTTGTTTCTTCTTGTCTTCTCTTGGGATTACAACCCAAAGGTTAGACTTAAAAGTTTCCTGCTCAAAGAGTTAAATTCCTCCTCTCTTGGGTCTTAACAAACCAAAAGAACCCCTCCTTGTCTCCTTTGACAAGGTCCCAAATTCTACACATTATGTCAAGAATTCATTCTCATTGCTCTTGAACTACAAATATCTTCTCATTGTGTTCAATTTTTTTATTTTATTTTAATAACCCCTAGGTTTTACAGACAAGGGAGGGGGGACCACAGGAGACCAACCAATAAGTCCACAATCCTATCACTGCATATTGTTAGAGTTAAGGGCCATAATCTTCTCCTGATATTCAGCGCTATATTCTTGGTATCCAGTTAGTAACCTGAGTGGTAAGTATGGCTCAATCAGGAGTCAGAAATATAGGAGAAACGAGTAAATCAAGCCTAGTGACAAAAGATAGGAAGTGGTAGGCCTGACAGGGGAAGTGCCTTCCCTACCTGAGGCATTCAGATTTATCTCCTGTATTAGTTCCCTATTGCTACTATAACAAATTATTATAAATTTAGTGGCTTAAAACAACATAAATTTGTTATACTTGTAAATGTCCAAAGCCTGGAATGAATCTCATTAGGTCAAAATCAAGATGTTGGCAGGGCTGTGTCCCTTCTGGAGGCTCTAGAGGAGAAGTTATTTTCAGCTTCCAGGGTCCACCTATATTCCTTAGCTCATGGTCCCCTTCCTCCATCTTCAAAGGCAGTGACAGCTAGTTAGTCTTTCTCGTGACGCCATCCCTCTGGTTCTGACTCTTCTTCCTTCTTCCATTTTCTAAGGTCCACCCAAATAATCTATAATATTCTTGCTGTTCAAAAATTTTTAACTTAATTGCACCTGAAAAATCAACTTTGTTTTATAAGGTATTGTATTACAGATTTTGGGTTTAGGATGCGAACATCTTTGGGAGGCCATTATTCTGCCAGCTACATCGTTTATAAAAACAGCCAAACTAAATACTTTGCAGGCTGGATGGAGTACATGGGCTGCCAGTATGTGATCCTCAATTTATCACTATGCTAGGTGTCACAGAGGCACATAAGAAATTTGATAAAGTATTTAATTTTGAGAACAGTAAGGCTAGAGAATGAAGACTGACACAAAGCCATGGGGCACCATATGCCAGAAAGTGTATAGGGAAGCTCCATCTGGCACGAGGCTGCGATGCTATCAATGGCTCTCCATATCCTACTAAATGCCTACAAGTCTTAGACTGAAATTTTTTAGATGGAAAAACAAAAAACGAAAAACAATGTTATGACTTACTCATCTTATCTGAGAAGAGAGTTAGCGCTTGAACTGGGTTTAGGGTTCTGGTATCCTAATGCCTCAGCTCAGTTCTCCTGCTGCTATAAGGCTGTTCTTTGCAATGCTCTTGCCTGATATTCAGGGCCCTTCATTATATGACTCCACTGCCACCTTTTTCTGTGACCCAAGGTGACCTTGCTCTCATTAGTCTCCTTGTTGCCCCAAGAACGAATACACTTGTTCATTTATCTGTGTGTTCATCATTCATTCATTAGTCATATATTGGACAGTGCCAGGCTCCAAACCAGTATCTGCAAACACAAGGGCAAACAAGACCCAGTCCCCTCCTGGAGGGGCTTCTAGTCCCGGTGCCTACACTTGCTATGCCATGACACAAATGATGGAGGATTGTTCACTCATTTGTCAGCCTGCAGGCTATAGTCCTGAATACAATCTCTCCTTCCTTCCCCTCTTGAGAGAAAAGCAGAAGGCTTTCTCAGAAATTTGAGAGCACTATTATTCAAGAGAAAGCTTTAATCTTTCCTAAATTACAGAAAATTATTTTTGCAGTACACTATTTGCAAACATATACAAGTAAAAACTTGGTCATGCTGATATGACTTGCAAGTAGGCACCTCTGATTTAGTGACTCATGAGGCCCTGCTTGCTTGGAATGCCCTCGCTTCTTAAATTAAAGTGAACACTGAGGAGCTTCAACTGGTTTCATTTTCCCAAAAAGAAGAAAAGCAACTCAGATATAAGGAACCCACACCATTTTGAGGAAAGAACTTGACATCTGATTTTTTACCTTCATGTTTTTGAGTAAATACTATAAAATTATAAAGGAACTGGGAGTGTTAGCTTAAAGAATAGAATGCTAGAAAAAAACTGACAGGAGTCACCTGTCTGAGGTGACAGATTTATTCTGTTCCTTCCAAGGGAATAGCTTCAATGAGAGGAAGCTGCAACAGGGATATCTCACATTCAGGTAACTCAGTCCCCAAAGTGATATGGTCAAAACAGCACTGAGGAAACTCGATTGCAAGGATAAACTCAGTGCAAATGACCAAATTAAGACAATAAAAAGGGAACTTAATAAGGACTGAAGAAAGCAGCAGCGACGAGTGACTTCAGTCTCCTCTGAATTTCCAACTGCAGTTAGAAGTCTGACTTCGTCCCTGGTCTCCCCCCGGTCAGGCACTGAGGATCATGGAGGGTATAAGTGAGTTTCTGGTGTCCCAGCTCACGCCCCATGGTTTAGCCACCTACTTGGTTGGGAGCAGTCTCATCTACAGGATTGACTTTCCCTGAATCAAACTCCGTGACTGTGGAGAATGGCTCCGATTGGCTGAGTCAGAGTCACATGCTGCCCCTAAACCCAGGTAGGGGAGTAGGGGACAGGAGCTCCCCAACCAAACCTAGTCTGAAGGTGAGGTGCCTCATCCCCCAAAGAGAATCAGTCTGTTTAACTGAAGCAGAGGGAATGGGTGATAAATAGGGAGAAAGGCATATGCTGCCTCTGTCACCCAGACAGGTTGGAATGAATGAAGCCCTCCCTTGTTTTTCTAGTTCCACAAGAAGGCCACGCAGCAATCTTCAGCAACACTTCCTAAAGTTCTCTGATATTCTATCCAGTTCTCTCACATACCACAACCGCCCTCAACACCACCTCAACACCAAGCTGCCCAACTTAAAGGCTCTCCCTCCTCCTTTCCTGCCTTTCCACCCTATTCTCTTACACAAAATCAGAGAACTGGTCTGACCGGTAAGACAGTGGAGGGGACAGGACAGGTCCGAGTGTGGGGTGGGGGAGGGAGAGCTGAGAACACTGGCACCTTCATTGTCTTAACTCATCACATCAGGAATTCCAATTTTCCCAAGTTAGAAGGTCTACCTTGCAAAAAGACACTGAGTTCTTAATCCTGGAGAACAGGCTGTGCTCACAGGATATTAGGGGCTCGAAGTTTACAAACTTCCTTGCTGCCCTGCTGTCACATTCGAATTTATACAAGTCCACTTTGTGCGTCTCGAAGAGGATATTTCTCACCTGCTATCAAGGTTATTGCTAACAATTTAAAGATAACTTTATCTGCATTTTGGCCTGGCACATCTGGGACTCAGTCTTCAAGTGCTGAATTTGATAAAGATTGTGTAGTAGCAAATAACCATGACAGAGGGGAAAAATAGTAAAAAAACAAAAAGCAAACAAAGGCCAATAGTAAACAAGTGAAAAAACCTGGCCAGCCTTTTTAAGTGATTAGAAGAAAAAATAATTCAGAAGCAGCCACCTAGAAAGGAACTTAAAGCCCTTTTATAGTCTTATTCACTTCTGAGATAATTAATAGATTCAATACCAATTATTCCAAAACCAAAGTTACAATTTTTGGAAGACATCCCCAATATTTAACAAGGTGCTTAGCAGCTGGCCAATTTGTCTTAGAAGGTATACCAGGAAGGTCTTTCATACTTCTCTAAGTTAAAAGAGCTATGGGGGCTTTATTGAGATTTCTATTATATATTTAATGGCCAAGGTGGATATATGAGAACACTTGCTTTATAATGTTCAAGACTGAAATTATTATGATATGGTAAAGTGAAACTCAAGAGCCCTAAGATATGTTTGGTAATGTAGAAGACTAAAATTGCTCTGTCCCTACACTACCTTTTTTGCAAATGTGGCTGTCTGCCAAAACATAGTTTTATATTTCACCCTGTCATTGAATAATCTTATTCCAAAGATATATCAGGAAGGTCAATAATTATCAAGGACTCAGTTGTGAGAAATACTGTTTCAAGGAGGATTACCTAAAGGAGATGCACTCCCAACCCTCTAAATTTATCCTTGAGTTAGCAGACACTACCTGGACCCCTAAGTTCTGATTTCCCATCTTGTTAGTTTTACTGAGTCCACCTTTGGCATTCTACCATGTGCATACCCTGAAGGGCTGCAGAAGAAGCAGTGTCAAGCAAACATGATGCTGCACTTATTATAAGTGGATTTGGAGAAACTATTCACCACTGTTCTAGGATGGCTCTTGCTTGAACTAGAATTGTGGTATTCAGTTTTATTTGAAGACCACCATTGTCCAAGTCCCAGGCATTGCAGGGCAGTAGCAGGTTTCGGCCCAGCTATCACACTTTGACCTTCCCTAGGGTGATGCACTAGGTAGAGAAGCCTGGGGAGTCTGTCAGGGTTACCTTGGGCTGTGCAACTGTTGGTCATGTTTCCTGGGAGGGTTCCCCACAGGGAAACCACCACTTGAGGCATTCAGCAACCATGACTCTGCAAATTTATTGCAGGGGTTTCTCTAGTACCAAGGAGTGTTTAATGGAGACTTTAGGGCTTTAACTGACCCTTAACACTCAGGGACAGATGTTGTGCCCTGAAGTTATGGGGATCTGGTCACTTCTATGTAATTTGAATGTGCTCTCTAATCACCAGTTCAAAGTACTATTTTAAGCATTTAAGTTCCTGCCTGTAATTCAGCTGCTGTTTAACGCAGGCAATTATTGCATCATTTCACACATTCAAAAAGAGCTCTCAGCCCTAGCAGTTATTGCATCAGTTTAGAGCAACCTGCTCTTCCAATCAATTAAACTCATTGAGCTTGAACTCGGATGCCTGCCAATTACACTTGAAATCTCCACCTCACAACTTATTTCACAATGAGCTGGCCAATTGAAATGACTTCCCATAACTTAATCTGTCCCCACCTCAGGGCAAACTGGCCTTTAGAGAGATTTTCCAGTGTCTCTTGGGAACAATCCTATTATGTGCCTCCCCGCTTCCGCTAGAGAGGCAAGCTTCTCAGGTCTCCTTTGCAGGAAGAGTAGCATCACTCCCTAGTTGCAGTTTGTTTTTGTCCTAGGACACTATGGATGATGAAACAAGTTGTGTTTACTGTTTTTTTTCTTTATTCATTTGTTTGTTTTTGTTATGCCATTAATATATGCTCATTATAGGAAAAATCGAAATACACAGCTAAGAAAAATGAAAAATAATCATCACCTAAATCCTTACCACCCCAAAACTATGAAGACTGAAATGTCACTTACCCTTCCAATCTTTTGTGTTTCTTCTTTGAATTGACTGCTAGAAAGGGCCAGATACAAATCTGAGTATAAAGGAGATTTAATACATAACAATGGAGAAAAGGTGTAATATATAATAGATAGTACTGGCTCTTCATTTGGAAGAAAACAAACATGAACGCCTATCTTATACTATATGGAAAAATCCATTTCAAATAGATTAGCTATTTAAATATAAAAAAAATAATAATAAAAGGATTGTTTAAAAATCTGGTAGGCTACATGTACATTCTAGGGGTGGGAGAGACCTTTTAAAACCAAGACCAGAAGCTATTAAAGAAAGTACAGTTATATTTGATTTTAAAATTATGAAGTCAAATAAATAATAGATAAGAAAAGTACATTTGTAATATAAGTCACAGAAAGTTTATATATATAATGCGAACTCATTATATATATAAGCATATATATATATATAAAATGATAAAATGATATATATCATTTTATATATATATATAAAATGATATATATATAAAATGATAAAAAATGATAAATGAAATGAGAGAAAGAAAGATACTACTCAAAGCATACAAATGAACAATTTACTGAAGGATACATTCAAATGGCCAGCAAACCAACAAACATGAGAAGATGCTTATTCCCTAGGTGTCAGAGAAAGGCAAGTCAAAGTTAACAATAAAACACCATTTTACACGTAGACTAGCAGGAAGAGCCTTATGCTGGTGAGAAGAAAGGGGCAATGTAGTCTGATACTTTTTTGATGAAATGTGATGTGCTAAAATATTTTGGGAAAGACACTTGACTACAACTGTTAAAATAGAAAGTACATGTATGCTTTTCACCCAGCAATTCCACTCCAGGGAAGGTAATCCATAAAAATAAAAGTAGCAGCTTTAAGGATATATATTTAAGCAGGTTTACTGCAACATTATTCAGAGAGAAGAAACAGGAAAAAAGAGAGTGCTCATTAACAGTAGAAACTTAATAATTCAGGATACATCTCATGCAAAAAAATATTTTTACAATTAATTAAAAAATGAGTTACAATTAAACCAGATAATGTAGAAAGAATTTTCATAAACTACTGTTAAGAAGAAAAGATGAAAAAAAAGTGCATATAATATGATCCTGTTGTTGAAGGAAAAAAAAATAACAAAAATGTGTGTGCATGTATATCTGAATAGGATTATATAAGTACAGAACAGTATGAAAAGATATGCTTACATTGTAAAAATTGATTACCTTCGTTGGGGGAGGAGAGAGGGCTAATGAAGGTGAATGAAAGTGGAAGAGAGGGACAGAACCAAGTAAAAAAAGTAAAAGAAAAAAAAACACTAAAACATAAAAAATCTATGCATATGGTCATATTTATACCTTTATAAAAATACATAATTTATATAAAATTTACATATATATTTATGTGTTAAATTGTTCCTCCCTAAAGAGAGATATGTTGAGGTCCTAATCCCCAGTACCTCGGAATATGACCTTATTGAAAATAAAGCCTTTAGAGAGGTGATCACATCAAAATGAGGTCATCCGGGTGAGACTTTATCCAGTATGATGGGTATCCTTTTAAGAAGGGGAAATTGGGACACGGAGTCAGATATGCATAGAGCAAAGATGATGTGAAGACATGCAAGGAGAATACTATGTAAAGATGGAGGATTGGAGTAATGCATTTATAAGCTGAATAACACCAAAGATTTCTGACCAACCTCCAAAATCTAGGAAGATGCAAGGAAGGATTCCCCTACAGGTTACAGAGGGAGTGTGACCCTGTCAATGCCTTAATTTCACACTTCTAGCCTCCAGAACTGTGAGACAAAAAATTTTTGTTGTTTTCCCCAGTTTGTGGTACTTTGCTTGGCAGCCCCAAGAAATGAATACAATGTATAAAAAAACAAACAGCAGATTTTAAAAATTCTTATCTAAGAAAAAAATTTCAAACAAAAACTCTATAAATTCAGAACCATATTTATATCTCAATCCCATTGAGTAATTTTATCATATATATTATAGTTCTATTTTGTCCTCATTTATATACACATTGCGATATCCGCTTTAAATTATTTTTGGAACATGGAGCTCTAGTATTATCTAGATCCTATAGCTTGGGTTTGATGGCCTAGTTGGGCCGTATACCATAAAGGAAACTGACCAAGGTGAGAGGAGATGGAGATACAGGATGAGGTGCCCACATGGCCCTTGATCATCAGAAACCACTCAGAAATGAAGAAAACAACCTCAGGGCCCAGTTTCAAATTCTAGTTCCAGTTCACTTTCAGCCTGGTCATATTAATTTCTGTGAGAGTTATCCTTCTGAGAAATCCCTTTTTACTTAAACTAATTTAATTGGGTGTCTGATTAGTGAAATCAAAGTTAAGGAGAGCATCATAGAAAGTTCATGGTGGCTAAAGGAAAATTTGGATAGTGAATTCTGAGTTATAGTGTTTAATTGTGTAGTCAAAGGACTGAGTCCCTTTTATCTTCACTTAACCAGTACAACACTACCACTGACATTTGTGTAAAGGGTCCTACATTAGGTAACAGCAAACTGTGATCTGCTTTTCATTGCAAAGATAAATAAAAGAGAACAAAGTAGTATATAAGCACTTATTCTTCAGACTGAAATTGGGAAGAACCTACATATGAGATGAATCAATTATCAGTAGAAGTAATCCCGCCCCCTCAAAGAAATTGGTGACTGAAAAGATATATAATTAAGATAGGTGAGGCTGGATTGCATGAGCAAGAATATCTCACTAGAAGGCTGACATCCCATGGAATTTGGAGAAGATGACCAGAAGATAGAATGTGGCAGAAGACCTTAGAAACTGAAAAGCGAAGGAGCCCTGAATCTCTAGGCCACCTTTGTGTTTGTTGGAATGTGCCCACAGCAGACAGGAAGGCAGAAGTCTGTCTGACAAAACTTGAAGACACCCAGCATTAATACCATAAAGATAATCCCTCTTGCTTAGACTTGACACTTACCTAACAACCTTCTGACTGTAAATCTTCTCTCCAGATAGATTTCTCTATAGGGAGAATATTCTGAGTATTGACCAACTCATATAGGCATTCTGACCACTGCATAGTTGTATTTTCACTGAAAAGAAAGAAATGATAGGCTACTTGTTGTCAACCTCTGGTGAATCAGTCCCCTGAGTTCACTCATGTGTAGGTTATTGACAACACAGAGTTTCTGGCCAGCTGTCTCCCCAGATAACAGTTCCAAGGCATACTTGTTTTATCTCATTGTATCATCTAGCAGATGAGTAATTGGGGTTGTAAGTACCAGATAGAGGACTTGATTAACTCTGTAGAGGTATAGCGATGCAGAACCAGGTGGTGGTGGTATGTGTGTGTGTTTAGGTCATGTGTTCTAATGGTGGTTGACTAACTCTGGAAACAATATTGGGGAAAGGAGACAAAATTCTACCTAAGTTCTGGGCATCAGTCTCAGTACTGTTTTCACAGAAACATAGTTAATGACAACTACAAATACTTTCAGTCTATGATATTTGAGTTCCTAGGCAATGCAAAATTATGACATGGGTCACCAAACAAAACTCTTCATTTGATTGTTAAAATGGAATAGATCAAGAAGGCCAACATAATAAAATGTATTTTTTCCCTAGAACTAACATCTTCCCTACTGGCTAATAATCAGATTTATATATCAGTTTATAAGAAGTTTCTGTAAATAGGTAAAACCCAAATTTGCTAAGCCATACTCACTGCTGGAAAATCAAAAGTCTAGATTATAAATTTATTAAGCTTGATTAATTAATTCACTTATGTTCCAAAAGCAATGATCACTTACTACATACTATGCTGGTTGTGACATGCTTGGCACACATATCCAACTCCTCTTAGCTTCACAATTCTAGATCCCATTAAACATCCAAAGTCAACCTGTTCTTAGACACCACTGACTCTGGCTCTCAGTGCCTGGGTCTCCCTAGTCCACTCTGTGAGTTACAGTTATGCCAACCCAAAGGGAGGTCCTGCTCTTTCAATATCAACTTTTTTTTTTATATACCAGAATCTTGCCTTTGGAAACTGCATGGGAGAAGTCACTGAGTGAGACACTCTCCTCTTTTGCAATTTCTTTGAGCCTGAAGTGGGGTATATGCTTTTTAATTCTTGGCTGTGTGTCCACTCATTTCAGGTAAGTTTCCTGTTTTTCTTTGGAGATTTTAGGGCAGCAACTACCACTCTTTTGGTCCAAATATAGTGGATCTCATTATGAGTCCCAAAGTCCTCTTCGAAGGACCTAAAGAAAACTGGGTTTAAGAACTCTGGTTAAAATGCTCTAGCAAGTGTTCAAATTCAATCCAAACTGTAATCTTAATTAAACAGTAAAAAGAGGGGACTAGTTGAACTCAATGTCTGGAAAGCCTTCATCTTGGTATTAAGTCTTGGTGGACTGAGCGGTTGTGATTCTTAGGAGATGTTATACTCACAGTTTTGACATTTAAGAAAAAGGCTGATATAATTTATTTGTAAAAGGTTTCAAACTCACTATCATGCAGGCATTCTGCAATTTTGGTCTGAAGTTAGGGTTTTGATGTAATCTGAAATGTTAAAGAGAGAAAGTAGCTTAATGCTTCTGGTATGTTCTTTTTTGAGATTGCTTTGGCTATTCAGGGTTTTTGTGGTCCCATACACATTTTTAATTGTTTTTTTTCTATTTCTGTGAAAAATACAATTGGAATTTTGATATGAATTGCTATATTTTGTAGATCACTTTGGGTAGTATGGACTTTTAAACAATATTAATTCTTCCTATTCATGAGCACAGTATATCTTTTCATTTATTTGTGGCTTCTTCAGTTTCTTTTATCAAAGTCTTATAGTTTTTAATGTACGGATCTTTTACTTCCTTGGTTAAATTTATTCACAAGCATTTTTTTCGATGTAATTGTAAATGGGACTGTGTTCTTTATTTCTCTCTGTGATCACTTATTAGTGTACAGAAACAACAGATTTTTGTATGTAGATTTTCATATCTTGAAACTTAACTGGATTTGTTTATTAACTGTTAACAGTTTTCTTTGGTAGAGTCTTTAGGGTATTCTCTATATAATATAATATCATCTGCAAATAATGACAATTTTACTTCCCCCTTTCCAATTTGGGTGTCTTTTATTTATTTTTTTCTTGCCTAATTGATCTGGCTAGGATTTCCAGTACTATGTTGAATAAAAATGGTGAGAGAGGGCATTCTTATCTTATCTTAACCTTAAAGAAAAAGCTTTTAGTTTTCCTCCATTGGATATAATGTTAGATGTGGCCTTGTCATACATAGCCTTTATTATGTTGAGGTACATTCTTCTATACCCAGTTTCTTGTGAGTTTTTTTTTAATCATGAATGGATATTGATTTTGTCAAATGCTTTTTCTACATATTTGAGATGATCATATGATTTGTATCCTTTGTTTTGTTAATGTGGTATATCACATTAATTAATTTGTAGATGTTGAATCATCTTGCATACACAGAGTAAATCTCAGTTGATCATGCTGCATGATCCTTTTAATGCAGTGTTAAATTCAGTTTGTTAATATTACCTTTTTAGTCTCCATTTCATTTTTTTCTGCTCCAATCTTTATTTCCTTCCCTCTATTAACTTTGAGCTTAGCTTTTTCTTATTTTCCAACCTCCTTGTGTATTCGATATATTATTTGTTTCTTAATGTAGGCATTTATTGCTATAACCTTCCATCTTAGGACTGCTTTTGCTGCACCCCATGAATTTTGGAATGTATTTCCGCTTTTTGTTTTCTCCTTTGATCATGGAATCATGTTTTTTAACTTCCACATATTTGCAAATTTTCCAGCTTCCTTCTTATACTTGACTTCCAATTTTATACCATTGTGGTTAGAAAAGATGTTTGATATGATTTCAATCTTAAATTTATTAAGATTTATTTTGTGGCCTCACATATGATCTATCCCAGAGAATGTTCTATGTGCACTTGAGAAGAATGTGTATTCTGCTGCTTTTGGATGGAATGTTCTATAAATGTTTGTTATGTCTAACTGGTCTAATGTGTTTTATAAATTCAATGTTTCCTTATTGATTTTCTGTCTGAATGATATATCCATTATTGAAAATGGGTATTGAAGTCCCCTACTGTTCTTGTATTTCTATCTATTCCTTTAGGTCTTTTAATATTTGCTTAATATATTTAAGTGCTCCTATTTTGGATGCAAAATATTTACAAATGTTACATCCTGTTATTGAATTTACTCCTTTATCATTATATAATTATCTACTTGGTCTATTATTGAAGTTTTTGTATTAAAGTCTGATTATATTTTGTCTGATATAAGTATAGCTACCCCTGATCTCTTTGGTTTCTATTTGCATGGAATATCTTTATCCCTTTACTTTCAGCCTATCCATATCCTTAAAGTTTAAGTCTCTTGTACACAGCATACAATTGGGTTTTATTTTTATCCATTTAGCCACTTGATGTTTTTTAATTGGAGAATTTTTTCCATTTACATTTAAAGTAATTATGAGTATGGACTTATTGCCATTTTAATTCTTTTCTAGCTGTTTTGTAATTCCTTTGTTCTTTTCTTCTCTTATTCTCTTTGTAATTTGATGACTTTCTGTTGTGGGTTGCTTAGATTCTTTCTCTTAGGTATATTTACTATAGGTTTTTGCTTTGTAGTTACCATGAAACTTGTATAAAACATATTTATAATAATCTATTTTCAGCTGATAACAATTTAAGATTGAACACATATAAAAGTGCTGAATTTTTACGCCCCAAATTTTATCTTTGATATCACAGTTTACATTTTTTATCTTGTTTATTCCTTAGAAAAGCACAGTTATAATCATTTTTAATACTTTTGTCTTTTTGCCTTTATACCAACTTGATATGTATTTATCATCATTTATTCACAACCTTACAACATTGGAGTATTTTGAATTTAACTATATGTTAACCTCTATTGGTGAGATCTATATTTTCAAATGTTTCCCTGTTACTACTTATCATTCTTTCATTTCAATTTGAAGAAATCTCTTTAACATTTTTTGTAAGGCCCGTCTTGTAGTGATGACTCTTTCAGCTCTTGCTAGCCTAGAAAACACTATCTCTCCTTCAGTTCTGAAGGACAACTTTGGTAGGTAGTGTATTCTTAGTTGGTAGTTTTTTTACTTTCAACACTTTGAATATATCATATCACTCCCTTCTGGCCTGCAAAATTTCTGCTGAAAAATCTACTGGTAGTCTTATGCAGGTTCCCTTCTATGTAAAAAGTTGTTTTTCTCATGCTGCTTTTCAGATTCTCTCCTTGTCTTTAATTTTTTTTTAAAATTAAGATTATTGGAGTAACATTGGTTAGTACAATTATACAATTTTCAGGTGTACATTATAATTTGACATCTGTATATTCTATTGTGTATTTACCACCCAGGTCCAGTTTCCTTCAGCTACCCTATTTTTGATCCCCTTTACCTACTTCACCCTACCCCTATCCCCCTATAATTGATCCGCTTTACCCTGTCTACCTCCCCTCTCCTCCCCTACCCCTTACCCTCTGGTAACCACTAGTCTATATTCCATGTCCATGAGTCTCTGTTCGTACTATTCATTTATTGCTTTTAGGTTTATATCTCAAATATAAGTGGTATCATGTGGTTTTCAACTTTTTCTGTCTGGTTTATTTTGCTTAGCATGATTATCTCGAGGTCTATCCATGTTGTCACAAATGGCAGTATTCCACTTTTCCTTTTTAATGCCTACAGTACCTGATATTCCTAGGTGGTCTCCCATACAAGTACTAACCAGGCTCAACCTGCTTAGCTTCTGAGATCAGATGAGATCGGACACGTTCAAGGTGGCATGGCTGTAGAAGCTGTATTTCATCTCTTCTTATGGCTGAGTAATATTCCATTATATATATGTACCACAGCTTCTTTAGCCAATCATCTATCATAGAACACTTTGGTTGTTTCCATGTCCTGACCACTGTGAATAATGCTGCTATGAACATTAGTGTGCAAATATCTTTTTGGATATGGGTTTTCAAGTCTTTGGGGTAAATACCCAGTAGAGGGATTGCTGGGTCATATGGCAGATCAATTCTTAATTTTTGAGGAACCTCCATACTGTTTTCCATAGTGGCTGTACCAATTCGCAGTCCCACCAGCAGTGTATGAAGTTTCCTTTTTCTCTGCATCCTCTCCAACATTTGTTATTATTTGTCCTGTTGATTATAGCTATTCTAGCAGGTGTGAGATGGTATTTCATTGTGGTTTTGATTTGCATTTCCCAAATAGCCAGCAATATTGAGCATCTTTTAAAATATTTGATGGCCATTTGTATGTCCTCTAGGGAGAAGTGTCTGTTCAGATCTTCTGCCCATTTTTTGATTGCATCATTTGCTTTTTTGTTGTTATTGAGTTGTATGAGTTTTTGTATTTTTTGAATATTAGGCTCTTATTGGAGGTGTTGCTTGTAAATGTATTTTCCCATTCAAATGGCTATCTCTTTACCTTGTTGATAATTTCTCTAATAGAGCAGAAGCTTTTTAGTTTGATGTAGTCCCATTCATTTATGTTAGCTTTTACATCCCTTACTTTTGAGGTCAAATTCATAAAATCTTCTTTAAGTCCAAGGTCCTTGAGTTTAGTTCCTATGTTTTCTTCTATGCATTTTATTGTTTCATGTTCTTAATTCATTCTGAGTTGATTTTGTTGTGTGGTGATAGACAACAGTCTGTTTTCATTCTTTCGCAAGTGACTTTTCAGTTTTCCCAGCACCATTTATTGAAGAGGCTTTCATTTCTATACTTATATTTTTGGCTTTTTTATTGAAAATTATTTGCCCGTATATATATGGATTTACTTCTGGACTCTCGATTCTGTTCCACTGGTCCATGTGTCTGTTTTTCTGCCAATACCATGCCATTTTGGTTATTGTCACTTTGTAGTATAATTTGAAGTCAGGCAGAGTGATGCCTTCAGCCTCATTCTTTTTTCTCAAGATGGCTTTGGCAATTCGGGGTCTTTTGTACTTCCATACAAATCCTATGATTTTTTGTTCTATTTCTTTAAAAAAATTCCGATGGGTGTTGATGGGGATTGCATTAAATCTGTATAATGCTTTAGGTAATATGGTCATTTTCACTGCTGATTCTTCCGATCCAAGAACACGAAATATCTTTCTATTTCTTTGTATCTTCCTCAATGTCTTTTGATAGGGTCTTGTACTTTTCATTATATAGGTCCTTCACATGTTTTGTTAGGTTTATTCCTAGGTATTTTATTCTTTTTGGTGCAATTGCAAAAGGAATTATTTTTTCCACTGCTTTTTCTGATGCTTCATTATCAGAATATAGGAACAATATAGATTTTTAAATGTTGATTTTGTATCCAGAGACTTTACTGTATTTGCTTATTGTTTCTAGTAGTGTTCTTGTGGAGTCTTTAGGGTTTTCTATATAGAGAATCATCCACAAATAGTGATAGTTTGAATTCTTCATTTTCTGTATGGAATCCTTTTATATCTTTCTCTTGTCTGATTGCTCTCACTAGGACCTCCAATGTTAGATTGAATAAGAGTGGCGATAATGGACAGCCTTGCCTTGTTCCTGATCTTAGGGAGAAGGTTTTCAGTTTTTCACCATTAAGTAAAATGTTGGCTGAGGGTTTGTCATATATGGCCTTTATTATATTAAGGTATTTTCCTTCTATACTGATTTTGTTAAGTGTTTTGATCATAAATGGATGCTGTATCTTGTCAAAGGCTTTTTCTGCATCTATGGATATGATCATATGATTCTTATTTTTTAATTTGCTTATATGGGGTATCACATTAATCGATTTGCATATATTGAACCATCCCTGTGTCCCTGGGATGAAGTCCACTTGATTGTGGTACATAATCTTTTTATATGTTACTGTAATTGGTTCGCTTGTATCTTATTTAGGATTTTTGAATCTGCGTTCATGAGAGATATCGGTCTATAGTTTTCTTTTTTTGTGTTATCTTTACCAAGTTTTGGTATCAGAGTAATATTGGCCTCATAAAATGAGTTGTGAAGTATTGCCTCCCCTTTGATTTTTTGGAAGAGTTTGAGGAGAATAGGTATTAAAGCTTCTTTGAATGTTCAGTAGAATTCACTGGTAAAGCCTTCTGGTTCTGGACTTTTACTTTTCGGTAGGTTTTTGATGATTGTTTCAACTTCCATACTGATGATTCGTCTATTTAAAGTTTCCAGTTCTTCTTAATTCAGTGCAGGAAGGTTGTATTTTTCTAAGTACTGGTTATTAAACTTCTTCTCGGTTATTTGGTGTTATATACTTATTCATAGTATTTTTATATGATCCTTTGTATTTCTGCAATGTCAGTTGTAATTTCCGCTCTTTCATCCCTGATTTTGTTTATTTGTGTCCTTTTTCTTTTTTCTTTAGTGAGTCTAGCTAGGGGTTTGTCAATTTTATTAACCTTCTCAAAGAACCAGCTCTTTGTTGTATTTATTTTTTCTGTTTTTTGTTGTTGTTGTTGTTGTTGTTGTTGTTGTTGTTGTTGTTTTCAATTTCATTTATTCCTGCTCTAATTTTGATGATTTTTTTCCTTCTGCTGACTTTAGGCTTCATTTGTTCTTCCTCTTATAGTTTTTTAAGATGAAGTGTTAGGTTATTTATTTGGGCTTATTTTTATTTTTGGAGATAGGCCTGTAATGATATGAACTTTTCTCTTATGACCGCTTTTACTGTGCCCCAAAAGTTTTAATATGTTGTACTATCATTATCATTCGTTTCTATGTATCTCTTGATCTCTCTTTTTATTTCTTCTCTAACTCAGTTATTCTTCAGTAGCATGTTCTTTAATCTTTATGTATTTGTGGTTCTTCCTGTTTTCTTTTTGCAGTTGATCTCTAGTTTCAAATCATTATGACCAGAGAATACAGTTGGTATGATTTGAACCCTCATATCTGTTGAGGCTATTTTCTGTGTTCCAGTATGTGGTTGATTCTTGAGAATGTTCCATGTGCACTAGAGAAGAATGTATAAGCAGCTGTTTTGCCATGGAAGGTTCTGTAAATGTAAATTATGTCCAGTTGGTCTAATGCATCATTTAAGGAAGTTATTTCCTTATTGACTTTCTGTTTGAATGACCTGTCTATAATCGACAGTGGGGTATTTAGGTCCCGTACTACGATGGTGTTTTGGTCTGTTTCTCCCTTTAGTTCTGTCAGTAATTGCTTTACATATTTTGGGGCTCCCTGATTGGGAGCATAGATATTAATAAGTGTTTTATCTTCTTGGTGCATGATTCCTTTTATTATTATGAAGTGTCCCTCAGTCTCTTTCTTTACCTTTTTTATTTTGAAGTCTATTTCATCCAATATTAGTATTGCTTCTCCTGCTTTTCTCTAAATGCAATTTGCTTGAAATATTGTTTTCTATCCTTTCAATTTGAGTCTATATTTGTCTTTGGAGCTGAGATATGTCTCATGGAGGCATGTTTTGATCCAGTCTGTAACTCTGTGCCCTTTTATTGGTGACTTCAGTCCATTTACATTTAGAGTGATTATTGAAATATGAGATCTTCTTATAGCCATTTTATCTTTTGCTTTCTGGTAGCTTGGTGTTTCCATTGCTTCCTTGTCCTTGTTTCTCTGTTTTCTTTAATTTGGTTGGCTTTTGTGGGATTTGCCTCTGGTTCTTCTTGTTTTATATTATGTACTTCAATTCTGAATCTTTGGTGTGTGGTTACCCTTATGAATATGTAAAGGATAGTTATATATAAACAGTCGTCCATTTTCTTCTGTGTGTGCCTTATTGCCATTCCCCTTTGCGAATTTGTATTTTGAATTCTCCCCTTTTCAGTCATTGTTATGTCAATGTGTTTCTTTGTATGCTGAACGTTCATTACTATCTTGCTATAGCAATTCTCTTCATATTGTCTAAGCTTATAACACTCTGTTCTTAATAAGGGTTGCACACCTCTGCTTCTATTTGCCTGATAGTCACTTTACTCCTATTTTTTTTTGTCCTTTTGTTTTACGTGATCTGACCTCTTTCAGTATTTCCTGTAGTGCAGGCATCATAGTAGAGAATTCCCTCAATTTTTATATGTCTGGAAAGGTCTTAATTTCTCCTTCATATCTAAAAGAGAGCTTAGCTGTATACATTATTCTAGGATGGTAGTTCCTTTAACTTAACAGTTTAAATATTTGATTCCATTTCTTTCTATCTTATAAGGCCTGTGCTGAGGAGTTTGAGGATAATCTAATAGGTTTTCCATTATAAATTACTGTTTTCTTCTTCCTGGCTGCCCTGAGAATTCTGTCTTTGTTGTTGATTTTTGATAATTTTCATAGAATGTGTCTTGGTCAAGGCTTTTCGAAGTTGAGGTAATTGAGTTTTCTGTTGACTTTTTGAATTCTAAGTTCTGGCTCATTCCTTAGATTTGGGAAATTCTCATCCACTATTTGTCTGAAAATGCTTTCTAGTCCCTGCTCCTTTTCCTCGCTTTCAAGAATTCCCATTATTCTTATGTTTCCTCTCTTGATGGTATCAACTAGTTCTTGTATTTCTCTTTCATTTTTTTATTCTCAGTTTTTCTCTTCTTCATTCTGATTTATTTCTAGATTTCTGTGTTCAGTATCACTGATCCTTTCCCTCATTTGGTCGACTCTATTTCCTAAGCTTGCTATTTCATTTTTTATTTCCTGCAGTGTGTTATTTTTTATCTCCAGAAGTTCTATTTGATTCTTTTTGAGGGTTTCAATATCCTTGCTCTGCTCATCTAGATGTTTTTTCCATTCCTATAATTGTTGATGTGACTTGTTTCAGAACTCACTGAGTTTTTTCAGAAGTAACATCCTGAATTCTCTGTCATTTAAGTAGCATATTTCTATGTCTGTAAACATATTTTCTGGAGATTTTTCTCTTTCTTTCTGAGATGACTTGTCACCTTGATTGTTCATGGTGTTTAATGCACTATTTCTGCACCTGGGCATTAATGGAAATGTATTCTGCTTTTTTTTTCCCCCAGAAAAAAAGATTTATTATATAAAGGTTTATCTTTAGCCTGCTACAAAAAAGGTGCTTTTCTTTTGGTTTCCAGTAGGTGGCGTCTAAGCCTTTTGGATCCCTGTTTTATATAAAGCCTTAATATGCCTTTATATAATGCCTTTATTTTCTTGTAGATATTTAATCATGCTCGCTACCCTCAGTTTCAGTCCCTGTCAGTGTTAGGAACAGTTTCTGTAGCATTTGCTCAGATTTCCCTGGTGCTCCGCGGTGACAGATCTCAGAAGGTGTGGGGGGAGGGGCCCTATGTGTTGGGGATTGGGGGCTGCAGTTCAGCCTGAGTTTAGCAACTGTGGCCAGTAAAAATCAATTGTTGTGTCTCTGCTGTCCGCTTCTTTGCTTTCTGCCCTGAAAACTGGGCCCTGCTGCTGGCTGTGTAGAACTCACAAAGTTTCCCAGGCAGGGCTGTTCAGGGAACTTGCAGCTCCTTTTCCCCTCCCCCTCCTCCTACAGGGAGCTCCAGTGGCTGCAAGAAGCAGCTCTTTTTATTTCTCCAAGTCTACCACCCATCACCTGGGGTTCTGACCTCTGATAGCTCTTATGTGCAGAACCCACGCTCAGATGTGCTGGTGTGCAGTTTGAGTGTTTTTTGTTGAGTTTTAGATGTTCAGCTTATTGTTGTTTCAAAGGGAGAGATCTGGGGACATCTCTCAGTCCACCATGTTTTCTTTCAATCCTCCTTGTCTTTAACTTTTGACATTTTAATTATAATGTGTCTTTGTGTGAGTCTCCTTAGATTCATCTTATTTGAAACTCTCAAGGCTTTCTGGATCTGGATGTCTTTTTTCCCTCAGAATAGTGAAGTTTTCAGCCATTATTTCTTTAAATAAGTTTTCTTCCCCTTTCTCTCTCTCTTCTCCTATGGGACCTCTATAATATGAATATTAGAATGCTCGATAGGATCCCATAAGTCTCTTAAGGCACCTTTACTTTTTTTTATTCTTTTTTTCTTTTTTATTTCTTGTTTGAACACCTTCCACTGCCCTGACTTTGAGTTCACTGATCTTTTCTTCTGCTTCATCTGTTCTGCTGTTCAGTCCCTCTATTGATTTGTTTAGTTCAGTTGTTGCATTCTTCAGCTCTTTGATTTCTGTTTGGTACTTTCTTATATTTTCTATCCCTTTGTTGAAATTATCACTTTGTTCACAAATTTTCTCCTGACCTTGTTGCATATCTTTATCACCATTATATTGAACTCTTTGTCAAGTAAATCACTTATCTCTGTTTCATTAAAGTCTGTTTATGGACTTTTATCTTGTTCTTTTGCTTGGAACATATTTCTCTATTTATTTATTTTACTGAACTCTACGTGTGTATTAGATAAAATAACCACCTCTCCCAGTTTTGAAGGAGTTGTCTTCCATAGGCCAAGAAACATTTTTCAGCCTGTCCCTGGCTCTAAAACCTTTATAATTGCCTCCCAGACTTCTTTATTCTTAGTGGCTTCCAGGAGTTGAGGGTGTGCCAAGATTTGTCATTGTTCCAAAGGGGAAGATCTCAGTCAACACCTAGATGCAGGCTTTTTGGAAGCTAGACCCTCAGGCAGCTACTTTTAAAGTATGGAAGTACACCTCTTTTAGGGAAATATTGAGAGATGGACATTTCCCTGATCCCTCTTATTGAGCCCTTGAGAAGTAGCTAATTAAGAACTGTTTGGTAGAGTCCTGTGGGACTGGTGAACATAAGTTCCACTGGCCACCAGAGCCAGGAGATCAAAGAGTGTGTCCTGGTGGCAGCTGCAGATGTCAAGGCACTAGATATGTGCACAAGCTCTTTTTAGGGAGATACTGATGACTTCATGTGAGTAGAGAGAGAACCCAAACGTGGTCCTGCTGGCCTCAGGAGAGATTTGCATGTGGCCCTTAGATGAATGTTAAATTAGAAGCCTGACTCTCAGGCTGTAGCTTTTAAGATATGAAAATAGGTCTCTTAAATGGAAAGCTGGAAATTGGCCATTTCTGACTGCTGCTTCTATACTGAGTTTTGAAGGGGTAACCAGCTAAGAATTGTTTCTCTGTTTGCTACATCCCTATGAAACCCGTGAACACAAGTCCACTGTCCACCAGAGCCAGGTGATCAAATGGGTTTATCCCCTGGGCAGCAACTGCAAAAGCCAGGGCACCAGGTATGTGCACAACTTGGGCAGAGGGAGAGCACAAAAATGGTACCTACAAGCCTCTTCTCTCTGGAGAGGATTGCAGTTGGCCCCTAGATTTGTGTTAAATTAGGAACATGACTCTTTGGCTACAACTTTTAAGATAAGCAAACAGGCCTCTTTCATGGAAAGACTGGGAGGTGAACACTTTAGTCTGCTGCCCCTATGCTGAGCCCTGAATGAATAACGACTGTGAGTCCTCGGGAGCCCATTTGTTTGCTACAGCATTGTGGGTCTTGTGGACACAAACCATATAGACTTTTAGAGCTCGATATTTTGAGGGCCCATTCCTTGGGTGGAAGTCTTAAAAGTTAGGGTGCTAGATGTTGGGTGGGTCCAAACACTTGATTCCTCAGAAAGAAGCTGGCAGTTGTGAGTTCCCTCCCAATTGTATGTTGCAGTGCCAAGGACTGGGATTATTGTGAGATTGTGTCTCAGCCTCTCCTACAAATTTGGTGTGTGTTTTTCTTATTCTTGTAATGTATAAGAGTTTCTCAGCTTCTTATTTGATTTCTCCCAGAGGGAATTGTTTCATATGGAGCTACAGATTTCATGTGTCCATGGTAGGAGGTGAATTCAGGACCCTCTTATGTTGCCATCCTGAACTGGAACCCTAGAGCATCTGCATTAAAAAAAATCTCCCCAGACAAGTCTAACTTGCTGCCAGGGTTGAGAATCATTATTCTAAATTCTCATCTAAAGAGCTTGGATAGAAAGTTTCCTATAGTTTCTATAACCTGCGACCTGTTTCCTAAGAGTTTTTTCAGTGGACTGAGGAAAGGAAGTTTTTTATCTTTTCATTTAGAAGGCCACATTTCTGTGGTTGAAACATTTTACAAGTAGGTGTGTGAATTTAGAAGCAGGATAAATGAGCTGGGCATGAAACAAATAACAGGAGGTTCCTCAGCCTAGAGAATATTAAGGACCAACCTGAGCAGCTGGAAGGTTCAATTGACACGAGCAGAATGATAGAAGTTGGGGACTCTTTCTCTTTGGCTAGTGAAAATCAACCATTGTTGGTTGAGAGGCATGGTGATTAAGGGGTGGGAAGGGAGGCTTGGTTATTAGATCAGCAGATCCATCACAAAGTTGAATTTAAGAAATGATTGGGTGATGAGGTTTGGTGATCATACTCCATATGAATAAAATCAGGCCAGCCAGCCTCCTCTGAGCTTAAAGTCTGAAGGCAGATGCATGAACCCTCTGGTATTTTCATTGCTCAGATGGCATTGACTTCTTGGTCTTAATTCATCAGCAGTATGGTGGAGTGTTACAGCCATGAATTGCAATGAGATATCTTACTTGGAAGGCAGTTGAGCACAGGTGGGTTGGTATACCTTGATTTATGTATGTTGTTCAAATCACTGCTAACATTGTGCTAGAGGCATACACTGTGCTTCCCATGGCCATAGTTTGTCATTACATAAGTCCGGGCTCAAGTCCTGAACATGTGACTCATATCACTCCCAATAGGACATTTTGGAAGAAAACCAAAAGTTGGTTTGCCTCTCTCCCCCCAGACAAAATCAGCCTTTGTTACTTGGGATCTCACAGGAAAAAGGTCATAATATCCCGATTTTCAAACAGGACTTAGAAGGCCAAACTTATGATCTGATAAGCCAGACAGGCTATCTAAAATTTCAAAACAGTCCTTACTACATGTTAGACTCTGTTCTGAGTGCTTTCTATTTATTGACAATAACCACACCAACCCTATGAATAATGTAATAATATAACAAAAACAGCAACAAAATTTAGATCTATGACCATGCCTCCCAAAGAAAAGCTCCATAGCAGAGTAGTAAAGAGACAGATCCAGAAGCCAGGTTGCCTGGGATCAGGTCCTGCTCCACTATTCATTATTTGTGGACAGATTTCTTAACCTCTTTGTGCTTTTCTTATATGTAAAATGAGGGATGATAACCTTTCTCATAGAATCGTTGAAGAATTAAATAATTTTATTTCTAAGGCATTTAGAGCTAACACATAGAAAGCATCATACAAATGTCTGCCATTAATATCATTATTTTGGGGAGGATAAGGACAGGTTGATGGTTGAGTATTATCTACAGTTTCTATAGGTAAAACAGAAGACATGCCTATGAATCAACAA
The DNA here is from genome assembly GCA_028627145.1 of Eidolon dupreanum. Lineage (NCBI taxonomy): Eukaryota > Metazoa > Chordata > Mammalia > Chiroptera > Pteropodidae > Eidolon > Eidolon dupreanum. The sequence goes on along the minus strand of CM053514.1, from coordinate 41,329,986 downwards.
CATCACATTGCCATACAAAGGGTAGTGGAGCAGTTAGGATCCCAGATGGTGAGCCAGATTAGCAGAGTTCAAATATGACTGCCATTTACAACTGTGTGACTTTAGGCAATTTACTTAACCTCTTTGCATTTTGTTGCCATGTCAGTAAAATAACAGTAATAGCTTCCACATAGGGTTGTTGTGAGACTTAAATGAGGTAATTTATATAAAGTACTTAGATCAGGCCTTGGGGTATAGCAAGTGCTACATATTAGCTATTACATGAAGAAGGATATTTTAGACATTAATTTTTTCTTCTTTTATATACTTAGCTTTATTCTTTTTTCTTTTTCTCTACATCAGCTACTTCTCATACTTTTGTAACTCTTTTCTCAATAAGATTTAGAGATGTCTCTTGGAATCAACATTTTTAAGGCAGTTTCCATGCACAGCACAGTGTCACCTGCACTTTGAGGACCAGAATACAAACATGGACTCTGCCCCTAAATAGCCCCTGAGATTTTAGGAAAGATTGTGATGTAAACATTTGATAAGAAGTCACACTGTAGTAAACATTTAAGGCAAATAGTACCACAGTAAGATAGGTTTCCAGAGGCTGGGCAAAGGATTCTGACAAGAAGTTAAAAGACCTTGCAGAGGGGGTGACATTTGGGCTGGGCCATGAAGTGTAAGATTTTATAAGGTGAAGAAGATTTAAAATTGTTTAAGACACATTCCCAATCTTTAGCTGTGCAATGGGATCATCTGGGGCACATTAAAACAGGGCGTTGGGCTCCATCCTCAGAGATTCTAATTCTGTGGGTCTTGGGTGGGGCTGAAAAATTTACATTCATATCTAACAATTTCCCAAGTGCTGATGATGGTGCTGCTCCTGAGGACCACACTTTTAGAATAATGGATAAGAGTATGTAGTGAGAAAAGGTAGGAATATGTAGCATGAAAGGCCTGCTGGCAGTTCCCAGTTAAGATCACCTAGTACACCCTGATTTCACTTCACTTCAGAATCCCCTGGGAAACTTAAAAAAAAAAAATCTCAGGATGACGTCAAGGATATTGATGTTAAAAGAAAAACAACTCCTCGAATTATTTCCATAGGCAGCCAAGATCGAGAGCATTTATGATCAGGTTGCATTTTACAAGGCACTTTTTCAGGTTTCACTGATCCTCTCATGCTTTGAGGTAGGTATTTTTATTGCTATCCCACTTTATGGAGGTTTCAATTTTGACATGGGGACACAGGAAGGTGAGGATTTGTAGAAGATCCTTGATTAAGCAAAACTCAAACCCAGGTCACTGACTGACCACATTGCCTATTTTGTACCTAAAGCCCTCCTGGAGAAAATAATGTATCCAGGGAGAATGATATGAGCATACAAAGGAGTGAACCCAGAGTGTTTCAAGGTATGAACAGTAAACTAGAATGGCTGTGATGCAGGACAGGGAAAATTCTCTGAGGTGAGGGAAATTCAAGTCCTGTACCACGAGGGAAAAGGGTTCTTGGCTGAGCTCAATGAAGAATTCAAATGCCCGCCAAAGTCAAAGTCAAAAGAAAATTTATTAGAAAAGGGGTAACACTCCACAGAGTGTGGTCTCCTCTCAGAGACAGGGAGTGAGAGAGCTTGAAAGAGACTCAGAAGGACAGAGACAACAGAGAGACAATGACAGTGAGAGACAAAGTAAAGTCACTGAGTGGAACTGAGAGAAAGACACTGAGAGGGAGTACCAGAGTGTTCAAGAAATCCAGTTTATATGTCATTCTTAGCTTTTGTGAGTTGCAGTTTAAAAACGTTGTTTACCCATTTTCCTTTAATATGGGCATACAGTAGGAAAGGATAAGATTATGTAGCGAGAAAGGTAGGAATATGTAGCATGAAAGGCCTGCTAGCAATTCCAAGCCTTTGATCCCCCACCCCACCTACTCCCCACCTTGGTTTTAGCCATAGAGAATAAATGATATTTGAGGCATCATTTAGAAACTCTGTTTCTCTATTTTTTCCTTCACAATGTGGGGAAATGGTTTGTTAGCAATTCCAGCAGAAATCTTCCTTTGTTCCACAGGTTTCCTCCTGGTCTGGTTGTACAGCTGATCAGCATATTGCATTCTCTTTGTATAGCTTGATTTAACATTTTATTTCTCTTGCCTTCACCCTACATTAGTTGGGCCATGAGTGCCCTGAAAAGGTGAGGCCGAGGCAGTTTGGGACTGCTGTGGAAGGGCTGGAAAGTCATATTTAGAAATAGGAATTCCCTTTGATAGTGTTAGGAAACCATCATAAGATATTTATAGAGAACAACAATTTACCATTTTTTGAATCCCAAATTCTGTGGCAGCCTCTATGCTCCATGATTTATACACATTATCCCCAATTCTCACAACAATGCTATAAAGTTGGGATTATTTCTCCCATTTGGTGGATGAAGGAACTGAGGCTCCAAAAGGCTAAGTAATTTGCTGGAGTCATGGAGTTTACAAGTTGCAGAGCCTGAATTCAAATCCAGATTTGTCTCGCTCTAAAATTCATATGGTTTTCACAATATCATACCATCATGCTTTGGAGATGTTTGAAGAAACATTTATTTATTTTTTTTAGACTTTTAATTTGAAATAATTTTAGACTTATAGAAAAATTATAAAAAAAAGATAGTACAGAGTTCCTATATACCCTTTACCTAGCTTCCCCTAATATTCATTGTATATAACCATGATACAAATATCAAAATGAGGAAATGAACATGGACGTAATATTCTTAACCAATCCAAATGCCTTATTTGAATTTTGACAGTTTTTTCACTAATGTCTTTTTTATTGGTTCAGGATCAAACAAGTTCATTTAGTTTTCATATCTCCTACCATCCTTCTTTATGTCCTCTAATCTGAAAGAATCCCTCAATTTTGGTGTTTTACAACCTTGACACTTTCAAAAAGTACTGGCGTTATTTTGTAGAATGTCCTCAATTTGTGCTTTTCATGATCCTAAGATCTGTTTCTATCCACAGAACACCTCTGACATTAAATATGTGGGGATTTTCCCCCCACATCAACCATTCCCCAACTCTCTGGACACCAACTGGGTATCCAATGACTCACTTTAACTCTGGATAGTTAGTGTCAGACCACACAAGTTAAGGGTTCCATCCCACAAGGGTCCCTCTCATTTCAGACACTAGTCACAAGTATTGGGTGCCCACAGTACCCATACTTCTATTTGATATGGCTACAAACTGAGGGTTCCTATAACCCCCTCCTTGGGTTTGATAATTTGCTAGAATGTTTCACAGAATTCAGGAAGGCACTTTACTTACTATTCCTGGTTTATTATAAAGGATGCAAATCAAATGGAAGAGATTCATGGGGCAAAATATTGGGGGAGGGTGATGGGAAGGTATAGAGCTTACAAGTCCTCTTCAGACATGCTACACACTTCTAGCACTTTGATGTGTTCACCAACTTAGAAGTCTCCTAAACCTCACTGTTTAGGATTTTTATAGAGATTCTACAATGTAGGCATGAGGATTATATCATTGGCCATTGGTGGCTGAACTCAATCTCCACCCCCTTGCTCTTCCTTCCCCTGTGTGAAAGTCAGGGGTTAGAGCAGAAAGTTCTGACCCTCTAATCAGTAGCTAGTTCCTCTGGCAACTAGCCCCATCCTGAGTATCTAGGGGCTCACAAAGAGTCACTTCATTAGCATAAACTTAGGTGTAGTTGAAAGGAGCTCATGATGAATAACAAAAGATGCTCCTCTCATCTCTATCACTCTGAAAATTACAAGGGTTTTAGAAGCTCTGTGTCAGGAACCAGGAAGAAAACCAACTATGTATTTCTTATTATATAATATCACACATGATTAGGTTGAAGTTATACATTTTTGACAAAAATACAATGGAAGAGATATGCCCTCTTCGATGCCAGGGGATAAATGACGTGCATGTGTGTATGTCTTAAATGATGCTAACTTTATCACTCAGTTAAGATATGTCTGCCCAATGTCTCCATTGTCAAATTGTTATTTTCCAATCTATAATTAATGTGTCTTTTGCAAAGATACGATGAAGCTATGTAAATATTTTGTTTCTTAGCATGCTTTGCTCACTAATTTTAGTATCCACAGATGACTTTTGTCTGCAACAAGTCCTACTGTGATTTGTCTATTGGTGATTTTCTGTTTTTAATCATCTAGAAGAAATACTTTATACTTTCTACATCCTCTTTTAAGCACCACAGGTGATGATTTGAAGTTTGACTGACTTCTTTAATTGATTTGGGTTACTTCAGCAGCTGTACTTATCACACAGTTCTGCCTAAAATGATCAAGTTTGTGCTCACATCTATTTGGTGTTTATCTCCCTTCAGTTGTTAAAGGATTCCAGATAATAACTATTGTATTTCAGAGGAGAAATTTTCACATTTTTAGTGGCCTTCTCAGCAGGCCAGTGTCTAGTTATGTATCAGTATGAACTAGAGAAGTGTCAGGGGTCCTAAATTCAGTTAGGAACCTGGGTGCAATAAAGGATGCTGCAGGACCTGCGGGAAGAGAAGCAGGTAGTAAAGGGCACAAAAGGCTAAAGGCTACAATAACTAGCTTAAGGTAAGGAGAATGCTTGAATTTCTCTCCAGGTGTTTCAGGGTCTATCCTGTAGCCAAAGTGGGCATGTTTACCAATGGTGTCCTACCCCCACCATATCCTGACACATGGTTGGAGGTGCTGCTTCAGACCTGGGAAGATTTGAGAAAACCAACCAGTCCTTGGTATGGGGATACTTTTCCAAGTTTATCTATTCTCACTGTTATACACTGTGGAAAGTGCATACATTTCTAGAAGAAACATAGCTAAAACTAGGTCATTCCTCAGGTGAACAACAAAGAATGGTCACCTCTCACCACAGTTAATTCAGATGTATGATTAAGACACTGCTTCTCATTTTGAATATGCCTAGGAAATTTCCTGGGGATCTTGGATAAGTTAATATTTTGATTCAGTGAGTCTGGATTGGGGTGTAAAATTCTGTGTTTCTAACAAGCTCCCAGCTGTTGAAATTGCTCTTGATCTGAGGACCACACTTTGAGTAGCAAGCATTAAGGGACAGATACAGAAAGCTCTAAATGTTCAAAAATATGTTGTTCATAAAGTATCAGATATGCCACCATTTGAATTGTTTCTTTGCTCTGTAGAACCCCTGGGCCCACAAGAACACAAAAAATCCTATAACTTTAGGACAGAAAGGAACCCTGGGGATCAGACTCCATGCACATTGGGATTTCATTGCAGAATGTAGTAAAGTAGGCAGAGATCAACTGAGGGTGGGATCTTTTTTATTTAACTCATATTTATTACGAATCTGCTTTGTGCAAGATGTTATATAAGTGCTGTACCTACTAGAAAATCTTTGTACTTGTCTATTTTTCTTACAAGATAGAGCTGATGGTGTTTATATGGGCAACACACTCCCTTAGGCGTATGCAAGGGTTGTACACAATTTCTGCTGGAATAGCCATCATTATATCCTTTTATTCCCCACTCAAGAAATAACATCAGAATGCAGGTGAACAAGATAGGTAATTTCAAAATTTCTCTATCAATTGTTTGTGATTTTTGATACTTTGAACCATTAGTTACAAATTACAGCATATCTCAGAACCAGTTCTAACACATCAGTGTGTCACCTCAAAAACGGGTGAGAACCATCGGTGCCCCTGGCAAAGCCCCCCTTGCTTGTCATAGAATCTGGAACATGAGCCTGGGCCTCATACTACCTTTATCCCCTTGTAAATAGCCTATAACAGGACTGGTCTAAAAATCGATGCAGTCCAATATGGTAACCAATGGCCACATGTGGCTACCGAGTAATTGAAATGTGACTAGTCTGAATTGAGATGTGCTGTAGGTATAAAATACACACTGGATTTTAAAGACTTAATAAAAAAACATTAATGTAAAATGACTCATTTTTATACTTTGATTATATTTGATTACCTGCCATTTCAGACAATCTCATCATAGGTTATCTAAGACATAGATATAGATCTTCTTTGATGGGGGAGTTGTGGGAACTTTGGGCCACAGTACCTTTCAAAGACCAATATCTGTGGTTAAAAACAAAAATGATGCTCACATATACATATATCAGCATCTAAAGTGATTTTTGGTTTATCTTATAAGTCATCAGTTAATCTGTTGGAAATAGAAAAGACAAAATCTCAGTATGTCAACACTTTAGCAATTCAGCAGAGTAACTACTTAGTGTTAAGAAGCCTACCTAAATCTTATTTGCTCCAACAATCCTCCTCAGGACATATATAGTCTTTTTATTGATCTTTTGCCAACAAGTGATGGGGCTCATTCCTAGATTCCTTTCTAGCCATAACCATCTTAAGTAGGATAAATTAATAATCAGTCCCACTCTAACAAATAATAATATCTAATAATAATAAGTGGCAAATAATTAATTCCTTAGTTAATTTACTTGATAACTATATTCTGAGTATACCTGATTTTGTGCTAGGTATTAGAGATGCAGTGGGGACTGAAGTAAAGATAGTCCTTATCTTGATAAAACATACATGTTAATGGAAAATATAGAAAAATCAGAGGTCCAGGAGTGATATAGAAACCCAAAAACTTTTTCCTAAAACACTAGTCAGTTGTTGTCACAATATCATTTATTAAATGAACCATGTTTTCTCCACAAATTTGAGGCGGCATCTTTATCACAAACGAAATTCTCATTTATCAATGGACTATTTTGATACTTCTTTCTGATCCATTGATCTGTCTCTCTATTTTTGGCTCAGTACTGACTTTTAATTTCTGTAACTTTATGTTTTGCTAAGTGGTATGCAAGTCTTCCTTTTCTACTTCCTTTCCCTTTTCCTTACTCTCTACTTTTGCAGGTCATTTCCATATATGTATATTTCCATATGATATTTAAAATAATACTTTCAAATACCCCAGTCCCCTCAAATTCCTTTACAAAAACAAAACAAAACAAAACAAGCCTTAGGCTGCACAGCTACTTTAAGTACTATGACAAAATATCCACTGTTAGATGCTTTTTCTCTAAAATAATTATAGAAATTTGGTATCTATGTTAAACTAGGATTCCTAGTTATTCCTCATGGAGAAAAAAATTATTTAATGTATTAAGTTGAGTAGTAAAGCCTATAAAAGATATTCCTTTAGAGTATTTTAAAATATAAAAATCAATTTCAGGTGCAACTTCTAGTTAATGCTATTCCCCATGTAAACTATTCCCCACTATGCTTTCTATAATATGGCTAAGGTAAGGTATCAACTGCTTGCTGAAATTTAAAAGAAAAAAAAATGTCTTATAACATGTATCCTTTATAGGAAGGTAATTCATGTTGGTAGCTGGAGAAAATTTTGATTTTTTGAGCATTTTCCTTGCTTATCATTTTTTTTCACACGCATTCAATAAATATAGATGTTATGCAATCTTAGTGTATTGTTTGAGGAATTCAGAGCAGGAATTCAATGAAATCTCAAAATTTCTAATGGAAAAAATACAACATATTCTGATATCTGTAGTAGCAGCTGGTTCAAGCATCATACTAGGTTTTTCTCTTTCAAGCTTGTAGTCAAATATGTAGTCACAAGCATGAAGCAGAATATACCAGAGCAACATCCATGGTGATATAATTAAGAGCATGGGCTTGTCCTTAAGTGGATTCTTAAAGGAGGGTTAAGATCATTAAAGGCACCGAGAAATCATGGAGCTTCTTAATGCACACAGTAACAAGGAAAAAACAAGGATTTCTTTATCACTATGAAATAGGAAAAATAGTGATTGTGTTAAATATCTGAATCTTTGGTTTGAAACCAGCATACACCATTTAATATGACCATGACTGTGACCTTAGGAAACTTATGTAACTTAAAACATTAATGTAATAACTTCCTTACCTAAATTCTAGAGTTATTTATGCTGTATTAATAGAGACTGAAAAGTCAGAATCTTCTTGATGCTCTGGAGAGCACTTCCGTATTGAAATTCTAATACCAATTTAAAAAAGATGATAAAAGAGCTTACTGATTACTGCCTTTTATGGAAGAAAAATACCAAGAAATTTAACATCCCCAAGAAAATATTTGATTGTTACTTTAAATCTGTTTTAATCCAATCAAATTAAAAGCTTAAAACTTTTTAAAAAAGTAATTTCAATTTAGATAGCACTATTCTGCCTTAACTAGAGTAAATACTAGCATTAGGGCACATGGTAGATTGTGTGATTGTTTCTAATTATTTGCTAGGTATATACTTCCTCACCCTATTAACGTAAAGATACTCCCCTCCCCACATCAGGCTATCTAATTTGCTTTGCCCGATTTAAATGAAATATTAAAATATTAAAAGGTTTCCTGAGGTTCTGCCATTTGTCATTCTTTCTTTCCCCTGCCACCTGAGTTTCATGTCCCAAGATGTGCAAGATCTGCTCTTCCAGCTTGGTACTAGATTGAAGATGTGAAGCAGAGTCACAGCTAAACTGAAGCTAACATGTAATGTGATTAAAAAATAATTAATAATTGTAAGCCTTTGAGATTTGGGGCTGTTTATTATCCACCTAGGCTAAGCTAATGCAGAGCATTATTCTAAAATGTTAGAAATGAAAGTGCCAATGTCTTATTTCCACTTCTCCAATTAGATATCTGGTTTATACAAGCAGTATAGAACTCTTATTATTTCCATGGATCCATTTTGTTGATTTCATAATTAGGACATCATTGAAATATGATGCCTTGGAATTCTAGACAGTTGTTTATTGAAAAATCCCAAATGCAACACAAATTCGTGTTTAATTTTGATAATGATGTTTGAGAATTTACTGTGACTTTGTAAACAACCTTTTGGTAAGACTTTGTAAGAACAAATTTGACAAAGATCTCTTCTACTTCTATATAATACTCAACCAGTTTCTCCCTTGGCTAAAGCAATGTCAGGAAACCAAGTGTGGAGGTGGAAATAGCACCTTTATTATCCTAATGATGGACTTACAAAATATTTTCTTCCTAGCCCTATGACATTGGTCTCTGCTAATTTAGAGACCTGAATACCCAAGAAAGGAATGCTTCCACTAAGGACATCCCACAAAAGTTCTACTGAATTGGAGCTGGGATAGCTGCCTAGATATTTTGGATAAACATGCAAATGCCATTGGGTGAGCAGGCAAAAAATAAAAAGAGATTGGCTGGGGAGATTGCTCATGATTACTATGAAAAATAGTGTACTTGATACATGATTGGAGCAGGGAATATTATCTTGGATTTCCTGTGGTACCCTTTAGTACAGTATATCTTGTAGTAAAAGTTATTGGAAGACTATAGCAATCTCACATAGGCAAGACTATCCAGGGCTCAATCCTTTGAGAAAGATGGTATAAGTCAACCTACTAAGAGAAGAACCCTAACTATTTCAGATGCTGCTCGAGGACAAAAAGAACATGAAATGAATAGCGAAGGGTGGAACCCTTCGTAAGTATCAACCAGGGCCTTGTAAACAGAAGCAGAAATGAAGATTATAGTGTTTACCAATATTTTCTTTCTTACTGTATCATTTAAATATGTATACATTTTAAATAATTTTCTATTTTTTCCCTCTCCCATTCTACTGTTTCATATAGAGTATATTGGTTAAATTTATGGTTTAGTTTATTAGAAATCAGAATACACAGATACAATCATGACAGAATTAGAGGAAATGGTAGATATACCATCCTAGAGATCCTGGGCTTTAGCTGGCTGTGGTAATTGCTAAGACTTTCTCTTCTCTACTTTTGAGGAGAGGATGAGTATGTTTTTGTTTGTATAATGGAGAGTTGGATTATGTTGATAGGGTCATTTTGTTTTTGGTGGAGGTAGCATGGTCATAATATGGAAGAGAGTGGACTGTAGTGTACAGGTATCATGTTTTTGTCTACCCAGCTTATTTGCCTATCATTCCTATTTGGGTTGTTTTCCACATTATGACTCCAGCCTTTCCAAAGAAGGAAGCTCAGCCTCCTTTACCTGAGACCTACATGTGACCTAGATTCTAACACCCAATAAAACTAAGACTTTGTTTTAGAAGAAAGTGATGTAAAGAAACAGTTAGCATCTAGAATTCAAGTTTTGGAGGTGGTGACTGTGCCCGTGTCCTGCTTTAGGGGGCCAGCATTAGCTGAGTGTATAGCATCCAATGCATAGTGTCATTGGTATAAGCTGCTTTTTTTGTGTTTGGCCATGGGGAATAGAGGATTTTAGGGAGCTGTCTTGTGGTATGTTGCAGGTGTTTATAGCTGGGTAGCCTCCATCATGATTCTCTAGCTCTACTGGAGATTCTATGAGCTCTCTAATATCTATTAATAAATTCATTTTTACTAACATAAATAGAGTGGATTCTGCTATTTGCAACAAATAATAAGACTTTCCAAAATTTTACAGAGACCTACTGTCTCCTACCCACACAAGATTTTCTCCAGCATGTTAAATAGTAAGCATTTATGTGTTTCATTCACAAAGATCTGTTTGGTAGACCTCAGTAGAGGAGTTATTTATTTGATAAAATATGAGGTATCGTTAACTTGATAAATTGTTAAATGACTTTATGCTTTTCATCCCCTTCATCCCTTTCTATATGTATTAGTTAGATAATCTTTTCATTTAGTACATATTTATTGCGATCCTACTATGTGCTGGCAACCAATGGTCATTGGCACCAATTCAAAGCTAACAGAAATCCCCAATTGAAGTGCAGTAGGAAGAAAATTTGATTCAGTGTAAACAACTCAATTGTAATACAGCATGGCTGTGAGAACAGCTCAATAGTGTTAGGGCTTACTTAAGAGATAACGTGGCTGTAAGGCAGCCCTGGGGTGAGGTGGTTTTAGGGTGAGGCCTTCTCTGGCTATACAGCTCTGTTCTGCTCTGGTCTGCTCTACCTGCTCTGGTCTGCTCTATCTGCTCTGGTCCAGCCCACTCCAATGTGCCCTGGGCTAGTTTGATCTGCTGTACTCCCACAAGTCCTCTTTGGTGTTTCGGCTTCAAACAGGAAAACATAGTCTTCAGTCTTATGCACTCTCTGAGCCAGAGAGTAACTGCCTAACATAAACAGAAATCCCTGCCCCTGGAACCTGCTTGGACCATCTTTACGCAGATGAGGACTCCAAATCCTTGCATTTTGATTGGCCTAAAAGGCACTGTTCTGACTAGTCATAATGGAGCTGCCTTGATTAGTCAGTGAAAATGCTAATGAAGATATAGCTGCACAGCTTTGATTAGATGTGGAAATCTTCAGTTGTATTGGTTGAAATACGCTTATAGAAAATCCTTTATAAGGGCTTGCGCAGATGTCAGGAACATAAGGCAAGCAGGCAGTTCAGTGCAGGCTTCTCCCTGAAGTGTGGTTTTCATGAGAGGCCCCTGTTTAGAAAGGGCTGCTAGGCTCTGTTTTTAAATTTGAGCCCAGTTTGCCACCAGGAACCCTTCTTGGTAGGTATCTTCTTTCTCAGAGTCCACAGTGCCAATCACTGTAATTCGTACTGTAACTATAGCAATGCCTAATAAGGATGAAGTTTGTCCTCTTACAGTTTGCAATCAAATGGAAGAGGCAGGCAATTAATAAGGAAAAGAATAAATAATGAAGTTATTTAAAATGTGTGTGTTTTAATGAAAAGACTGAGTGATGTAGTAGAGTAAAATTGCATATGGGGGAGACATCAAATTTGGAAGGATGGTTATAAAAGGCAGTTAGTGGACATTTAAAGTTAAACTTGAATTTTATGTTAATAAATCTGTTGTTCTCATTGCTACCACATGAGGCATTATAATGGAAATGTTAACTCACAAACAATTCTTGGTCTAATTTTCTTTAAAAGTAAAGTATCCATGTTATAGTATAATCTCTCAAAAGGCAATCTTCAGCACCGATAAATATGGCCCACCAGGTACGTAGAACTAGTTAGAGAGTAGAGAGTACTGTGTTTCAAACTGACATTTTTTTCCAGCTATAGCTTTCAAGTAAATTAATGTAATAGTTAGGTCCAGATGAAATCACTATAGCTTTTATTGTATATTCTCAAATACATGTGGAATCCAAAATACATTGGATAACATCCTATTCTAGGGATATGACTGCCTTGAACACAGCCCACCTACTGTGTATGAGGCACTGTTCTAAGTGCTGGAGGGAAAAAAAAAGACAAATCCTGACTTTATGTAGTTACCACATTCAGAGTTTTCATCAACCTCTAGTATGTAATTATGGCCATGTTCTAACTATCTTAGAAGCCTTGGAAAACAACTCTAGAAGGGAAAATTTCAGAAAAAAAGACACAATTTATTATGACTACATTACAGTAAAAGTTGATTTTCTCCTGTTCTTAAATTCAAAAACCTATTGTCAAACTCACATTCAAAATCTTAGAGATCATTATTTATATCTATCTTTACATCAATTTCCACATCCAATATATCAGTAAATTCTTTTAACTCACTTCTAGAGCCATGTGGAGCCCCTTCACTGATACTACCTTCTTCACTAGCACCCTCATTCACATTGCTGTCATCAATCACATATGTCTCTGGTCTTTCTTCTTCAGCAGTGTTTTGGTAAATGTTTAACAGCCACTGGGGTAGCCCCTACTCTGTAGCCTTTGACAGTTTCTATAGTGTAAGTACTCCCACCATGGCCAATTTCAAGCTACAAGTATGACCTCACTGAGCATGGAGTTGGAAAGAGATGCACAGTAGCATCCCATTACATAGAATTTCTACCATAAAGATAAAAAGACATAAATACCCTCAGGAATGCAAATAGTGTTGAAATGTAGTAAAATAAATAGGCATCAATGAATTTTCATTTTATGAGCTTTGCTTTTAATATAATTTAATTATGAGGTTATATAATTCAATTTTTAAATAATGATTGTGTTTAATAAGTGGTTCACAAAATCCTGAAAATTTGGCAGTCAACTCTTGTGGCTCCTATACGCCACTACTTCCTCTCTAAGACCCTATAGTCAATGAGTTCCCAGAGTGATCTTTGAAAGGCATAAATCTGATAACTTGCCCTTTCCTCCATACTAAATTGCAAACTCCTCTGCCTCTCAAAATTCTTCCCCTAGCCCAATCATCTCTAGCTGCATTGGCCTTCCTGCTGGGTCCTCAGACACACCAAGAACATTCTTCCTTAAGAACTTTGCACTTGTTATTCCTTCTGCCTGGAATACTTTTTCTTCAGAGATTCATACAGCTTGCTCACATCCTTTAAACAAATCTCTTTCCTGACTACTCTGTAAAAGAGAGTCAACATCTCCTCCCTTGGCACACTCTTTTCCATCTCCTGCTTTGTTTTCCTCATAGACTCTTACTGTCTAGAATTTATTATCTGTTTGCTTACTTGTTATTGTCTCACTAGAATATAAGTCTTATAAGAGCAGGGCCTTTAGCTGACTGTTTCAGTGTTTTGTCTCTGGGGCCCAGAACAGCACCTGGTTTCTGGTCAATACCATACCTCTGTGGTTGGCATTACTCCAAAGGGTATTCTCTATGGCTGGTGTCCCTCTGTGTAGTGCCATTTGTCTAGGATAAATTAATGTCAAACTAAACTTAAATAAATGTATACTCTCTGGCAGGCTATGCACTATAACTATTTGACTTGTATTTTGAGCTCAAACATTTCAAAAAGACTGCCAGAGCCTTTCGTGCCTCTCCAGATTGGAAAGAGTGAGAAATCTTCAAGATCAAAAATCATAAGATTGAGAATAATAATTTCTTGTCTCAAAAGAGTCTTCTTACTCCCAGGTATTTTTTCATGATAATTGCCTTATAAACTTCTGAGCCCTGGAAGCTCTGACTATTCCTGCCTGGCTCCTGAAATTTGATCTGACACTGTCTAAAGCTCTCCCAGATTCTAGCCTTGGGCTTTCTGGCTTTTGGATTAGAGCTCTCTCTTTCTCTCTCTTTTTCATCACCACTATGAACCACACACCCTCATTCTTCAACCCAAGCATTTTTCTTTAGTCTGTCTGTGGGAAAACTTCCACAAATAGCATGATATAAATAAAATAGTAAAGAATGTCAGGGAGGTTTTACAGTAGTGAGATGACAACCATGGGACCCAGGAATGCTAAATTCCTGTTGTGGCCCTCACTTTGAAGTTCTTGAAGGAGTGAGAACCTCAAAGAACAAACATAAATCTCACAGAAGATACCATTCTGTTTTCACTGCTTATGGTCAGTCTTCTGGTGAAGAGCTTTCTGGTAAACTGGGCTAGATTATGAGATTTACATTCAAGGTTAGGTGGGTCCTCGGTAGCCTAAGTCTTACCACCTATAGTCAAACATCAAACATTAGAGAAAACAAGAGACAGAGAAGAAAGAGAAAGACTTTTGCCTCTTTGCCTGCGAGTGTCCAGCCTTAGGTGTAGCCTTACCAAACAAAGGGACAAAGCACACACAGAAAGGGTATCAAGACAATCACACGCATGTGCATGACCTTTGACTTTGACCCCATCGGTGTCACAGAATTTGGCCCAACAGATTAATAATCCCTTCTCTTAGAGAAGTTGAAGAGAGGAGAAGCTAAACAAGTATGTACAGTATTATCCATGTGTGTGTGTATGTATGTGTTATATTTATATATTTGTGTGTGTGTGTGTGTGTGTGTGTGTGTATAAAACAAAAATGTGAAAGAATATATATCAAACATTTTTAAATGAGTATCACTATGGTCCAGGGTTATAGCTGGATTAAGAGTCAAACCAGATAGGACCACTAAAAGATTATTGAGATCATCCAGAAATGTAGTCTCAGTTAACTCAGTTCTCCACACAAAACTTATTAAATAGAGCAATGTCCATTGTTTACTGTCTATCCTACCAGATGGATGGATGTCTCATGATGTCCAATGTTCATCTCATCAGATGGAATAGCATCCTTGAGTATAAAACAAGGAATATCGTAAACACTTGTCACTTGCACCAAGTCACCCCTGTCAAGAAATGGTGAATAAAGGGTAAGAGGTATCAGAACACAGGAAGCTTAATGATAACCTGTCCAGGGGTTTGTATGTTCTGATCTGGCTTAAATAAAATCATGACAGGATTTCCTTTGTCATTCGGTACTCTTTCATGTTGCTTGAACATTTTATAGAAAACAAGGATAATTTTTATATTTAGTAAAAAAAAAGTTATTTTCCTGTGGGAGGCAAAAACAAAATTTTCTTATGGGTTTTCACCTGGAAAGAAAAGAATGAAGAAAGGCATGTGGTACAGAGGAATTCTCCTTGGCCAAATGCCTTTGCTGAGTAAACTCCTGGGCTAATTATATTTGCTTGAACTCTGGGAAGTTCTCCTGGCTCCCTGTTTCAATCCCCAATGGTGCTGCAATTGGATTCACATAACAGTGTGCTGTGTCGTGCTTGGCATAGCGCCATCCCATGTCATCAAGTTTGGATCACTGAACCCTTTATCTGGTTAATTTGTTTAGCATCATCCACTATAGCCTTCACTGCTGGGCCTCTGTGTCCTAGGGTTGTAATTTGTATCACAACACAGACCTTCTGAGGACCTCAAAATCCCTTTATTCCTTCAGCCATGCCAATTCTCTAGGCAATATCCTTGATTGAAATAGGCAAATGAAGCAAGGAGACAGGCTATGAATGACCAGATTCTAGTCTATCTCTGTGCCAGACGAACCATGCTCCTTCTCTGGTGATTTGCCTTGCATAGGCCTTCACTAGGCAATAAGAGGAAGATGTGCTTTTATGCTTTGGTAAACATTGGTGCCAATCTTAGCAAAGGTAGGCACTTCATATTGATACCCATGGCCTGGTGGCTGTCTGGGTCTCTGCAGAATTAAGATCCTTGCTTGCCTTTCTAAAAACATCTGGGATTTTAAGCCTTTATTATTTTTAAATTGGCAAGATGACTTTCTGAGATATTGATTTGTGTTGTGTTCTAACTAATGTAGAAGAATAAAAGAATGAGAGGTAGCTTCCTCTTTCTTTCCGGCTCACACCCTCCCCTATTCCCCCCAAACCAAAGAGCAATTCAAGACTTCCAGTCCTGAAGAGCAGAGCTTTTCTTCAACTCAGGGCAAAATTAAGAGACTTTTGTTTTCAAAGAATTGAATCTAGGATGAAAGGCTTATCTCTTTTTAAATTCTGAGGTTCTATTTTGAGAAAAATGTGAAGGTGGAAGTGAACAAACCTGGGGAATTTTGAGAGCTTGGAGGAAGACCAGGAGATGGAGTTTTAGTTTGTGAGTGGGGTGGTCCTTGAGTAGCAACAGTATCCCCACCACCCCCATCCCCCAATGTACTACTCCTAATATCCTCCGTAAACATTTTGATCTGTAACCTTGAAGACCTTCACATGAACCTGGACAGAGGGAAGGGGCCATGATAATGCCTGAGATGGAACTTTTCACCAGCCTAATGGGATGAGGCCTCAGAGCAAATGAAATCGAACTAGGGAAATAGAAGAAATATGAAAAACTTTACACCTTGAATGTGCAGCAAAACTAATGCGTGCTGTGCAGTTAGGTCGACCCCTTTGTGATGTTAATGATCTCAGTGAACTGGGAAAACAACTTTCTCCTCAGCTTTGTGTTTGTCCATCCTGAGTATGTAGAGTATAGCATAGGGAGTATAGTAATATTTTGTAATGGCAGTGTGGAATGCCAGATGGCTGCTAGAGTAATCGGGGGGATCATTTCATAAATTATATAAATGCTTAGCTATTGTATTATATATCTGAAGCTAATATAAAAAAGTCTTCAGGAACCTGTGTGAAACAATATTAAACATTTTAATATTTGAATTGTATATTAATGTGAGTGAATTACATAATATATGAATTATATTTCAATAAAGCTAATAAAATATATTACCAGCAAAAATAAAATATTATCCCTTTGAAATACATCGTATGTGAGGGGCATAGAGAGAAATAGAGTTTTTAAAAAAATTTATAGCCATTAATTTACTATTCACTTATATTTTCTTAGTTCCTTCTAAAGAGTATCAGTAACATGACTACATGATAGTAGGTCCTAGCAAGAGGAAGTCAGCTGAAGATTAAATTATACCATAGATAATTCCCTTCACCTACAATTACTACTGCAGTTATTCCTGTTAAAGAAAAGATGAGGGTCAAGAAACCAAAGAATGGAAAAGTTTTAATGCCAAGCAGGGAACCTGCTTTAATATAGTTTAAACTTTGAAGAACGAGGTTTCTGAGAGAAGTGGGTAGATCTTTTAAAGCCAAGATGCCAGGTACTGTATCTGTCTCATATTATAAAAGAGTCTCTGAATATCAGTGATAGGCAGGTGATCCCTGGGCTTGTCAATCAGGCAGTGTTGAGCTGCTAGAAGTGGCTGCTGCTGCCTGAATGGAGCACCCACTGCACTCGAGAGCCCCCAGTTATTATTTGCTCCTAAAAAAGGCTAGACAACCTAGTCAGGGTTCATCACTATTCTTCCCTAATGTTCTTACCAGCACAACTCACACTTCATGGTTGTTGGGTTCTGTCCCTCATCAGTACACTTTCTTTCATGTCTATTATCTTGTTTGGGATGAGGGAAGCAGCATACCCACATTATTCTCAGTTAACAGATGAAGAAGCAGAAGCTTATTGAAGTCCAGTGACTTAACTGAAGGTGTTCATGGGTCAGAGAAAAACAGGAAAGACAAAGTTAATTGAGCTGGTAGAATATCAGAGATGATGGCTGAATTGTGTCTCTCCACTGAAAACTTCAAACAACACACGGGAGAGTGCCCATCCCAGAGGTTTTGTATTAAATTATCTAGTCACCATTACCCACATTGGGACCAGTAGAAAGAGTCTCTTTGGAGTAATTAAATTTTTACTTAATAAAAAATTTTAAAAACTTTTTAATTATAAAATTAATCAGAAACTTAGAAAGTATAGATATCTACACAAATTTAAATCCTTTCTCTTAAAACTTAGAAAGTATAGAGAAAAATGAAGAAACAAACATAAAAAGTACCCACAACTCAAAGAAAAACAATAATATTTCCAGGGTTTTATCTATATACATGTGTGTGAGTGTGTGTACACAATTGGGATCACATTACATTGGCATTTTATGTCAGATCTTTTCAATTTAATGTGATGTCATAGCATGGCACTTCTATTAGTCTGGTAGGGCTGCCATAACAAAGTACCACGGACAGGATGGCTTCAAAAACAGAAGTCTGTTTTCTCACAGTTCTGGAAGCTGGAAGTGCAAGATCAAGGTGTCAGCACAGTTGTTTCCTTCTGAGGGCCATGAAGGAGAATCTGTTCCACATCTCTCTCCTAACGTCTGGTGATTTGCCAGCAATATTTGGCATTCTTTAGCTTATGCAGGCAAAATTCCAATCTTCTCATAGTGTTCTCCCTGTGTGCAAATTTCCCCTTTTTTATAAGGACACCAGTCGTATTGGATTAAGGGTCCACCCTACTCTAGTATTACCACATCTTAACTAATTGCATCTGTAATGGCCCTATATCCAAAGAGGATAACATTCTGAGGACTTCAATATATGGATTTTGGGGAACATGGTTCAACCCTACAGCACCCCATAGCATTAAACCATATTGAAAATTTTATTTTTATTGGAAATAAAATATCTCACTGTATAGATATAGTACCATTTATTTAATGAATCCTCTATTGTTTAACATTTGAGTTGTTGCTTTATTTTTCTATTATAATTAATGCTGGTATGAACCTTTTGATGATTCATAATGAGATTTCTCCTACCCCAACATGAATGGGTTGATTGTTGTATTTTAACTCAAACTTAATAGTCAAAACTTCTAAGAAATACAAATAATAAAATCCACCCTCAGTCTAGTTCCTTAGCACATGTATAGAAGCAATTCTTTGTCTAAATCAGTATTCCCCAAATTTGAGAATGATATGACAATATTTGGGGATATGGAATAAATGTTGGTATTACAATTTAAATTTTATAGTAGATTAATTCAATGTCTATTTCTTTATACATCTTACATGTTAATAATGTAAAACTAGAGTGGCACACATATACAATTTATAAATAAATAAAAATTTCTATATTATGGGTAATTTCTCAAAAATTTTTCCCTGACAAGGATTATAAGCTGGAGATCACCAGTCTTGGATCTTTATCCATGGACATTTTCCCTACAGTTCTTAATAGCTCAACTGTGAATCACCAGCTAGGGCTTAGTAACCTAAATACTCACCAGGTTATCATCACCTCTTCTTCTAGTTGTAGGTTGCCATTCTGACCATGAACTCATGGCCTTGCTTTGGTTTCTAGCTTGGGTTCTGAGGTAAACAAACAAACAAATAAAAAATAAATGACTGGTTATCCTGGAGAACAGATAAGGAGGTTCAGAGATATAGATAGAACTGCTCTGTTACCCACTTGGATCTCCTATAAGCATCTCCAACATGAAGGAGGAGAAAAGGACCTCTTTCAGATTATCTCTAAGCCTGCCCTATAAATGGTTCACTCCTTCCTATTTTGTACTCTCAGGTGTTTGTCACTTAGTTACTTGGGCCCATTAGGCGGACAGACAGTAGGGGACAAATGCTTTTCTTGATTTCTCTTTTTGTTTGTACAATTAGAAAGTTTCTGCTACCTGCATTCTGTGACAAGGTGTGAAACAGTGTGTCTGGCTCTGCCAAAGCCAGTATTCAAAATGTGTCTTTTGTAACAAAGAGCTTGAAAATATGCTAATGAGAGGTGAGTGGGAATTCACCTTGCTGACTACTAGAAACTAAATTTGTCATTCTTTTTAAGCTATCGGAAAAGCAAGTTTTGAACACAAGTTGTGAAAAAAATGGTTGAATTAACTTGACTTTTTAATGCAAATTTATATTCAGGAGTTACTTCTGGCCAAATCCTTTGCTCATTGTCATGTGTCATGTTGGAATTCTTTGACTTATTGTTACATATGATTTTAGGGTCAAGCCTATGGAAAGCCAACAATATTTTGTTTAATTTCTTATGTTTCTATTTATTTATAGAAGCAAAAAAAATGACCCTTTTTTGCAGAACATAGTCAAGTCATTCTCCCACTTAGAAGCAGGTTTTATTCTAAAAGTCTGTACAGAAGTTGTTTAGGGCTCAGTACATTTTCTTCTTGATTTCTAGTTTAAACCACTAAGGCATTTGTTCTCAAACTTTAGTGAATAGAAGAATCATGTAGTGGTGCTTGTTTAAAAACACGGTTCCTAGACCCCACCCAGAGATGTATAAATTCAGCAGATCTGCAGAGGGTCTGTGAATTTACACTTTCAAATAAAACCCACAGGTGATAGAGATGCATGAGAAGCATGCTATAAAAGCAATCTTACCCACAATGGACTGAAATACCAAACATTTTAGATAAAACATATTAAAAGTTCTGAGTGGAGAGAAACTAATATTTAGAATAGAGTTACAGACTATCTAGAATGTTGGTATATCCTGAAAATCTGACTTAAAGTAGAATAAAGAGGTACTGATTCATTTATGGCCAGGCAAGATGCTACTAGCACATTTTATGTAAATACACTAAAAAGACTAAAGAGGGGTCAGGATCCTTGTGGCCTTCCTGTAATGATGTTGGTATTTAGCCTAAAATCATCACACACACACACACACACACACACACACACACACACGTGTGTGTGTGTGTGTGTGTGTGTGTGTTTAATCACTCTGGTAGCAATGTGGACAGATTACAGGGTGGCCAAAGTAGATGCAGGTAACAGTTGGGAAAATTTTGCAGTGGTGTAAATGAGATTTGATGGCAGCTTGGATCAGAGTAGGGAAGTGGAAATGGTGAGAAGAAAACAGATTCTAGGCATACTTTGTAGGCTGCTGACAGGTTGGATATAGGGAGTGAATATCACAGAAAATTTTTTAGATTTCTATCTTATGCAACTGGATGAATGTTTATGCCTGTACAGTAGTCCTTCCTATCTGTGACTTCCCTTTCCATGATTTTATTTACCTATGGCTTCAGTTACCTTTGGTCAACTACAATCCAAAAATCTGGTTGTGGATGTCCTTTTAAGAAGCAACTGCAGCTGTCCCACTCTTCCTCTTGGAACTAAGCAGCCTTGCATCTTTGCCCCCTCCTACCTCCAACCATTGCAGAATGATTTCTTATTTCCCTAGTTGTAGGACTTCTTTCTGTTCAAACAGACCCCCAGGTGACTCTGCTTGCTGTTTGCTCCATGTTTCCATCTCAACTTTGATGTGGTCGCAAGAGGGGATGAATGAAGCTTCTGTCAATCTATGCCATTTTGCCTGGTTCCCCCAGGCATTCCTTTTAAAGGACCCACACACAGACTTATTGACTGAAGGATTCACTTGCTCTGAGCTGCAGAGCTGGGGCAACAGCTCAAAAGACACCAGGAACATATAGGGAGGAACTGAATTATCTGCTTCAGGGCAAGAGCTGGAGGGGCAACTCTCTAACAGACAGAAGTCCTGTAAGAATCTATTGTTCCTTTCTTGAGCCCTCTCCACACCTGGCATGCAGACACAGGGGGGTACCATATCTGAGTCTCCATCAACCTAGGTAACACCATTTGCCCTGCTCTGGTGATTCCCTGAGATTCCGCCTCACCCAATTTGCAGGTCCACGCAAACTGCTTCCAGTGGGTTTTCCAGACAAAAAGCCAGTCTAGACTCATGCTTCAGACTTTCAGAAAATCTCTCAAAGGTTCACAAAATCCAAATGAGCACCATCTGCCCTCAGCATACCCCATACTCTTTGGCGAGCAGCCCCAAGCCCAGCACCAATGGTGTCTGACCTCACTTCACAGCTTAGCCCCTCTCAGGTACCTCCAAGCTTAGCACAGGTGGCAGCCATCTGCAGATCACTTTCCAGCTAATATCAAGTTTCCCTAAGGAGGACATAGGCAGCAGATGATCTTGGCCTGCAACAGAGCCCTTCCCAAGAGGCCCCAGAACCAACACACCAGGTGACCAGTTTCAGGCCACACCAGAGCACCATCAAACCACCTCCACAAATGACACACCTAAAAGGCAGATTTAGCAGGCACCAGGGCCCTGATAAAGCAAGTCCTGCTCTGTAGGGTCAGCCTCTGCAAAACAGCTCCTCCACTACAGTCACCAGCCAGTCCTCAGAACAAATAAGCCTGTGGATCAATCCCTTCCATTGATGTGCAAACAGCAATTAAGGCTCAACTACCACAGGAGGACACACACAACTTGAATAAAAGACAAATTTGAAGCACCCAGCTCAGGTGACCAGGAAGACTCTACCACTAGGCCCCACATAACACCTACTACATAAGGCTATCCTACTAGACTAGGAGGCATAGCAGCTCTACCTCATACATACAAATGCAGGAAGGCAGCCAAAATGCAGGACAAAGAAACAAGTCCTAAGTGAAAGAATAGAACAAAGCTTCAGGAAAAGAACTAAACAAAATGCAGAGAAGTGATCTATTAGATGCAGAGTTCAAAACACTGCATATAAGAATGCT
Source organism: Eidolon dupreanum (assembly GCA_028627145.1). Classification (NCBI taxonomy): domain Eukaryota; kingdom Metazoa; phylum Chordata; class Mammalia; order Chiroptera; family Pteropodidae; genus Eidolon; species Eidolon dupreanum. The sequence goes on along the minus strand of CM053514.1, from coordinate 41,307,487 downwards.
CAATGAACTGAATGGAAGAGTAGATGAATTCAGTGAGAACTTTAACAAAGAGATAGAAAACATAAAAATGAAGTTGGAAAACATAAAAAAGAACCAGTCAGAAATAAAGACTACAGTAACTGAAATAAAGAATTCATTTAAGGGAATCAACAGTAGATTAGATAAAGCCGAGAACTGCATCAGTAATTTGGAAGATAAGGTAGCAGAAAACAGCCAATCAGAATAGCAACAACAACAACAAAAGAATCCAAAAAAAATGAGACTAGTTTAAGGGGCCTCTGGAATAATATCAAGCATACAAACATTCTCATCATAGGGGTACCAGAAGGAGAAGAGTGAGAGCAAGAAATTGAAAACCCATTTCAAGAAATAATGATGGAAAACTTTCCTAACCTGTGAAGGAAATAGACATAAAAACCCAAGAAGTGTAGAGTCCCAAACAAGATGAACCCAAAAAGGCCAACAGTAAGACACATTATCATTAAAATGTCAAAGGTTAAAGACAAAGAATCTTAACGGCAGCAAAAGAAAAGCTCTTAGTTACCTACAAAGGAGCTCCCATAAGCCTGTCAGCTGATTTCTCAACAGAAACTTTAATATTTAAAAAGCAGAGAACTACAACTAAGACAACTCCAATCAGCAAAGCTATCATTTAGAATCGAAGGACAAAGAGCTTTCCAGACAAGAAAAATCTAAAAGAGTTCATCATCATCACCAAACAATAATATTATAAGAAATGGTAGAGGGACTTCTTTAAGAAGAAGAAGAAGAAAAGATGAAAAATATGAATAATAAAATGGCAATAACTACATATCTATCAATAGTTACTTTAAATGTAAATGGATCAAATGCTCCAATCAAAAGATAATGTGGATAGATGGGTAAGAAAACAAGACCCTTATATATGCTGCTAAGGAGACTCACTTCAGTCAAAAATGGCACAGAGATTGAAAGTAAATGGATGGAAAAAAGTATTTCATGAAAATAGAAGCAAACAAAAAAAAAAGATATTTCATGAAAATAGAACCAAAAAAAGCAATACTTATATCAACAAAATAGACTTTAAAACAAAGGCTATAAAAAGAGACAAAGAAAGTCCCAGTAATCCCAGTTCTGGCTATTTATCTGAAGAAATCTAAACACTACTTTGAAGGGACATTGAATCCATATGTTAATTGCAGCATTATTTACAATAGCCAAAATATGGAGGCATCCTGGATGTCCATAAGTAGATGAATGGATAAAGAATAGGTCACACACACACACACACACACACACACACACACACACTGGAATATTACTCAGCCATAAAAAAGAATGAAATCTTGCCATCTGCAACAACATGGATGGATCTAGAAGGTATTGTGCTGAGTGGAATAAGTCAGACAAAGAAAGACAAATGTCATATGATTTTGTTTATACGTGGACTCTAAAGAACAAAATAAACAGACCAAACAGAAACAAATTCATAGATACAGAGAACATTTTGATGGTTGCCAGATGGGAGGAGGATTAGGAGGTGGGTGAAAAGGGGAAGAGATTCAGAAGTACAATTAGTAGTTACAAAATAGCCATGGGGATGTAAAGTACAGCATAAGGAATATAGTCAATAATATTGTAATAATTATGTATGGTGTCAGATGGACATTATATTTATTGAGATGATCACTTCATAAGTCATATAAATGTCTAATCACTATGTTCTACACCTGGAACATATAATATTTATGCCAAGTGTAATTGAAAAATAAAATTATTTTAAAAAGAGAAAGAAAGAAAGAAAGAAAGAAAGAAAGAAAGAAAGAAAGAAAGAAAGAAAAGAAAGAAAAGAAAAAAAGAAAAGAAAAGAGAGAAAAAGAAAAAGAAGGAAGGAAGGAAGGAAGGAAGGAAGGAAGGAAGGAAGGAAGGAAGGAAGGAAAAAGGAAAGAAAGTGTGATGGCTACTGAGTAACTAGTTGTTCCGAATTGTCGTAATATGTCAGCACAATTTGCTGTAATAATATGTTTTGAACAGCAAAGCTGACAGGTCAACTCTCACCACATTAAACGAGTTCTTTTTCTTACCATGGATTTTCTTTGACATTAAGTTGTCATGGTGACAGAATATCAGCATTGTCAAATGTATTTTTATGGCTGGAAAAACATATAAACCACATACAATTAAGCAAATCATAGAAACAGTTTAACTCCATATATCCAGAGCTTACATTCAAATAGGACAAATCAGTCTGCTTGCAGGATATATATCTTATGGAGTTAACTACAATAAATGAGGAACTATTACTATCTTTTCTTTTCAAGATCAACAGCAAAGAGATAAAGAAAGTCTTTATGGATCATAATTCTAAAAAGGAAATAAGAATAGTTTTCGAACCAGTGAGAAGACAAAATTAAATAGAAATGATGGAAAAATTCTCCTTTACCAACTCGAAGAATATGCTCTTGGAACTAAGGGTAACCTCTATGAATTTGAGTCTTATTGTCCAAATCTGAACCACTCTTCTGAATCAGTGGTCGTCTGGTAGGCATGCTTTGCCTAGTTCTCTTTCATCCCTCATTCCAATTGCTGCTACGGTTATTTCTGGTGATCTACAGTTGCTTTGTTAGAGAAAAATGATTATAGAAGATCAGAACTGAAAAGACTTGTAAGATCACACAGCCCAACTACTTCATTTGATCCACGAGAGAAAAAAAAAATGATACTGAAGTTTTGGTGGTTATCTCACCCACAAAGGAAGTTGATGGCATCAACACAGGTAACAGCTAACACATTTTACAACAAGATCATATTTTAAGCACTTTCAATACATGAGGTAATTTAATTCTCCCAACAATCTTATGAAGTAGACACTAATATCTTAATCGTTTTGCATATATAGAGTGTGTGTTACTTGCTCCAAGTGAAAGCTAGGAAGTAGCCAAGCAAAGACTCAAATATAGGCATCTATGATGGAGAAAGACATGGGTTTTTTGAAAAAGATAAATGTGTGTTACGATTTTTGCATCAGCTCTTGTCAGCTATGAGATCTTGGCTAGTTTACCAAATCTCTCTAAGCCTCAGTCCCCTCGTCTGTAACAAAGGGTAATTTGGATTGTTGTTAAGATTAAATGAGATTATATGTGTCTTAGCATTGTGCCTTGCATTTAGATTACTAAGTGCAGTAAAAAGATTACTATGCTCAGTAAAAAATAGCAATTATTATTATTATCATCATCATTTTATTCTTTTTATATCTCAGTTCTCTGGAGTCTATCTAGGGCTTTCCACTAAACATTTTTCTTATTGTCAAATATCCTCTTAACATATCTATCAATGTAATGTTTATAAAACTTTCTACCATATTTTTCAGTATTGGAGCTGCCTTAGGGTAAAAATACATAGCTTCTCAACAAAAGTAATTTAAAATATTATTTTTAGTCTACTCTTTTTCTTAGTTTTTGAACATTATTAAGGGTATACAGTTTCTAGACTTCTTAAACTCACTTTATTCCTCTCTTATTCCCTACCCATACCCAAAAGCAGCTCCTGTCAATGTCTCTCTCCTCACCATCCCCTTCCTCCACATTCCATATATATATAATTTATATATATATGTAAATTACATTGTATTACCCAAGGCCACCTTACATCAAAATGTAAATACATGATCATCAAATTTCAGTCTACAGGTTTTTTTTAGAAATTATATCATACAATCATTGCTGGGGGAAGATATGAGTGGAGAGATGTGGATGATGGTTTATGATATTAAGTTCTATTCCAAACAACCAGTGTCATTCCAGTATGACATCAGACAGCATGATTTATCCTGCCTGCACGTTTTTTACTTTTTCTAAATAGCCAGTATTATATCTCTGCCAGTCCCATTAAACCAACAATTGTCTGAATTTAGAAATGTTAGTCCAGTTCTTATTGACATATAGAGAATAACAACAGCAAGGGTTGGTTCACCTGGATATGGAAATCTACATTATAAAATATTTCCAGGTAAGGTAAGGTGGATTAAAAGCAGCAACATTTTTCTAGTATCAATTATTCTAAAATTTAGGTGATTCACTATTCCTCTACATTCTGAATCTCTTTAAGGTTGTAGCTGTATCCAAAGTTATAAAGTTCTATTATTGGCGCTCTTTGCTAAGTTTAGAATAGAAGCTGATTAAGAGCTTGGAAGTAGAGATAAAAGATATGTATGTAGTGGAGAGGGGAATAATGTTGAAAACCATGTGTAAGTAAACTTATATTTTAAATTTCATGAGGATAGGAATAAATTATTATTTGAAACAACTTTAATATTCCTTTTAACTCTTTCAAGCGGTCTCCCTTATTCATGGGGGATATGTTCTAAGCCCCACAGTGGAAGCTAGAAACTACAGATAGTACCAAACCCTACATATACTATGTTTTTTCATATATATAATACCTATGATTAAGTTTAATTTATAAATCAGGCAATTTCATGAATAGAAGATGTGTTCTTACCATAGATCTTAGTAACCTTGGCATACAATTTTTTTATCTTATTAAGTCAAGAACTTTCACCTTTTCACTTAAAGAAAGCACTTTCTGGCTTCTCTTTGGCATATCTGAATTGCCAGAATCACTACTCTTGCACTTTGGGGCCATTATTAAGTAAAATAAGGGTTACTTGAACACAAACACTGTGATACCACAATAGTCAATCTGATAACTGAGGCAGTTACTAAGTGATTAATAGGTGGGGAACACATACAGCATGAATACACTGAAAAAGGGGATGATTCATGTCCCAGGCAGGACTGTTGAAGACTTCATCACACTATGCAGAATGGCATGCAACTTAAAACTTATGAATTGTTTATTTCTGGAATTTTCTATTTAATATTTTTGGATCCTGGTTGACCATGGATAACTAAAACTATGGAAAGCAAGACTGTGGATATGTAGGGGACTTCATAATTGGATGGTGTTGATTCATTTTTAAAGAAAGAGCATTATCTTTTCTAATAATCAGAATAATTGGACATGCCTGCCCTTAGACAATCCAAATTTGCGAGAAGGTTGCTTGAAGAATGTGGAATCAGAACAATGATTTTTGTCTATTTTGTTTATGTGTTTGTTCCATTAGACTAAGGAATAGTTTGAAATACAATTGTCCCTTGAACAACACAAGATTAGGAGTGGTGTTATCCAACCACCTGCACAGTGGCAAATCATCGTATAACCCAAAACTTAGCTACTAATAGCTTACTGTTGACCAAAAGCCTTACTGATAATATAAACAGTCGATTAACATGTATTTTGTATGTTATATGTATTATATACTGTATTCTTACAATAAAGTAAGCTAGAGAAAAGAAACTCTTTTCAAGAAAAATATAAAGAAAATACTTTTATAGTATTTCTTGAAAAATCTGTGTATAAGTGTACCTGTACAGTTCAAACACAGTTGTTTAAGGGTCAACTGTGCATATATCTGCTATAACAGCATGATTACATCCAACCAATGTCTTTTCCACAAAATTTATCAAGTGAGTGTTATGGACCCAGCATTGTATGAGGTGCTGAAAAAAAAAGCTACCACTTATTGAGCACTTACTGTGTACCACTTATTTTACAGATCCTGTGATTTATGTGTAAAAAAGTTATGAGTTTGATATAAAACAGACTGATATTACAGGTTGAGCACCAATAGACCATGGTCTCTATACTCTGTTTCACAGTGGCAGTAGATTTACAGTGAATTAACCAGCCATTCTGTCTGTTTTCCCTCTCTCCAACTTGTCATTTTGTCTCCTCTCTCCAGAAGAAGGAATTTGTGAGGTGATTGAGAAAGAGTAGGCTTGGAGGTATGGGCTGGATAAAAAATTTATTCCTCTCTCTCAGGTCTTATGAGAATAAGATACCATGATCTCATTAGCAAGCTACCTTTCTTAAAAAGGCTAGATGACTGAAAGTGAATCTGTTCTATGGACACAAACTAAGAGAGTCTTGAGAAGTGGGCCAAGTGATAGGACATCTGGGAAGGAGAACAACAGTCTAGGTCAATCTAGGTCAATGTGAGACAGGACATTACTAATGAGAGGGAAACATTGGCCCATGTATAACATATAGGTCCTATTGACCTGGGCAAATAAAAGCACAGGATTGACATAGAGAACTAAGAGGGTGAGAATATAGAAAATCAAATGTAAAGTGGGAAAGTGTAAATAAACACGATCAGATTTAAAAAAATCACTTTTGACATTCATACAAGAAGATGTTCTATAATTAACAAGAATAATGTAAAATAATATTCATTATTTTGTTAAGTAGATACAAAATATTGGTAAGAAAAAAGTTGTAAAATAGAATAGAGTGTACAGCTGCAAAATATAAGAAAAACATATGTATATATAGGATGTTCATAACATGGTACTGGTGGTTTTCATTGGGTGATGAGATTATAGGTGACTTAATTTCTTCATGTATGTTTATATTTTGTATAATACATTTATATTGTTTATATTTTTAATGTATTTAAACAGTGAACTTGAAAAATGAGAATTTTGTTCATGATTCTATATTAAAAACAGGAAGCAATTATAGCTGTTAAAATTTGGCCACTAAAGACATGGGTTAATTTGGTCTCAGGACAGATGTTTATAGAACAGGGTGTCCCAGCCTCTTGTTAAGTCAGACCCACAAATTTTATGCTTTGCACACTGTAGTGTGCTGTAGACATGAAGAAAACCAAAGCTGAAAAAGAATTTAATTCTTCTAGTTCTGTCAGAGCTTAGGAAGAGGCAGAGTGGGCAAGGGATAAGTATGGGTGTCAACAACTTTTCTCTGGCTCCCCTACTGTCTAGAGCCTAGAATCTTTTGCAACATCCATTTTCCAGCTACACTATACGTTTTCACCATCATGCTGTGCTGACACACTCGACAGTGAGAGCCAATAGGAAGGAGAAAGCAGAATGTGTATTATTTTTTAAGAGACTTAAGATTTCTAGCAGCACAGCAATGTGAGGCCATTTAACCTGATCAGTATTTTTGAGTGCCTGCTGTGTGCCAGGATTCTCCATACCTAACAGAAGGCATCATCCTAGGATAGAAATATCTGTCTTTAGTCATAAGCTGAGTGATCAAGAAAAGTTAAAATGCTAATAACATTAGACAATTTATTGACAACCTTCCATTTTTCAGAATAATTATCAGAGTTTTACGTATATATATTTTTTTCTTTCCCAGTTAAAGCATATATTTTCTGTTTAAGATGGCAGGGATCCATGTATAGGTTTCCTCTGCTATTGAAAAGTAGAGCCTGAAAGGTTGGAAACATGGCGGAATGAGAGATGTTCCCATATCTCTCCCTTTAAAACAACAATAAGCTGAATATCTAAAACTCAACAAAAAAATGTCCAAACTGCACACTAGCACATTTCAGCATGGGATCTGCACATAAGAGCTACCACAGGTCAGAACCCCAGGTGCTGGGTAGTGGGCTGGGAGAAATAAAGGAGCTGCCTCTTGCAGCTGCTAGAGCTACCTGTAGGAGGAGGGGAAGGGGAGAAGGTGTGGCGAGTTCCCTGAACAGCCTTGCATGGGAGAGTTGTGAGTTCCATGCAGCCAACAGCAGGGCACAGTCATCAGGGCAGAAAAACAACAGTTGATTTTTACTGGTCACAGCTGCAAAACTCAGGCTGCGCTGCAGCTCCCATCCCCTAACCCAGAGGGCCCCTCAACCCCATACCCTCCGTGACCAAATAACACGGAGGTCCAGGGGAATGTGAGCAAACACTACCAAAACTGTTGCTAAAACTGACAGGGACCAAGACTAAGAGTAGTGAGCACAATTAAATAACTATATGAAAATAAAAAGGCATTTTTAAAGCATTATATAAAGCAGGGATCCAAGAGGCTTAGATGTCACCTACTGGAAATCAAAAAAAAAAAGCACCTTCCTTGCAGCAGGCTAAAGAGAGATCTTTATATAATATATCTTCTTTCTGGAAAAAAAAAAGCAGAATACATTTAGAAAAACACAATCTTCCTAGACTGAATCAAGATTTGGAAAATCAAAATAGACCTATCTGCACTATGGAAATTGAAACAATCTTCAAAAACTTACCAAAAAGTAAAAGTCCAGGACGAGATGGCTTCACCAGTCAATTCTACCAAACATTCAAAGATTTAATACCTATTCTCCTCAAACTCTTCCAAAAAATCAAAGAGGAGGCAATACTTTCTAACTCATTTTATGAGGCCAATATTACCCTGAAACCAAAACCTGCCAAAGATAACACAAAAAAAGAAAACTACAGACCAATATCTCTCATGAACACAGATGCAAAAATCCTTAATAGGGTATTAGTGAACCAAATACAGCAACGTATTTAAAAGATTACACACCACGATCAAGTAGGCTTCATCCAAAGGCCCCAGGATGGTTCAACATACGCAAATCGATTAATGTGATACACCATATAAACAAGTTAAAAAATAAGAATCATATGATCATATCAATAGATGCGGGAAAAGCCTTTGACAAGATACAGCATCCATTTATGATCGAAATGCTTAACAAAATCGGTATAGAAGGAAAGTACTTTAACATAATAAAGGCCATATATGACGAACCCTCAGCCAACATAAATACATAATGGTGAAAAACTAAAAACCTTCTCCCTAAGATCAGGAACAAAGCAAGGCAGTCCACTATCACCACTATTATTCAATATAACATTGGAAGTCCTAGCAAGTGCAATCAAGCAAGAGGAAGATATAAAAGGCATCCAGATAGGAAACAAAGAAGTCAAACTGTCACTATTTGCAGATGACATGATTCTCTATATAGAAAACCCTAAAGACTCCACAAGAACACTGCTAGAAACAATAAGCAAAGACAGTAAAGTCTCTGGATACAAAATCAATGTTCAAAATTCCATAGTGTTCCTATACTCTAATGATGAAGCGTCAGAAAAAGAAGTGGAAAAAATAATTCCTTTTGCAATTGCACCAAAAAGAATAAAATACCCAGGAATAAATCTAACAAAACATGTGAAGGACCTATGTGATAAAAGTACAAGACCCTATTAAAAGAAATTGAGGAAGATGCAAAGAAATGGAAAGATATTTCGTGTTCTTGGATTGGAAGAATCAGCAGTGAAAATGACCATATTACCTAAAGCATTATACAGATTTAATGCAATCCCCATCAACACTCCACTGGCATTTTTTAAAGAAATGTAACAAAAAATCATCAGATTTGTATGGAAGCACAAAAGACCCCAAATTGCCAAAGCCATCTTTTGAAAAAAGAATGAGGCGGGAGCCATCACTCTGCCCGACTTCAAATTATACTACAAGGTAACAGTAATCAAAACGGCATGGTATTGGCAGAAAAACAGACACACGGACCAGTGGAACAGAATCAAAGTCCAGAAGTAAACCCATATTTATACGAACAAATAATTTTCAACAAAATAGCCAAAAACATACAGTGAAGAAAGGAAAGCCTCTTCAATAAATGGTGCCGGGAAAACTGGAAGGCCACCTGCAAAAGAATGAAACTAAACTGTTGTCTGTCACCACACACCAAAATCAACTCAGAATGAATGAAGGACTTGAAAGAATAAAATGCATAAAAGAAAACATAAAAACTGAACTCAAGGACCTTGAACTTAAAGATTTTACGAATTTGACCTCAAAAGCAAGGGAAGTAAAAGCTAAAATATATGAATGGGATTACATCAAACTAAAAAGCTTCTGCTCAGCAAAAGAAATCATCAACAAGGTAAAGAGACAACCATCCAAACGGGAAAACATATTTGCAAGCAATGCCTCCGATAAGGACCTAATATCCAAAATATAGAAGGAACTCATACGACTCAATAACAACAATAAAACAAATGATCCAATCAAAAAATGGACAATGGACCTGAACAGACACTTCTCTCTAGAGGACATACAAAAGGCCATCAAATATTTGAAAAGATGCTCAACATTGCTAGCTATTAGAGAAATGCAAATCAAAACCACAATGGGATACCATCTCACACCTGCTAGAATAGCTATAATCAACAGGACAAGTAGTAACAAATATTGGAGAGAATGTAGAGAAAAAGGAACCCTCATACACTGCTGGTGGGACTGCGAATTGGTACAGCCACTATGGAAAACAGTATGGAGGTTCCTCAAAAAACTAAGACTTGATCTGTATATGTCAGTTATGTCCAGTTGGTTTAATGTGTCATTTAGGGATGTTATTTCCTTATTGATTTTCTGTTTGGATGACCTGTACTTATCCAACAGTGGGGTATTTAGGTCTCTTACTAGGACAGTGTTTCGGTCTTTTTCCCCTTTAATTCTGTTAGTACTTGCTTTACATATTTTGAGGCTCCCTGATTGGGAGCATAGATATTAATAAGTGTTATGTCTTCTTGTTGCATGATTCCCTTTATCATTATGAAGTGTCCCTCAGTATCTTTCTTTACCATTTTTATTTTGAAGTCTATTTCATCTGATATTAGTACCACTACTCCCACTCTTCTCTGAATGCCATTTGCTTGAAATATCATTTTCCACCCTTTCAATTTGAGTCTATATTTGTCTTTGGAGCTGAGATGTGTCTCATGGAGGTAGGTTATGGTTGGGTTTTGCGTTTTTGATCCATTCTGCAACTCTGCACCTTTTAATTGGTGAGTTCGGTCCATTTACATTTAGGGTGATTGTTGAAATATGAGATCTTCTTATAGCCATTATATCTTTTGCTTTCTGGAAGCTCGGTGTTTCCATTGCTTCCTTGTCTGTGTATTTCTGTTTTCTTTATTTTGGTTAGCTTTTGTGGGTTTTGCCTCTGGTTCTTTTTGTTTTATGTTATATACTTCAGTTTTGAATCTTTTGTGTGTGGTTACCATTACGAACATGTAAAGGATAGTGTGTGTGTGTACACACACACACACACACACACACACACACACTGTCATCCATTTTCTTCTGTGTGTGCCTAATCGCCATTCCCCTTTGTGAATTTGTATTTTGAGTCCTTCCCTTTTCAGTCATTGTTATCTCAATTTGTTTCTTTGTATGCTGAACGTTCATTACTATCTTGCTATAACAATTCTCTTCCTATCATTTAAGCTTATAGTGCTCTGTTCTTAGTAAGGGTTACACTCTTCTGCTTCTGTTTGCCTGATAGTCACTTTACTCCTAATTATGTTTTTTCACTTTTTGGTCCTTTTGTTTTAGGTGAGTTGACCCCTTTCAGTATTTCTTGTAATGGAGAAATGCCTCAATTTTCATGTGTCTGGAAAGGTCTTAATTTCTCCTTTTATCTAAAGGAGAGCTTAGTTGGATACATTATTTTAGGCTGATAGTTTCTTTCACTTAATAGTTTAAATATTTGATTCCATTCCTTTCTAGCTTGTAAGGTTTGTGCTGAGAAGTTCGATGATAATCTAATGGGTTTTCCTTATAGGTTACTGTGTTCTTTTCCCTGGCTGGCCTGAGAATTCTGTCTTTGTCATCGATTTTTGATCATTTTAATGCGATATGTCTTGGTAAAAGCCTTTTTGGGTTGAGATAATTGAGTGTTCCGTTGACTTCTTAAATTCCAAGCTCCAGCTCATTCCTTAGATTTGTCAGTTTCTCATCAACTATTTGTCTGAAAATTCTTTCTAATCTTTGCTTTTTTTCCTCCTCTTCAAGAATTCCCACTATTCTTGTTTCCTCTCCTGATGGTATCAGGTAGTTCTTGTAATTCTCTTTCATTATGTTTTTATTCTTCATTTCTCTCTCCTTCCTTCTGATTTATTTCTAAATTTCTGCCTTCGAGATCATTGATCCTTTCCTTCATTTGGTCGACTCTATTTCCCAAGCTTGCTATTTCATTTTTCAGCTCTTGCCATGTGCTCTTCATCTACAGAAGTTCTATTTAGCTCACTTAGTTTCAATACCCTTGTTCTGCTCATCTAGTCGGTTTTTCAATTCCTAAAATTATTGACGGGTTGTTTTGGATCTCACTGAGTTCTTTCAGAAGTACCATCCTGAATTCTCTGTCATTTAAGTCACATATTTCTATGTCTGTAAGCTTATTTTCTGGAGATTTTTCTCTTTGTTTTTGAGATGCCTTGTCACACCTTGGTTTTGCATGGTGTTTAATGGACTATTTCTATGTCAGAGCACTAATGGAAGTGTATTTTGTTGTTTTGCCAGAAAGAAGATATATTATATAAAGATCTCTCTTTAGCTTACTGCAAAGAAGACGCTTTTCTTTTGGTTTCCCATAGGTGGTGTCTAAGCCTCTTGGATCCTGCTTTATATAAAGCCTAAATGTTTTGTTTATTTTCTTTTAGATATTTAATCACACTTGCTACTCTCAGTTTCAGTCTCTGTCAGCATTAGCAACAGTTTCGGTAGCGTTTGCTCAGATTCCCCTGGGGCTCCACGGTGATCGGTCTCAGAGGGTATGGGGGGGAGGGACCCTCTGGGTTGGGTTTTGTAGGCTGCAGCTTAGCCTTGGTTTGGAATTGGGGCCAGTGAAAATCAACTGTTGTTTCCCTGCTGTCCCATCCCACTTCTATGCTTTCTGCCCTGATGACTGGGCCCTGCTGCCGGCTGCTAGAAGTTCCAACACTTCCAGGCAGTTGATCAGGGAAGTCACTGCACCTTCATCCCTCTCCTTCTTCCTGCAAGGAGCTCTGGCAGCTGCGAGAGGCAGCTTTTTTATTTCTCCAAGTCCACTGCCCAACACCCGTGGTTCTGACCTGTGGTAGCTCTTATGCGCAGATCTCACACTCAGATGTGCTGGTGTGCAGTTTGGGTGTTTTTTGTTGAGTTTTAGAAATTCAGCTTATTGTTGTTTCAGGGAGAGAGATCTAAGGACGTCTCTCATTCTGCCATGTTTCCTTGCCATCTCTCTGAACCACTATAGAGTAATTTGCAGTCTTATAACACTTCCATCACAAATAAACAAGTATCTTCTAAAAATATTTCCTATACCATGATATCATATCACACCTAAAATATTAACAATAATTTTTTATACCACCTGCTAACTAGTTCATAATAAAATTTTCAATTGTTCTCAGAATACCATCGATAGAAATTTCTTCCAACTAAAATAAAATCATGCATTGGTTATTATGTTTCTTTTAATCTAGATTCTTTTTTTTTTTTTTTAATGACATTAACAATGTGAAGATGCTAGACCAGAAGATTCAGATAAAATGTTCTGGCAATGACACTACATAGATGATCTGCATAGTTCAAGTTGCATCATCTCAGCAGGTGCATGTTGACTCATTGCTTCCCTATTTGTGATGCTAATTTGGTCACTAGGTTAAGGTGCTGACAGTCAGATCTTTCCACTGTAGAAATACATTTCCCTTTGTCATAGCCAAGTCATCTGGTACTGTTCAAAAGTCTTGTTCCTCACCAATATTTCTCTTAATGGATAGAGCATTTATTGATGATTCTTGCCTGAAAAAAAATATTTTATTAAAGATTGCAGTGTGGGTAACTTTCTAAGTCTATCATTCCTCCTTCATTTATTATCTGGCTTTCTTTCTGTTTCAAAACAATTTTTAAACCTGTCCCTCATCAGCTGAGGATTAATTGCAACTCTTCTCAATTACAGAGGATAAATTCGAGTTACCTTTTAATTACTAATCTTTTGAATAAGGAGATGATATGTCACCTTTAATGCTGGCAAATTTGCTTATTTAGTTGTTTATTTGTTGACTTACTTATTATTTGAGTATAGATATAGACCAGTGGATTTTTATTTATCCAATACATTCAATTAATTATAGTCATCATTTTTTGATGCTTATTAGGCCAAATATTAACAGTGGTAGCTCCTCTCAGTTGGCTTGCATGTCATATTTCAACATTACTTACTTAAACCATTTCTACAAGAAATCTTGGTTCCTTTAACTGGGGAATAGTATGTGGAAACCAAGATAATTGGGCTAGTGATATCCATTACTACAAAGATGACATTATATCAAGACTCTTTCAATGGACAGAAATATTATGAACATATATTTTAAAAATCATGAATTTTCATAGATTTTTCAGTTAACATTTAACATTACAATTTTTCTTAACTTCTTTGATGGTACATTAATTGACTCCTATTCACCCCGTTGAAGAGGGAAAGATTCAAGCCCTAGGATTAGAGAAATAGCTGAACATACAATAACTGACACTGGACAGATAAGATAGTTTATTAGTCACATATACTCAAAACCCTGGGAAAGGGCACTATACTTTATGTAGGGCCACACAGGGTTTGTACTCAGGAACAGTGTGAAGAACCAGAAGCTGTAGGAGGCAGCCTTTGTTGTATCAGGAGAGTGAGGGTACAATGTGATGATTCAATATTTGTATATGTTGTGGAATAATTACTACATTAAGTCTAGTTAATATCCATCACCAAAATTATAATTTTTTCTTGTGTTGAGGACTTTTAAGATCTACTCTCTTAGCAACTTTTCATTCAACATAGTAGTCATCATGCTGCACATTATACCTCAAGACTTAATAATTTTACAGATGGAAGTTTATGTCTTTTAACCATCTTCCCCTATTTCTCCCGCTCTCAAACCCCCTCCTCTGGCAACTACCAGTCTGTTCTCTGTGTCTATGAGTTTGTTTTGTTGTTATTTCAATTTCACATATAAGTGGGATCATATAGTACTTTTCCTTTTCTGTTGGGCTTATTTCACTTAACATAATGTCCTCAAGGTCCATTTATGTTGTCACAAATGAGAAGATTTCATTCTTTTTATGTTTGAATAGTATTCCATTGTGTGTGTGTGTGTGTGTGTGTGTGTGTGTGTGTGTGTGTCACATCTTAATCCATTCACCTATTGATAGACACAGTTTGTTGCCATATCTTGGTTATTTAAAATAATGCTGCAGTGAACATGGCGCATATACCCTTTTGAGTTAGTATCTTTGTTTTCTTCAGATAAATACCCAGAAGTGGAATTGCTGGATAATATGGTTTAATTTATTTATGAGTCTAGTCCTCTGAGGTTGAATATTGAGTACATTTTCATTTGATGATAAATAACCTTGCAATTCTTCCCCCTACACATAAATCTGAGCATTTGTTTTGATTACCAGGAATTGTGTTTACTGAGTTTAGCATAATGAACATTTTAAGGCTCACTGAGATAAATTTCCAAATATGTATCAAGTTTTCAAGAAAAACTATAATAATTAACATGTGATTCATAAATATGGGTACAAAGAATGTGAGGGTCTTTATGGGGAGAGGTGTGAGAGCTCAGAGCTTAAAGGGAACAGTGTAGCACAATTAATGTCTACCACACTATGCTAGGGTGGCCACCAGGCCCCAACCAAGCCAACTGGGTGAGCAGTGCTTTGTGGGCAAGTCCATCAAAGGTTCCATTTCTGGGTTCCATGCTACCTGAGATAGAATAGACTGACTTTTTCCTTTACTTGTGGCTTCAAAAGGATGTTTTTTCTTCAGCATCCTTTGACCAGTGCTCTGAAAGCAGCACTTCTGTTCACAATATGTATGGTGTATTGTCTTGAAAGATGTCCTCCAGCAAGTCCTCCCATCTCTGTATGTTTATTAGCTCCTCTTAAGCAAAACAGCTGATGGTACCAAAGTGACTATGCTCAGTTTTACATTTCATGCATGAAGTAACACCCAGAAACAAACTGCTTTCCCATTCAACAGCTCATTCAATCTTTAGTCTTAGCTAGCCATAGAGATCAAGTGTGCTTTTGATTACAAGAGACAGAAAGAAAGTATCTTCATAGTTTTCATGTTAACCAATCCCCAGAACCAGAAAAGAATTCCAAAGGGATACCTCTTCGATGCTGGGTCAGTGGTAATATCTTAAGGATGGAAAGTTCAAAGTGATTTTCTCTCATATGAAACATTAGGAAACAGAGATAATAAATAATTTGGGTAGTATTCATTCATCTTCTGTCTCATTTAACTTTTCAAATATCTCTTCTCCCCATAAGTGTTGCTTTCATGGCACTTTGAATCTCACTTTGTTCTGGGATCTCTCCATCCATTTTTCTGCTCATGTGTACTTTGGAAGCCTTGTTTAAAATATCAGGGAGGTTTTACTAGGAATTGGAGGTGATAAAAGAACTTATCCAAAGATGAGAAAATCAAGGCTGGGATCTTGTCCAGTGCCCTGGTAAGGAGTGAATGAGCCTTTAAGCCTAGGATGCAATTATGCTTATAAAAGAGACCATTTTGGGGGAAAAAAACTGACAATTCCCACACAGACCAGTTACACTGGACAATACATAAAGATTACATCTAAATAAGGGTAGGTATTTTATTGAATGGAATCAATGCCAGAAAATGTATTACTTAATTTGTCCTATTGTACATGGAGTGCCAGAGAAATCAACCACAGAGTACTGAAATGATTAATCATTAAACTTTCAGAAAGCACTTTTGGTGCCATTTGGTTAAAACTGAGACTCAGAAGCTCCTTCACCCGTTAAAGCTTAATACTGTTGAGGTTGCTAAGTAGATGATGGGGAGTGAGATTATCAACTCATCTCCTCAGTTTAATGGCCAGAGGCGGAGATGTAATGGAGCCTTTTCCTGCTTAAGCTTGCCTAGTTTCTCTTATCATTTTGAGGAAATGAATTCTCTTCTCCTCTAAAAAGAACAGTAGATTTTTCATGTGACTGGAATGAACTGACAGAAATATACTTTTTTTTTGCAGTAAATTAGATTGGCTTTGGGTCATGAAAAACACAAAAGAAACCAACTTTGTGGGGCCAAACAATAGTTTGGACCCTAGAGTTGAAAGTCAATTAACTTTCACCCTCTGCATCCTAGCTACACAATGAAAACATGTTCAAAAGATGAAAAGTTGAATGTGTTCAGCAAATACTTCATTATTTGGAGTCAGATTGTTTTAACAGACAAAGAGCCAACTCTTATAAACAATGGAGCAAAGTTACTAAGTGAACATAAACATAAATGTAGAACTAAGCTTACCCATAAGGGCAGAAATACATGAGAAAGTATGACAAATCAGAGATAAAGTGAGGAAATAATGAGGCTAGTCATTGGTAAGGATGAGAGTTCGGGGATGAGTGATGATCTAAAAACTGTGGACAAAGTGAATTTGAGGCAAAAAATTTAAAAAGTTTAAGTATGGTTGGAGAGTCTGCAAGGAGAAATGACTTGAAATAGCAGTATAATAGGTATTGGAATACATTACCTAGATTCCCCTTCAATGAAAACTCATTGTCCCAGCTCCTAGTAGTGATGTGCACCAGTAGCCTTCAGTTGTTGGCTTCTCTAGGAATTATTCCACCTGCAAAGAGCCACTTCCTCCAAGGTTAATCCCTTCCCCAAGGTGGCCCACATCCAATGATAGATCTATGTGGGGACCTTAGTTAGTAAATGAACCACCACACTGTATAGGGCCTTAAAGGTATAAATGGCACTTTTATTTATATTGCATTCTAGAAGTGTTTGAGGACCGTTGTACAGTGGTGGGTGTATAGGGAAGTGGATCTGGGTTGTTTGGAGCTGAGGAGGGTGTGTGCCAGAAGGTCACATCTGGAGGCCCAGAAGTGGGGCAGAAGCTTTCTTATGACTCTCCACTCATATTAGGGATGAGTCTGGGGTGGCCTGGGCTTAGAGGTCTCAGAGAGCTGATTTAAAGTAACAAAGCTAGGTCACTCATTTATTTGTTGTCCAATCTGGGTCCGAATTTTGGAACAAATCAATGTTTTATGACAAGGATGCTAATTTTAATTTTGTACATTTGCTCAGTGAATATATATGATTGTTTATTATTAATTTAACATTCAATGGCATTAAAGAAAGAAACAGTGAGTCAGACACCATTTATGTGCATCCTGAGCAATTAGTTTCTTTAGAACCAGAGACAAAGAATCATGTTGGTTTTAAAGTCTTCTCATGAACTTGTAGAGACAATATTTTCTGGGTTTCAATTGTTATTGTGTCCAGTATACCCAAACAATAATGTTTAGTACCTGTTCAACTCTCCAGAGTGTTGCAAGCTTTGAAAGGGACAGCCTTCAGATTTGAACTCTCCGCTATCATTGAAGAATCTAAATTGCTTATGCCCTGGAAACCTGGATTCTACCATCACAGCCGATAAGGTGTCTTGTCATTCATGGCTCTGAGCCTAAAGGACTTTTCTATATGGGAGACTTTTTTGCCAACATCACTCCCTTTCATGTGTAGCTACATAAAGTTAATGATAAATTGTAAAACTAGTCCTTCACTCAGAAGCTGGCCACAACCAGATCCAACCTACAACTCTATTTGCTTCTACATTCATTTCTACATGGTTTCATCTTTTAACTGGTGCTGTGAAGAGATCCAGAGGGATTTTAGGAAGACACAAAATGATGGAAAAAGAAAAAATGAGGGCTTTTTTGTTGCTTTCTAACTTCTGTGGGAAGTTTAGTAGGCAGAGGGATCCTTCTTTTGTTTATATCTAGCTTTTCTTGAGTTCTTTTTAGTTTAGTCAACATACTTTATTTACCATGGAAAAAAAGGAAGGAACTTGTTTCTCAATTCTTGAGCAAGTGGATGTTTGGTATCTGAATAATCTTCTAAGAAGAGTGAGGAAACCAATAATAAAATTGTTAAGGGAGTGACTCAGCGTGGTAAACATTAGTTCTGCTTTCCAGTATTGCTGGTTCTTCTCTTCTTCTAGGCACTTGGCAAGGCTGTACTTTCCCATTCTTGAAGTTAGTGAACATGTGATTTGCTTTAGTCAGTGACATTTGAGAAGAAGTAATGTGTACGACTTCTGGTTAAAAGCATTCAAGAGCCAGTGCATAATTTTCCATGCTTTTTTTCCCCCTATGGTGACATCATAAGATGATTTAGAGTAATTCTATTCTTGGAGGCAAGCTCACCACCAATTATCGTTAGACATGCAGTAGGAATGGTAAATATTCATTATTTTAAGCCATTGAGGTTTTTTTTTACTTATTACTGAAGCTAACCTAGCACATCCTAGCTAAGCTAACTATTGTGACACTAGTCATGCCCAAAGAAAAGATCTATATTGATATTTAGGGATCACATAACAAAAAATTTTCTTGCTATTCAGTCAGCAAGTCTTTTTCTCTCTGAGAATTTTGTGCCTTACTCTTATATGACAAAGGAGAGCTAAAGATCACCAAATATTTGATAAAGCCTCAAATTTGAGAGGTCAAGTACAAAGCCAACAGGGAAAAAGAACTCAGAAAAAAAAACACACATGCACAAATACCCATGAAACAGAAGGGAAAAAAGTATTTACATCATCAGAAAGACAAGCAATATTACATCCATGAAACAAAACAGAATATTATAAAAAATTAAAAAGAGCTCTTATAGATGCAAGACATGATAGGAGAAATTTTAAAATAATTCAATAGAAAGATTAGAAGAGAACTCTCCTAGAATGAAGGAAAAAAAGTTGAAATCAAGACAATAAGAGCAAAAAGATAACATAATTGGAGTTTAAATATATGAGCTCCAATCTCTAATTAATAAGCTGCAGGAAGCCTGAACAGAAAGAGAGAATAGAGGAGGAAATTATCACAGAAATAACATGCAGCAAAAAAATTCTTAGATTAATGGGTCAACGAAATAGCCAGCACAATTAACAAAAGAAGAAATACTTCAAGGCACATTGGAATGAAATATCAAAACACCAAAAATAAGATGTTCTAAAAACTTAAAAAAAAAATACCACTTACAAAAAGGGTGGCAATCAGAATATCATCAGACTTAATAACAGCAACTCTGGAAGGTAGAAAACAATACAATGCCTTTAACATTCTGAGGACAAATAATTTTCAATCTAGAATTCTATACTCAGTCAGATAGCCAAGTGTTAGTAAGATTATTAGCTATGAAAAGTATCAAAAATTATACTCCTACTGTTACAAGAGCCAACTGGGTTCAATTACTCAGTAGTTGCTAGCCAAAAGACAACTCTGAGATGACTTTATGAGAAGGAACTTTATTGTAAGCTGGTAAGCAAAAACATACTGGGGCTTGCTCCCAGAGCATTGTATCCCTAAACAAAGGACTGGATTTGTCTTTATTCAGAGAAGTCATGCATAAACATCAAGGTGAGCTTCCTTATCACATTCATAAGTGAGGACATTCTTATGCCTGCTCATTAGCAAAAATGCCTCTACATACATCTCATGTTCAAAGAAGGTGGAAAATTTCCACCCCTGGGAGGAGATTTTAGTATTATAATAAGGGTATAATGAGAAAAGTTCATGAGGTCAGTAGAGGGTCCTTCAGGACCCTCTTCTGCCAGCCCCTGGAGGTTTGACCCAGATTAGCCTCCTAGTTCGTTAAATCATCCCCTGTGTCTCTTTGAAAAGACAGGTCTGGCAATTGTCAGTGTTAGGGATGGAATAGATAAGGAAGAAAGTTTAAGTTTCAGGCCTCCTGTTAAACTCTTAGCAAATCACAGGACATAGTTAGCATAGCTTATAACAATTAAGGTGATCTAAGTGGGTTTTTAGGTTAATCTAAGCGAAGTTATGAATTCTAAAAAAAAAAAGTTTATGTTAGCCTACCTGCAAGCCTGTATAAATATATATCAGGTTGTACTACATTTTTCTCAAAAAATTCCACGTGCTCTACCAAAACCTACTCTATCAAGATGATAGTAGTTAGTATTTATATATTTACTCATTTGACCTTAGCAAACTGAATAAGGTAAGTACTGTTCTTTTCACCATCATATTGGAATACTGAGGTGTAAATTGGCAGTGTCTCCAAGGTGGTACCACCAATTAAATAAAGCTGAAATCTGAACTCATTCTAATCCCAGAGCCCATGCTACAGGTCACTGTTTTACATGGACTCCAAGACCAAGGCATTTAACCCAGAAAACAATGTACCAAGCAGTCACAAGAAACAAAGGACATTCTCAGAATAATAACTATAGAGCATACCCACACACACAAAATAGTCATGATTGGAATAGAAGAATGGACTCTGAGAAGTATATTTCCAGAGAAAAAAGTGATAGTTTATCTGATGAGTTTGATCATAGTAAAACCTGGAAAGATTTAATCTAAGCAAATGAAATAATGAACTATTTTTAATTCCAGGAAAAACTGAAGTGAACAATAAAATAAACATAGTTTACTATCTACTTCAGAGATAAAATCATTTATATATTTATAATATATATATATGCTGAGTATTGATTTAACCAAAAATTGTAGCAAAAATATTTTTTGAGGCAGGACTTCCAACTATGGTAGAGTGAAGAGAAACTTTTCACTCCAAAAAAAAAAAAAAGAAAGAAAACATAAAACTGGACAGAATTGTCAAAAAATAAATAAATCAACAATCACTTAAGGGCTTTGGAAGTTAACCTAAGGCAAACAAAAAATTAAGAAGCATGTATTCCCGAAAAACTTTGGAATTCTGAGTAAGAACAGTGGGAGTTTGCAGCCTTCTTGCCTGGGGCTACTCCTATCACCTCCAGCTCACTTGGTGAGAAACTATAGTTTTTCCAGAATATAGCTGACTGTAAAAATCAGCAGCTTCCCAGCCAGAGGGAACTAACTGATTTGATTGGGAGCAGAGAGCAAAAATCCATACCCAGAGTCATTGTCAGTATAAGTAGCAAACTTGACAAAAAAACAAACAGGAAAAATCCATAGCTCTGCTAGAATAAGGTATGGTCTGGTTAGAGTGAGTGGCAAACCAGCCAAAAATGTATAGAGCAATACTGAAAATGAGAGCACCAAAGAAATATCAGATATACTCTCTACACATCTCTGGCTGACTGGGATGCTGTGTGCTTGTGTTCAGGAAGCTCAAAAGAGTCTATTATAAAGTAAAAGTTGAAGCAAACTTGAAAATGCCTGAATTTTGAATATATTGTTTTAATCTACACCCAGCTCCACTGACAGAGAATGGAAGCTTTATGTGCTAGGGGTGTCTGAACACAACCTTCTGATCAATTATTGGCTAACCACTAAGTATGCACAAAAAGGTGTGATTCCCAGGAAGTCAGAATAAAATAATAAACAAAAGGGTAAAAATGAAAAAACTGAGCAGAGATATTAGCAGCTACAAATTGCAGAGGAGAGAGATTCTTCACATTAAATCTAGGTAAGTTATTAAAACAATAGCAACCTTCAGGTAAAAAAAAAAATTATATATATACACATACATACATACCAGAATCCAGAGGTGCTACAATATTTTTTGTAAACTGTCTAATTTCCAACAAAATTCTGAGACATGAACAAGAAATATGATCACAGGGAAAAAAACAGTCAATAGAAATTGAGTCTGATACTAAACTTAGCAGCAAAGACTTCAAAGTTGTTCTTGTAAATATGTTAAAAGAAATAAAACTATGTTTAAATAATTTTAAAGGAAAATATGAGTTACCAGAGTGTAAGGGGGAGGGGGAAGGGGAGAGGTAGATGGGGGAAATTTTTTGAATCATTTCTTCAATTAAAATAATTAATTTAAAAAATAAAGGAAATACAATATGACTCACAAATAGGAAATTTAAATAACGAAACTGAAACTATAAAAAGAGAACCAAATGGAAATTCCAGTTTCAAAAATTATAATAGCCAAAATATGGAGCTACTAGATGGTCTCCATACTTTGAGATAGTGGAAATAAGAGACTAAACTTGAGGACAGATCAATGGAAATTATTCAATCTGAAGAACAAAGAGAAAAAAAGATTGAAGAAAAAAGAACAGAGCTTCAGAGACCTGTGGGACAACATCACAAATACAATACACATGTAGTTGGAATCCCAGTAGAGGAAAGAGAAAATATCTTTTTCAGCTATTTCATTATTATTGTATAGAAATGCAACTAATTTCTGTGTATATAATAATTTTGTATGCTGCAACTTTATTGAATTTGTTGATTAGCTCTAACAATTTTTGGTGGAGTCTTTAGAATTTTGCACAAAATATTTTGTCATCTGCAAACAAAGACAATTTTACTTTTTTTCTACCCTTGTTGCTCTGGCTTGGCTTCCAGTACTATGTTGAATTAAGAGTGGTGATAGTGGACACCTTTGCCTTGTTTCTGATCTTAGAGGAAAAGCTTTTAGCCCTTTACCATTGCATATAATGTTAGCTGTAGGCTTTTCATATATGGCCTTTATTATGTTGAGGTATGTTCCTTCTATGCTCAATTTGTTGAGAAGTTTTATTATTAAAGAATTTTGTATTTTGTCAAATTTGGGGAAGCATTTGTTGAGGTGATCATATAATTTTTATCTTTCATATATCACATAAATGTGATATATTACATTTTCATATGTTGAACTATCCTCACACCTCTGAAAAAAATCCTGCTTGATTATGGTGTATGATCCTTTCAATGTATTGTTGAACTGGATTTGCTAATATTACGTTGAGAATTTGTGGACCTATATTTATCAGCGATATTAGTTTTTAGTGTTCTTTTCTTGTATTATCTTTATGACTTTGGTATCAACGTAATGCTGGCCTCATAAAATGAGTTTGGGAATATTCTCTCCTCTTCAATTTTTAGGAAGAGTTTGAGAAGAATTATTCAGCTCAGCAACCTCTGCTTGGTTCTTTTTTTTATGATTCCTGTCTCTTTGATAAACTTGTTTAGTTTGTGTATTATTTTTCTGATTTCCTGTTGAATTGTCTTTCTGTGTTTTCTCATAGGTCATTGAGTAGTTTTTAAACAGCTATTTTGAATTCTTTATCAGGCAAATCAGATACCTCCTTGTCTTTGAGTTCAGTTACCAGAAGATTATTATTTTTTTTGGTGGTGTCATGTTACCTTGACCTTTTATGTTCCTTTAAGTTCTGCATTTTTGTCTTCAAGTCACCTCCTGCAGTCTTTACTAACTGCATTGGAGAGAGATACCTCCCATCAGCCTTGCTAGAGATTCTGAGGCTTTTTCAGACCTATGGATACACCTACTCCATGATTCTTGCTCTCTCTTGTGGCAGAATTCCTAAGCTTGTAGTCCTTTGGATCCTGTAACACGCCAAGCCCTGTGCCCACAGCCTTTCTTTTGTTTTCCCACACGTGGCCCTAAAGTTAAGTTTGTGGTCTCTCCCTGGCCTGCAGATTCAGCCAACTTTCTGCATGTGCTCAAATGTCAGTTGGCCACAACCCACTCATGCCACTGTCAGAAACACACACAGGGAGCTGACCACAGCGTGGGAGTGTGTGTGGGTGAAGCATGTGGAGCACTGGGTTTTCATGGACCAGTTGAAGTTGATCTGTGGTGAAGCACTCCCAGAAGCTTATGGGCAGGCTTCTTCATAGAATCTGCAAAGCAGGATCTGTATCTCCTTAATGTCCTCCAAGAGTTCTGTCTGCACTCTCATAACATCTTCCCACTCTCCAAATTATAGAGCTCTCGATTCAGTAATTTGGATGGAATGAGAGAGAATGGAGCCTGTTTGGTAGTGTCTGCACAGCTGAGGAAGTAGGGTGCTCATTCCCATGCTCTCCCTTTCACCTGCAGGATAAATCAGGGGCTAAGGAAGATTTTTGTTGGCCCTTAACTGTGTCTCCTTGGAGAAGGGGTGATGTAGGTAAAGTCAAACTGTTCTTACCCTCTCCAGTGCATTCAAACTTGTGTATACATATTTTGTTCTAACAAAGTGTTGAAACTTCTCTGGAAACCTGTACAAAGTTACATGAGTGATTGTAAGTCAGTGTTCACCAGGAGCTCCCAGATCATGACCAAGAGAGGCCAGATCATAGGCCACAGCAGGGTCCATTACCGGGACCCAAGTCTGTCTGCCCACAGGTGGGCAAGACTCCTCCAAGGTCACTTGGCATATGGTGTTGGATCCCACAACTCCCTCAAAGGCACTTTTGTCTGTGGATGGTAGTGAATTTTTGTTGTTTAAAGGTGGTACAAAAATGAGGGATGCCTTATGCTGCTATGATGCTGACATCACCCCCTCTTCTCTTCTTAATATCTCCTTATTTTAGTGTATAATTCTGCTTTTTTCTTTTAGAACTTTACAGATATCATCTGCCTTTTCTTAGAAGCAGAGCCCAAAACAGATTTTTAAGTGGAAGTGATTTAATGGTTTTACTATAAGTGAAATGGGGTCAGTAGTGAGTTTTGAGTAAATGAGAATGAAATAACTTAGATTTTGGAAGAATTATTTTGGCTGCTGATGTTAAAAATAGATGAAAGGGGGTCATGAGTGGACTCAGTGAGATCAGTTAGAAGCTATTGCAATAATCCAGGTGAGAGATAACTGTGACTTGGACCAAGTGGTAGCAGTGGAGACGGTAAGATATGGTTGGCTTCTAACTATATTTTGGAAGTAGAACTGACAGGATTTGCTGCCAGGCTGGCTATAGTATATAAGGGAAAGAGAGACTTAAAAGAAGACACCAAGGTTTTGGGGAAAGCATTAAAAAGAATAGGGGTGTCACTACTAAAATGGAGAAGACCTTTTTTTCAGGAGGAAGTAGATTTTTTTTCAGTTTTGACATGTTAAGTTTGAGATTCTCATTAAACATCTGGTTAGAGATAATAAATATGTAATTAAACATTCAAGTCCCTATAACAAGTGAGAGCTTTGGGCTAGAGATATAAATTTATAAGTCATTAGCCAGAATAGAGAAAGCATTTAAAGCTATAAAACTCAGTGAAATCATCAAGTAAGAGAGTATAGGTATAAAAGAGAAGAGGACTAAGGTCTGATTCCTGGTGTACTGTAATATTACAAAGTCACGAATAAACCAGGAAAGGAAATGAGACTGAAAGGAGGCAGGCAGAAAATCAAGAAAGTGTAGAGTCTTGGAAATCAAGAAAAGAAAGCTTATAAAGGAGAAGGGACTTATCACTTGTGTCAAATCTTATTGTTAGATCAAGGTCTGGGAATTGACTATTAGATTTAATGAGGTGAAGATCATTGATGTTCTTGACAAAAACGTTTTAGTAGAGCTGTTAGGCAAAAGTCTAATATAAGTGGATATAAGAGTGACTAGAAAAGTGTTGCACAAAAGGAGAGGTGGGTAGCACTCCTCTTGACAAGGATAGAGGAGGCTCTTGGGCCTGACAACACACGTATGGTTAAGACACTACTACCTACTTCATGGCATATAACCATCATATTTTTATGTGAAGTGAAATAAGTCAGATAGAGAAAGACAAATACCTATGGTTTCACAAAAGAAACAAAACAAAACAGGCTCATAGAATCAGATACCAAAGGGATAGTTGCCAGAGGGAATAAGGATGGGGGGATGGGTAAAAAAAGATGAAAGGGCATATAGTCAATAAAATTGTAAGTTTGCAAGGTGACAGATGATTATTAGACTTGGGGTGATCACATTATAAGGTATAAAAATGTTGAATTACTATATTATAAATCTGAAAGTAATATCACTAATATAATATTAAGTGTAAACAACTGTACTTAAATTGAAAAAAAGAGTGAATTGGAGAAAAGAATTTAGAAAGATCAAGTATAAACAGCACTTATTAGAATTTTATATTAAAAAGGGGAATTGAACATTAGCTGTGAGAGGATCTGAGGTCAAGAGACTTTTTTTAGTAGGAGGAATGACAACTTCTTTTTATGCCAATGCAAAAGTTCAGTAAAGAAGAAAAACTGGTGTTACAGGAGAGTGTTGTCCTTCAATAAGTTAATCAGGATGGAATCTAGTTTATTGATGGTGGTTAGCATTTACTAGGATTGTTACATCCTCTCGATGAAGTCACCATTTATCATTATGAAACATTCTCCTTATTTCTGATAATTTTCCTTATTCTGAAGTCTACTTCCTAAAGATTATTTAGCTACTCCAGTTTTCTTTTGATTAATATTAGCATAGTATATCATTTTATATCCTTTTACATTTAGTCTCTAAATGTCATTATATTTAAAATGTTTCTTACAGACAGCATAAAGTTGTATCTTGCCTTTTTATCCAATCGGAGTATCTCTGCCTTTTAATTAGAATGTGTAGAACATTTAAAGTTAATGTAATTATCAATATAATTGAGTATAAATATACCACTTAGCAATTTTTTGTTTCATATGTTCTTTTATTTCTTTTCCCCCTCTTTTCCTTGGATTGAGTCATTTTTAAAAATAATTATTCAATTTGTCAGTTTATTAACTATACCTAATTGGTTTACCTGTTGTAAATCATTTCTTTAACTTTCAAATATAGTTCTTTAAGTTATCAAAATCTACCTTCAAATGTTATACTACTTCACATATAGGATAATAACCTTACAAAAGTACACTTTTATTCTTTCCTCATCCTTGTTCAATTTTCATACATTTTACTTCTACATATTTATAAACTTCTCAATATACTGTCATTATTTATTTTGGACAATTTTTTTCAAGATATCTTTTAAATGAGAAAAGATCTGTTATATTTGTATATACACTTATAATTTTTGCTGCTCATTATTCTTTGTGCAGGTCACATTTCCATCTCATGTTATTTTTCTTCTACCTGAAGAACTTCCCTTACCATTGCTTATAGCACAAGTTTGCTAGCAATGAGTTATCTCAGTTTGTGTCTGAAAATGTCTTTGTTTTGTTTCAACTTTTAAAGACAGCTTTATTGAGTTATAATTGTCCTACAATAAACTGTACGAATTAAGAATGTACAATCTGATAAACTCTGGCATATGTACACATTGGTGACACTATCTCTACAATCAAAATAATGAACATATCCATCGCCCCAAAAGTTTCATTTCCCCTTGTACTCCTTCCAACTCTTCCTAGCCCACCAAACCCCTCTTACCCCCAGGTTCCATAAGCAAGGAATGATTCTTTCTGTGAGTACAGATTTGTTTGCATTTTGGGGAATTTTATGTAAATGGAATCATACCATGTGCATTTATTTGTATTTGGCTTTTTTCACTTAACATAATTTTCACTCATGTTGCTGTATGTATTGATAGTTCATATGCCACAATTGTTTATCCATTTACCTATTAATGGACATATGAGTTGTTTCCAGCTTTCAGCTGTTACAAATAAAACTTCTGTGGATCTTTGTGTGCATGTCTTTGAGAACATGCTTTCAATTCTCTTGGGTTTTGCCTTAATTTGTCCAGCGCAAAATTTTAGGTTGACAGCTTTTTTTTTTCCTTCAGTATCTTGCAGATACCATCCAGCTTACAAATCTGAGGTAAGTCTGCTGTAATTCTTATCTTTGTTCCTCTATATGTAATGTGTCTCTTCCTCTGGTTGATTTAAGATTTTTCTCTTTTTCATTGGGTTATAGCAATTTGATTATGGGAAAAGAGGTTTTGTGAGCTTGAAGGGAGAGAAAGTATGATATAATCCTACAGGAGAGTGGGATTATAAGTGGACCAGGTAACTACAACATGATTGGTATGCAGCAATAAGACTCTTCTTGAAGCTAATGATCATAAATTTCAAGTCAGAGTATTAGTTTCGGTTTTTTTTTCAGACATATTTAGCTATGTAGTACAAGTACAGAATAGTTGGATTTAACCACATTTGGTATTTTAGCAATTGTCAGAAAAATTTCCTGACACTGGGCAATAAGGAAAAACTGTGAATCCAATGTCCTTGTCATATGGTGATGAAGGCCACCAAGTATTTAGTGAAATAAACTTAGTTAAACCCACTGTTAACTATGGATTAAAGGTCCCAGGCAATATGTGAAGTTACATATTAAGTTGTAGTTTTTTTTTCTAGTTGAGATGCAAATAATTTATGCCTAGTGGAACACATAGTTTACGACCCTTGTTTAATGTTAATCAGGTTTGTATCTCATCTAGCAATCTTATACTTAGCTTCTTAAATGCTTTTTTAACTTGTCATAACTTCTTCCTAACACCCTCATTAATTAATTCGTTGAATAAAATATTTGATCTGCATCAGAATGCAGTTTAAAAAAATTTTTTTAATTATTCTTTAACACAGAGGAGTACAACAAAATGAGAGAGTGACAAGGAAACTGAGCCTGTATGCAAGTAAATGTAATGCTTCACCATAGAATTTACTCTGAGAAAGGAGGTAAATGAGGATAAAAGGGGAACAAGTGTAAGTGAAAAAGTGGAGAAAACAATGCATTGTAGGTTTTGATGTGGTGGAAGATTCTTGAAGGTCAAGAATTAGAAGAAGTAAGCTAGAAAGACATAGTGATGGACAGAAATAGGTAACATGGAAGGTTATAGTTATTGGTAAAAATGAAATCTGTAATATGATCTTTGGAGGAGATGAGGTCAAGAAACTAAGGAGTCAATTTGCTGAGTTCATCAAGAATCATAATAGGAATATATTGGGAAGGAGGACAATAAGTCAGGATTTAAAATCTTTAGAGAGGAGGGAAGGAAAATGACCTAGAAGTAACAAAGAGGAGCAAGGAAGACACCAACCTTGCCCCCACCCCCAGACCTACTAGCCTGAGAAATGTGGAAGAGAAAGCAGCCCCTATTTGAGTAAGTTGCAGGAGCAGCCTTATCTAAGCTACATCTCCAGGAAAGAGTCAACTTTCAGTGAGAGAAAGGATGAAGGAGATTCGTCTTCTCCATTGAGTGGAGAAGTTGAACATATAGTTTTGCTGCTGTTGGACCATGAAATCCAAAAGACATACTGAAATTCTTTAAGGGAGGTAAAAAACAGTGGAAGGTGGAGTGAGAAAAGGGAATGTGTAGATCATATGAGTATTGGAGCCTGAAAAATGGAAATGAATGGGAAGACGTGGGCATTTTGAAGAGACAAATACAAACAATGTTAAAAGGCAGAATAAAAATAGTAATGGTAGTGGTGAGGTAAGCATGGAAAGGTTTTGCTAGGGACATAAAAAGCCTTATGGATCTCTCTTGAACCCCTGCTTGATGCTAAAAGACCAACAGAAGGCCACTTGTACAACAAGCAGGGGATTTACTGTGGGTGTGGAAACGTGATTTTTGAAGCATACGTATACCATTAGGAAATAATTAGAAATGACATAGATAGGAAATATGGTGACTGATTACAGTAGTCTCTCCCTTATCTGTTATTTCACTTTCCATAGTTTCAGTTACCCATGGCGAACCTCAGTCTGAAAACATTAAATGGGTAATTACAGAAATAAATAACTTGTAAGTTTTAAATTGCATACAGTTCTGAGTAGCATGATGAAATCTTGTGCCATACCACTCAAAAAGGATGTGAATCATTCCTTTGTCCAGCATACTCATGCTGTATATACTCCCCACCATTAATCGCTTAGCAGCCATCTTGGTTATCAGATTGACTATGGAGGTATCTCCGTGTTCGAGTAACCCTTATTTTACTTAATAATGGCCATTTACATAACTTTTATTATAGTATATTGTTATAATTGTTCTATTTTATTATTAGTTATTATTGTTAATCTCTTACTATGTCTAACTTATAAATTAAACTTTATCATAGATACATAGGTACAAAAAAACATAGTATATATAAGGTTTAATACTATTCATGGTTTCAGGCATCCACTGGGGTCTTGGAATGTATCCAAAGAGGATAAGGAGGGACTACTATACTGAGGTTGAGGATTTGTATAGCAGCCCAGAGAGTTTTAGGCTTTGAATGTCAGCATGGGACTCCATTGGAAATTATTGAGGAGGGTAGTGAAGAGATGAAATTTGAGTTTGGGAATATTGGTCTGGTAGCAAAAGGGTTGAAGCTGGAGGTGGTGAGACCAAGTAGCTGCAACAATTCAAGGAGGAAGCCATCAGGACAAGGAGGGTAGGCAGTCAATGGTAGAGAGATAAAGGAGTGGATCTAGAGACATTCTCAGAAGAGAATCTGATGGATATTCAGGCAGTTAGATGCTAGAGACAAAGAAGAAAGGAGCATCAATGATGAGACTGAGGTTTCAATTTGGGGTAACTAGGAGAATGATGTTAACATTCACAGGTGACACTATGACATCCAAGTAAATAAATTTTGCCAACAGTTGGAGATATGGGAAAAGCTTTAATCAGGAATAGCTGCCAGGCTGTACTTGGTAGACTCTTAAAGGAATGGTAAGAGCATTTAATTTAATCTATTCCTCCATCCTTACCCCCACCCCAAACTGCAGCATTGAAAGCAGTCTTTCAGCTTCTAGTGTTTTTCCTTTCCCTTCCATGGAGCTGTGTGGAACAACCTCCTGTTCTTGTGTATTTTTGTTTGACTTTGAGAAAAAGGACATGCTCAGAGAACACTTGATACAAGCAGAACCTAAGCATTTGCAGAGGTTAAGGCAGGATCACAAATTAAATTCTAATAGAGATGAATGGCCACTCAGCCTGGAGAGGCACACCTGAATCTCATGACTGCTCCTGTGGCACCATTTCTATCCACAGACTCAAGTTGGCAGATTGCCTGGGAGTCAGGAGGGACTTCGGGCAGCCATGCTCCTTCTTCAGTTCAACAGCATACTAATTTGGAGGAAAAAAAAAGGAGGGGGGATGGGATTATGGGAGAGATTGTGCTAAGAAATGGCATTGAGTATAAAAAGGGAATTAGAAAAAAAGAAAATTATGTAAATTGGCCATAAATATATAGAAAAAAGTATTAAATTCTAATACAACAGACCTTAAAATATTAGTTTGCTTCTTCATAGTGCAGGCTTCCTCTCTGGTTTTCTGTTTTAACTTCCCATCATTCATGCAGGCCTATATTATGTTGGTGGCTTAGGAAAAAGAAAGGTGCTTCTTCACTTATATCCAGGATGGCGGATAGTTTTCAACTTGTATAACAATTCTGATTGATTCATAGAGAATACCTGGAATGTTTTATCAAGATCAATTTTAAGTCCAAGTCTGGGTACAGTGGGCAAGAATGTTAAAATCAATGAGTGATATCCACTGTGGATTCAGGAAGCACCAGTGGTGCCTCAATTGCCATAGATGACTTAAATAGTTTGCTTCAGACAATTTTCTAAGCAGAGCACGCCTTTACTTTCCAATTCTATTACCTTCTTAATTCATATCTCATTTGCCTCATCCTTTCCTTTCCATCAGAAGCCTTTATGGTGACTCCAGGTGATGAATTCATGAGGAATACTGTGTGTTCTTCAAGTGACTTCCTGGAGATTTCATAGTCACCAAAACATCTGAATCCCCTGAGGAGTGCTCAGGCTTTACCCTCCCACCAGCTGGGTGGCATGATGTTGAGCTCTGACTATTTGGCCCAATGTTGAAGCAGGAGTGGGCCAGTGAGAAGAGGTGGCTGAGAACTAGGTTGTTCAGTCTCCAGAAAAGTACTCAGGTATCAGATGGCCCCAAAGGGAGGGGGATGGGAAGGAGGGACTGGCAATGCAGATCCCATTGTCCCAGAGGATTCTGGGACCATAGCTCTTTCCATGCTGGAATTGATACCAGAGGTGTCCAACCTAGTGAGCCAATAGTAAGATCTTTCAGCCTTCAGCGGGCCCTCAGCTAGCACCTGGTGACAGGGGATCACAATCCAGCTCTAAGAAGGAACTCCCAGTAATGTTGGCTGGTGTGCTGAGCAGGATTCTAGTTCCAGCAGGTGCAGGAAAGAAATCCAAAAACATCAGTCAGGAGGACACTGAGAGAGGGATTTAAAATATATGGTGCCCAGTTCTCATTCCCAGAGTGAGGTGTGGGACCTGGGCATTATCATCCTTCAAAGCCTCTGGGTGCAACCGAGGCTGAGAACTACTTACTGTTCTATACCAGTCTCCAGGTCACCACCTAATGTTCCATCTCATTACACTCTACTGAGAGCAGAATCTGTAAGACTTCCTCCCTCATCTTTGAATTCCTCCCAACAGATTATAAACTCCAAGAGAAGTGATTGAGCCATGTACTTACCTTGTGTCTTCCCCAACTCTAAACTGTTTGACCCTTAGCTCTCACTCCTGGTAAAATGCTGTTCTGATCCTTCTACTCACATATACCTACCTATGTCCCAGCCTCCAGGACCCAATTCCAGCCATACCAGCTGCCTCAACTTCTCTCTCTGGTAGGGTATAAAAGTGGTCACTGTTGTTTCCATATCATTTGCATTATATTCTCCATGGCTCTATATACAGTAGTCTTTTCTTCTCCATCAACTTGCATGGCAGACCAATCAAAACCAAATCAAGTTTTCAGAAGAGACACTAGTTAACTCAAATGGCAACTAAGTGGACCCTGTTACCTTTCAGTTTCCTTCCAGCTCCCATGTTCTTTGATACATCACAAATAAAGTAAAATAATCACCATCATCATCTGGACTGAGGAGGAAACCAGTATTCTAAATTAGTAAAAAGGATGAAGGAAGGAAGAAATTAAAGAAGAGAGAGAGAGAGAGAGAGAGAGAGAGAGAGAGAGAGAGAGAGAGAGAGGGAGAGAGAGAAAGAAAGAAAGAAAGAAAGAAAGAAAGAAAGAAAGAAAGAAAGAAAGAAAGAAAGAAAGAAAGAAAGAAAGAAAGAAAGAAAGAATGAATCAGAGGCATACAATGTTCCAAAACGGCATTTCTTTCATGTATTAAAAAGTAATTGAGACTCACCGCTAACAAACTGTTACCAATCCAGGAAGAAGTTTATGAAGTTTAGGTGCCAATTTTTAAGATATATGACAAATTTGAAGTATAACTATTAAGAAGGAAGACAATAATTATCACTATTTGTGAACAACATGCTTAGACCTAGAAAACAAGGATTGATTGAAATTGGTTTTAGAATTAATAACAGTTGTGTAGTCAGATTAAAATAAAGATACAGAAATAGAAATTTAGGAAAATCACCAGCACCTAGGTAATTTAAATATTATTTAAAAACTTATTTATGCTTTTTACTTGGCTTTGTATACCCCTGCTTCACAGTAGAGCAAAAATACACTTTGGCCACATCTATATTAATGATTTTATAATGCAAATATTGTACTAGAAGAACATAACTATTAAAAGACACCTTCCATCATTTTCCAGTATATACAAATATCAAATCATTACGTTGTACACCTGAAAGTACTATAAAATTATGTCAATTATATCTCAAATTTAGAAAAAAGACATCTTTCTTGATAAAGGCAGCATTTCTGATGTCGAGAATAGGTTGAAATAAGAGGTCTGAAATTCAGCCAGTCTGCACTGGTCTGCCTCTCCAGTTTCCCTCTCTCTCTACCACCAAATCCTTTCTCTAGGACTTTTTCCTGGCCTCAGTATTTTCCAGCAACAAAAAGGTTAAAAGTCTACACAGCAGGTGCCAAAAAAAACCCTGGGCTGGGATTTTTATGGCCCTTGCTTGCACTGCACTTTCAAGGGTAGAATCTGAGCAGTGATCCGATTCCAGGATCACACATCTCTCATGTAAGAGGTCCTCTCAGTTTCTCAGGAAGATCAATCATTTTGTGCTGTTCTCTTGACTCTACCAGAGAAAAGAGATTCCATTCATCTACCTGTGTTCAGTTTTTATTTTAGTTTAATTGGTGTTTCCTCAGTATCCAGGTTGCATTTGTTTGTAATTCCACCTTAAAACTAATTGCTTAGTTTTAAGCAATATTTTATAAATTGAAATTAATCTTATGGGATTCTATAGCTTTTAGGGCAATTTCTCTTCCCATTAGAATATAAGGACCATATTCCAGTTTTCATTTTATGGAGTCAAGTGCAGAGAGATGTGAGAAGTGTCTTTGATTCAAGCACTTCCTTATTATTATACGATACATTTTTGTGGAATTACAAAACGCCCTTTGGATTGCAGGTAATAGGTGCATTATATAGTTAGAGGAAGGCACCCTGGTATTGATGTATTATTCTTGGCAGTCAATAGTCTATTGATGACATATTAGCCAAAAAAATATTGACTTCTACTTCATCTATCCTCCCCCTCAAATCTATGAAAGTTGAAATTTCTCATTAAGCCACAAGGTGGCAGATTAATTGCAAGAGAAACAAACTAGTACAGAAGCAATAGAGAAATTTATTCAGCTAAAGTAAAATAAAGAAATATCTTGCCCCCATCCTATCAGTCTCTGTATAGTAGTACTCTCTGATGAAAAGTTACACTTGATTAAAAAGAAAACTGGTTTTAAAGGCTTTCTTAAGTGTTTTACTATTCCTTTGAAACAAAACAAAACAAAAAAAAAACAAAACAAAACTTAAAACACTCTGCCCATTAATAACAGTCTTCCTGAACACATAGCTTGTTTGTGTTCTACCTGACAAATGCCTCTCATGGAAGCCCCATATTCGACTCCCCACATTCAGGAATTTTCAATTCTCTGTCCTTGCCAATCAGTTGGATTATTTACGATGGTGTTATCTTTTTTAGCGCCAATAAGTACTGTCATTGTTGATTCACTGTCCACCTGAGCCTGGTGTCCTCTGTAATTTCTGAGACTCCACAACTAGTCCTACTTGCCCTCTCTGCTTCCAGTCTCTTCCCCTTCCAACCCACAGCCACCACAGTCACCTTTCTAAATCTCCCAACAGATCATGTCACTCTCCTCCATACCACTCCACTGGTATGGGATCAAATGCAAATTCCAAGGCATAGCACATAGTGTCTTTCCAACCTGGCCTTCAACCACCCTTACACACACACACACACACACACACACACATACACACAATTAAACAACACAGACATTTTGGCTGTCTGCCAAACATGTCATTCTTTTTACATCTCTGTGTTTGCATACACTATTCCCTCTATCTAGTATGCTTTTCCCTGCCTGTGTGCCTCGCTTGATGCTTCAGGGCGACCTATGGTGTTCCTTCCTGACTGATTTTAGTACTCTGCTGAGCTTCCTCCAATTGAACTCTCCCAGTGATAAACAACTGATAAGATTTTACATCTGTCTTTCCTGCTAAATGTAATCTCTTTGTGCAGGGAATGGAATAAGTGATTGATAGTATGTTAATTTCCAAATAAATTTCCAGAAAGCATCCAGG
This sequence comes from Eidolon dupreanum, assembly GCA_028627145.1. NCBI lineage: Eukaryota > Metazoa > Chordata > Mammalia > Chiroptera > Pteropodidae > Eidolon > Eidolon dupreanum. The sequence continues at coordinate 41,271,641 of CM053514.1, read as the reverse complement.
AAGGAGCCTCAGCCTCTTGTCTGGTGCACAGGCCAGTCACCCACAGGGATATAGGGGAATGGATGGGAAACAATGGCTTTGGATATGAAAAGTCATTGATTGGATAAATATTACCGATATCTTTTTCAACAGAAAACTTGTGGCTCCTTGCCAGCCAGAGAGTGCACCAGGCTCTAGTAGTGGGGAGAGCCATAGAAGTCAGCTTCTTGTATTCTATCCAACAAGGACATATGGGGACTAACTATATCTGTTCCATAGTAATGATGCCCCTCCCCACATTTTCCAAACCTTCCACTTTCCACTCCTTTGCCCTGCTTTGTCTTCTCCAAGATGCAGTGGATACATGCCTGTTTCTTTCTCCTTAACTAGGTAGGATTTTCCTGACAGCTGTAAGCATTTTTAACAGCTATCATTTATTGTCACTTAAGCTAATTGCGGGATGTTTTAGAATGTCTAAGGGCAAAACCTGGACAAATATGCTGAGTTAAGCTGAGTAGTCATTAAAAAGTCAAAACACATCCTATTATAGGCCCCTTTACACTACCATGGATTCGTAGTATTTTTGGAAATTTCCATGATAACAGCTGTTCTTTTTAGTGCTAAGTAATCCCATGTGTGTGTGATCATCAGTAGGTTCTATGCTCATTACAATTTTAATAGAAAGAAACATCAAAAAGTAAAAATTTAACAAAGTATTAACTCATTTAGTAGACTGGTTATCCCATGTGAATTATCCAGATTCTTAGTTTTTCCTTTTTGTTGCTCACCTTAATAGAATAAATCTTCAGCATGGAGTAGAAAAAGAAAAAAATAATTTCAGATGTGACTCTGACACTTTCAACTTGTGTAACTTTGGCTAAGTCACATAACATCTGAGTTGCAGTTTCCTCATCTGAAAAATGTGGGTAAAATCCACCTTACTCACCACAGGAGGAAGCTGTGAGGCTCATAATAAGAAACATGTTTTTAAATTGCTTTACAAACTATTCTTAAAATAATAACTTCCTGATTTGTTAGTACAACCACAGAGAAGAGATGGAAAAAATGAAAGAAGATGGAAACAAAATATCTACTTGGTAGCACACTTCGACTAGAGATTAAAATTACTGTCTCCAATGAGATTTTGAGATTATCGGTGGCTTTCCTTTGCCATTTCAAATGTGTTTAACATAAAGGAAAAACAGAAGACAAAGTTCTAAAATCAAAAGAACAAATCCTTTGTGTTAAGACATATGAAATCAGTTGTAGAGGAAGAAACTATTTGTAAAACGAGGCCAATCTACTCTATTCTTGGGCTGGCTTCCCCCTCTTTAAATAGGTTTCAACACCTCTAAAAATTCATTTTATCCTGTAGAAATGTAAATTAGTATTATTTGCTCATTCCATTTTGAGAGGTTGTTTATCCTCATGTCTATAATTTTATGAGGAGGTCCGCATAGTCATGTTGGGGATGCCTGACGTACTCCGGGGATTTACAGCTTGCCCTGCCCTCATCCTGAGTGATGCTTGTGGTTGGGACAGAGCTGAAGGATGACCTGGATCAAGTCACCTTGGGACTGAGGCTTCTCAATGCTTAGGAAGGCAATTCTTGGGTAGGGAGCTCCCCGGGGACCTTGAGAGCTAGCCAAGTGGAGATATGAGTCAGCATGCAGCTCCCCAGTCATGACGCAGAGACCACAGGGGAAGTTCTTCCTACCTCAAGTTGGGCAGAATTCTGCCAATTCATCCTCACACAGCAGAATTCTTACTGGGGGCCTGAGAACACCCTAGACTGCTGTGTAACACAAAGTAGGAAGCTTGGTAGAAGGCCAAGCAAAGCTCCAGAGCCATGGCCTGAATGCAGGCTTCATTCAGATCCTCCTCCACCTTAGAGCAAGGAGAGCAGTTTGGAACCATTTAGCTTGGAAATAGAGAAAGAATTGAGGCGTGACTCTGCTGGTCTTGTTACATTTTGCTGTATTTATTCCCATTGAGAAATCTGTTTCATCAAATAGGCTATTACTTCAGGGAGAAAGGAATTCCTATGGGTTGGAATTCTTAGCAGGTTCCATAACATTCAACTGTTGAATGGAAAACATGAATATCCCCTCTTCAGTCTAGCGCATTCTCTGAGGATTTTCATAACCAGAAGCTGCTTCCTGGGGAGAACTCTAGCCTGGAGAGAAAGGTGCCCCTCACTGCGCAACAGACATGTGTGCAGACCTGTGTAGTTTGTTTCTTGGTTTTATTTTCTCCAGGAAGAAAGCCTGGATTAGAAATATGTGGAAGCAAGGGGGAGCTGAAATTTTTCAGCAGCTTCAAGCACTGCTCAGGACTAATTGGTAGCTGTCAATCTTACTGACAACTAGCCATCCTTCAGGACTCAGCCTTCCTTTCACCTTCTAAATAGGGGCGAGATGATCTGCCTTTAGCTATCCTGTCATGGACTTCCCCTTTCCTGGACTGTTAGTCGATGAGAACAGGCTCTATCTTGAACACTTATCACCCCCACTGTCTAACACTGTATGAGCTCAATATACATTTGCAAAATGAGCCAAATGAGTGAATGAATAAATGAACGGTCTATTTTAATTGCTCATTTTCTAGTCTATCTCCCCTCTAAACTGGACATTGTCTTAGGAGCTATCTGCCTTTTTTACCAGGACTGTGTAGCCACAGGTATTACCAGATTATAACTATTTAAAATATGGAAGGAAGGGTGGGGCTGAGGTATCTTGGTTCTCCAGGAGTTTGTCTTCTAGATGAGGAGGTCAGATTAACACATATTGAATAATTTGAGAACAATAAGCAGCTTAACTGATAGCTGTGACATTCAGAGGGTATGAAATGCCCAAAGAAGGCGAGGTGGTGCAAGATGAAGATGGGTTGCCTGGTGACTGAGAGGACCAGAAAGCTCTGCCCCAGGAAAGATTGGCCAGGGGGTCAACTATGTGAACAGGGTTTTGTGGAGACAGTATTGGGAGTTCAGAGGTTTGAAAGGAAAGTACTGCTCACTGATCTAAAGCAATTGGGCTTAGATTACAGACATTGAACAGAATGAGTAGAGGAGTAAAAATCCTATGTCCCTTTTCCCCAGCCTCACTGCCTGGTTACCATAAAATCAAGTTGAACCCGACCTCCAAGACAACCTGTCGTAGCAGGCAAGGCAACAATAGCAATACCTATTCTGCTCAACTAACTCTAGCTCTCTATTCATTGGGCACTTGACAAGTGCTTTGCGTGAAAGGTTCACTCAAAACAGACGTTAACAGCATTTTAGTGTCAGGAGAATCCACTAGACTTCTAGTTGGGTTAGGAGACAGAATCCTCCAAGGGATGGAATACAAATGCAAAGGAAAACTGTGAGATAATAGAAAATATATATTGATCTCTGTCCCCAATTCCTGGCATGAAACTCCTGAAACCTTGTAATTTCCTAAGTTATAAGATTACTAGGATCAGCTTGTTCTACTGAGGTGACTCTGGGTGGGCTCCTGAATGGGGGTGGTCACCAGAAAGACCAAGCCGTAATTAGAAGCTTGGAATTTTCAACTCCCCTCAACCTTCTCCAGAGAAGGGAGAGGGACTGGAAATGGAGTGAATAATTGATCATGCCTATGTGAGGAAGCCTCCATAAAATCCAAATAGTACAGTGTTCAGAGAGCTTCTAGGTTGGCAAACCAAACCAGGAGGGTGGTGCATACTAACCTCACAGGGACAAAAGCTCCTACCTATGCTTAGGATCCTCCCAGACTTCCCAGACTTCACCTTCTGTATCTCTTCCCCTGGCTATTGATCTGTATTTTTTTTTCATATCTTTTAATAAACTGGTAATGTAAGTATATGTTTCCTTGTGTTCTGTGAGCTGCCCTAGCAAATTGATTGAATCCCAAAAGGGAGGAGGTCTGGGAAGGTCTGATTTATAACCAAGTCAGACAGAAGTAAGTAACATGGGGACCTACTACTTGCGATTGGCATCTGAAGTGTGGTTGGAGTGGGAGGGAGCATTGTGGGACTGAGTCTTCAATTTGTGGGACTTGACACTGGCTCCAGGTAAATAGCGTCGGATTTAAGTTAAGTTGTAGGGCACCCAACTGGTATTGTGGAGAATTGCTGATGTGGGAAAAACCTCCATACATTTGGTGACCAGCAATGTCAGAAGTAAAGTGTATGGTGTGAATATTAAAGGAGACACACAGGAGTTTTTCCCTACATAGGAGGAGAACTGTAGGTTTTTCTTTGTAGAAACCTAAGCCTGGAATGCCCTACAAAAAGAGTTGGACTACTGCACTCATTAACTTCTTACACATAATTCATGCAAGTGCAAGGATTTCCTGTCAATCCATATGTACCAAAGTTTTACTAATAAAATAGGATTTCTATTCTCTTTATGTTAGCCACTCCTCCCCACAGTGCATATTCACATGAGAAGTATTGAAATAACCATCTCCTTGGAGAACTGACCTCAAATGCTAACTAACCCCCTTGCAGTGTTTATTTCTGATTAGAGCTCTTCGAATGATAACTAATCATCCTTTCGATTTGAATTTAAACTAATCTATCCACCTATGTGTTACACAATGCCTATGATAAAATATTTAAAAGTAAATTACATACCCTATAACACAAAGAATTATAAAAATTCCCCAGAGAGACTTCGTATTATTGTGCATATGCAGAGGGCCCCCTGGGCAAAGAGGAGAGACTAGCACCTGAGTGCACAGGCACCAAAATCAGCTAACTCAACCTCGAATGTGTTAGAAATCTACTCCAGCCCTCATCCTCCTTAGTTCCTGCCTTATCACCTTTGTCTGGAATTATGTTAATAGCTTTCTAACCAATATTCCTGACTCAAATATTTTCTCATTGCTCTCCTTCTTCCCCCAAGACAACTCTATTCTCTTTATAGCCATCAGTGTATTCTCTGTAAAAAACAATCTAATATGAAACTCAGATGGTTTAAAACCTTTCAATAGCTTTCCCTTTCTCTACAGAATGAAGTTCAAACCTCTTAACTCCTTAGCTTGACTTAAATATCCTCCATTATTAACTCCTGCAGACACATGTCCTGCCACCTCCTGTCACCTCCCAACACTTGGATCAGAATGGAATATTTAGAATTACCATCCTGCCCACCTTACCTGTTCACACCTCAGTACCTTCACACCAGATATTCCCCCTCTTTTTCAGACTCATCCCATCCAATGTAACCACCCCTTACTTATCCTCTACTAATTTCTCAGGATGCAAGAGTAAAGTACAAAAATCAATTCTTTATCCAAATATGAACAATGAAGAATTGGAAATTAAATTCAAAATTATAGAATTGTTTACAACAGCATCAAAATATATAAATCTGAGAAAATGTATCCAAGTCTTATATGTTAGTAACTATAAAAACTTGATGAGAAAAAAAACTGCATAAATGGAGAGATATCCTGTGTTTGTGAATCAGAAAACTTGGCATTGCTAAGATGTTAATTTTTCCCAAAGTGATTTATAGATTGCAATCCCAATCAAAATCCCAGTGTGCTTTTTTATAGATATTGACAAACTGATTCTAAAGTGTATGTGGAAGGCCAACAGTTCCGGAATAACCAAACGATTTTGAAAAGGAAGTACTAAGTTGGAAGGCTCACGCAACCTGATTTCAAAATTTGCTATAAAGCTATAGTAATAAAGAGTGGTCCTGATCTAAGGATAGACATATAGTTCAATGGAGCAGAGCAGAAGTTCCAAAAATAGGGCTTCATGTATATAGTAAATTGATTTTGACCAATGTGATAAAATAATTCAATGGAGAAGGAATAGCCTTTTCAACAAATTGTGCTGGAATAACTTGACATTGATGAGTAAATTAAATAGATAGGTAGAGAAAAAGAGAGAGAGATAAAATGACATTCTGCCCTTTATTCACATCATAGAGAAAAATGAACTAAAGTCGAATTATACCTCTAAATGTAACCTAAAACTGTGTAACTTCTAGAAAAGAAAATAGAAGAATATATTAATGCTTTTGTGTTTCACAAAAATTTTTTCTGAGAGAACACAAAAAGCACAAAGCATGAAATTTAAAAATTCCTAAATTCAAGTTTATCAAAATTAAAATATTCAATCTGAAAGCCACTGTACTAGGGTGAGAGGGGTTTTCTATATAAGAAACTGGCTCACAATTATGGAAGTTAAGTCCCACAATCTGCTGTCTGCAAACTGGAGACCCGGAAAAGCTGGTGGTATAAATCAGTATTGAGTCTGAAGGCCTGAGAATCAGGGGAGCTGACAGTGCTCCAGTCCAGGTCTGAAGATCTGACGATCAAGAGCACCAAGGGCAGGAAAAGAGTTTGTCTCAGCTTAAACAATCCAGCAGAGAGAAAAGAGAGAGAGTTCTTCCTTCTCCTATTTCTCCTATTTGAAGTCTCAATGGAATGGATGATGCCCACAGGCACTGGAGAGAACAACCTATTTAACTGAGTTCACCAACTCAAATGCTAATCTCATCTGGAAACACCCTCACAGACACACCCAGAAATAATGTTTAACCTGAGCCCCCCCCCACCCCCCCACCCCGCCAGTCAAGTTGATACATAATATTAACCATCCAGCCACTGTTAAGAAAATGAAAACACACGTCATAATTAGAGTGAAAATATTTGCAGAATATCCATCTGATAAAGGACTTGTGTCCAGAATACATAAAGAGCTCTCGGAAAGAAAACAAACCAACCAATTAAAAATTGGGCAACAGATTTAAACAGGTACTTCACCAAAGGAGATGCATAGATAGAAGATAAACATACAGAGATTTTCGACATCATCAATCATCAGGGAACTGCAAATTCAAACCACAATGAAATATAACAATACACCTGTTAGAATGGGGGGAAACTGAAGAAAACATGTGTCAGTGAGGATGCAAAGCAACTGGGACTCTCGTGTAAGTTGCTGTTGGGAAGGTCCAATGGTACAGCCACTTTGGAAAACTGAGTGGTAGTTTCTTACGAAGTTAAACATATATTTACCATAAGGCCCAGCAAACTCATCCCAAGATAAATAAAAACATGTTCAAACAGAAACCTGTTCACAGATGTGTATAGCAATTTTACTCATACTCATCAAACACTGGAAACAACCCAAATGAATCTCAGCTGGTGAATGATTAAATAAACTTATAGAATACTATTCTACAAGAAAAAGGAATGAATTACTGACATATGTAACAACATGACTGAACTTCAAATGCATTATGGTTAAGTGAATAAAGCCAGATTCAAAAGTCTACTTATTTTATATCATTCTAATAAGGCAAAACCAGAAAACAGATCAGTAATTTCCAGGGGCTGGTGGGAAGGAAGGGGCAGAAGGGAATTTGGAGGGATGATGAAACTGTTCTAGCTTGATGTTGGTAATGGTCATATTACTGTGTTTGTCAAAAGTCAGAACTGTATACCAAAAGGTTGATTTTCATTAAATGTAAATTGTCTCAATAAATTTTTTAAAAATTTAGGAAAAGGATCTCTCTAGTACTCTTAAGACCTCAGAGTCCATGAGCACTGCATTTAACAATTAACTTTCAGAATCCCTTTGAATTTATTGGAGGTGATCATTCACTATGATTAATTTGTGAATATTCATTTGACTCTGGTCTGCAAGAAGAAAATGCAAAAAGTATTCTATCCCTCTTGTTCATTTTCTCTGTTTCTTTCCCTCTGTTTTCTCTCTCCTCATTCTCTCTCCCTCTTTAATAAATGTATACCCATCTCTATTTATTGCTAGGAGCAGTATCTGGAGATGGACTTAATGCCACCATTGATAAAGGCGCTTTTTGCAAACTTAATTATATAGAGCTGCAAAGCTATACTAACATTGGAAACTCTAAAATGAGCTCAGTTACCAAAGTAGCTGTTTTGGGAGGCGCTATAATTTATATGGAGGCTTTCAGATCGTCCTGTTACCGGCAATCAGGTGTCTGTATTGTGGGAGGCAGGGGCTGGGTCCTTGGTTCCCCCACAAAAGATTTGAAAGGAGGTCCGATGTTCAGAGAAGAAAGAGTGAACAAAAAATAGAAAATAGAAGTAAGTGATTCTATTAAGTAAAGTAAGCAAAGTACACTTGGAAGAAGTCCAAGTAGGCAGCTTGATAAAAATCGAGTGTGCTTTGAAATTAAGATTCTGAGTTTTTATGACACACAGTTTCTTTATTCTCCTCTGTCCCTCTTTTCCCTCAGACCCTCCTACTCCAAGCTGGAGCCTGTGTAGCATCTGCAGGCAGATGGGAAGTCAAGCGCCTGTGCCGCGAAGAGTTTGAGGGTAGGCGCATGCCCAGTTAACTCATTTTGCCTATAGCAGTCGAGTGACTCTAGAATAAGGTCCTGTGACGGTCGTCTGCAGTTAACTGATAGGAGGAATGTGGGGTGGTTAGGGAGAAGGGGATGAGGAAGGTGTCAGGCACTATGAGGCTTCTTGCCTCCCTATCTGGCTTCTGATCTTCGAGGAACAAAGGAGGTGCTAGAAGCCTGCCAGATAACTGGTTGTACAAATTCTGCTGAGCTGGTCTCGGGGCCTTCATTGTCCCTCTCCCTCCAGCTCATCTACCTACCTCCCTCCGGCTCACCTATCTACCTATCCTGTCATTTCCTTGTATATTTTCAAAGGCTGCCCAGCTTCCTCTAGCAAATCTGTGCCTGGGCATCCATAATCTTTCTTATACAAAATATGGAAATCAAAAGCAATCTTGGGCATCAAAGATATGGCTGTGAAACTGCAATCTTGGGGGATAGGGTCTAGAACCAGAACCCCTTACAATAGACAGATCAAGAAGGGAGATAGAACTTTGATATCCTTAGGGGAAAATGTGTTATTCCTCTTGGCACTCTAGCTGCTGAAAAATTTCTCTCTCTCTCTCTCTCTCTCAACTTTTTTGCAGTGAACATTTTCAAACATTTACAAAAGTATATATCACCCAGCTTCAAAAACTATCTATTTATAACCAACTTTGTTTTGAGTAAACCCCTACCTACCCTTTACCTTTAGTTGTTTTGAAGCAAACTCAGACATAATATTAATATTATCTCTTATATAAATGTTTCAGTATGCATCTCTAAAATATATGGATTGTATTTAAAAAACAACTACAATTCTATTATTACACTTAAAATTGTAACAATAACTTCATTGATATCATTAAATGTTATTATTCAAATTTCCAATTGTCTTATACATGGTTTTATTTTGTTATATTTTGTTTACACAACTGTTTATTAAAAAGTTTGCTTGAATCAGGATCCAAAGTATACACATTCAGATTGGTTGCTATGTTTCTTATGCTTCTTTAAATCTATAGGTTTCCCCTCTATTTCTTTTTTTCTAATAAACTTTATTTTTTAGAATAGTTTTAGATTTACAGAAAAGTTGAGAAAATAATACAGAGAGTTCTCATATACCTCATCTTATATTGATATGGTACATTTATTACAATGAATGAACCAATACAAATACATTATTATTAAAATCCACACTTTATTCAGATTTCCTTCGTTTTTACCTAATGTCCTCTTCATTCTGTTCCAGAATCCCATCTCGGATACCATGTTACATTTAATCATCATGTCTCCTTAGACTGCTCTGGACTGTGATGGCTCCCCAGAATTTTTTTTTTTTTTGAGGACCTTGACAGTTTTGAAGAGTAGTGGTCAAATATTTTGTAGAATGCCTCTAAACTGGAATTTGTCTAATATTTTTCTCACTATTGTACAAGGGATATGGGTTCGGGGAGGAATATCATAGAAGTAAATTCCTATCACATCATATCAAGGGTACACACTGTCAACATGACATTGTGGTTGATGTTAACTTTGATCACCTAAATGAAGTGATATCTTTCAGCTTTATCCTTGGTAAAGTTACTCTTTTTTTTCACCTTTCCCATACTATACTGTTTGGAAGGAAGTAACTACGCACAGTCCACATTTAAGTGGGGAATTATGAACCATCTCCCTGAGGGTGGAGTATTTACATAAATTATTCTGCACTCCTTTAATGAAAAACTTATCTCTCTCCCTGCCTTGATTTATTTATTTAGTGACTTATTAAATGAATGTGGACTCATGGATATTTCTTTAATACTTTGGGTTATAATTCCAATATTATTTTATTTTGTTGCTCAAATTATTCTAGCTTCGGCCATTGTAAACTTTTTCAGTTGGTTTCTATGTCTCTTTTATATACCCCCATCATTGTGGTGGGTTGTTTGGTTTTTTTGTTTTTGAGCATTTCCTTACATTCTGGAACTCCAGGTTCATTTTTATATTTTCTACACGGCCTTAATATTAGCCATTTCTCCAAGGAATCCTGTTTTTGTTTTTGTTTTTATTGGAGAATAGTATTAGAAACCAAAATTTGAGCTTTAGGAGTACTCATTGTTCTAGGTCCTTTCAGCTGATAGTGTAAGGAAATATATGTGTATATATTAATATCAACACATATTTATATTTGTAACTATCTGTATCTATGTTAAGCTAAACTTGGGTTCATACTGATGTTTCCAACTTTGATCCATTACCACAAGGACCATTCTAGCTTGCTCTTCTTATCTGTAAATTCTCATGTTAACAGTGAGAAACCTGGCTCCTACCACCCACCATCCATTTGTTTACTCAATTCCAGAACACAAGCATACCTTGGAGTTACTGTAGGTTTGGTTCCAGACCACTGCAGTAAAGCGAGTATTGCAATAAAATGAGTCATAACCTTTTTTGCTGGCAGAGGGTCCTGCCTTTAATTTGCAAAAATACAACATCTGTGAAGTGCAATAAAGTAAAGCAGAATAAGATGAGGTATTTCTGCACACATGTATAGCAGTATCAGAATTGTTAACACAAGGAAACAACTTTATTAACTAGAATACAGTGTTTATTTGCAATTCATTTTGCCATCTATTCATTTACTCTTATAATGCTTCTCATTTCCAAAGTTACTTAGGTAACTGGATATTTAGATGAAATATACATCTACCATACTGTTCCAATATTAGGCAAGAAAAATGTAATCATTATGTCCATACAGACTTATACACACATGTTCATAGCACCTTTATTTCTAACAGTCCCAAACCAAAAATAACCTAAAATGTCTATGAATAAATGAATGGATGAAAAATTTGATATATCCAAATAATGGAATACTATTTAGCAATAAAAAGGAATGAACTATTAATCTATGCACAATATGTATAAATCTCTAAATTATTATGCTGAGTGAAAGAAGCTAGACACGATATATACTATGAGTCCATTTACATAAAATTCTAGAAAATGTAAGCTAATCTGTAATGACAGAAAGCTGATCAGTGATTGCCTGCAGATGGAGAGGTTTAGGAGAGGGGCAGGAGAGAGGGATAGTAAAAGAACAAACTTTCGGAGATAATGGATGTCTTCACTCTCTTGATTGTGGTTATGGTTTCATGGCTGAAAATATGTCATAATTTATTTAATTGCACAGTTTAAATATGTGCAGTTTATTGTATGTTCATTTTACCTCCAATAAAAAGTCTATGCCTCATACCCTTTACCAATTCCCTCCAGAGAAGTGTTTCTCAAACTTCAACATGTACATGAATCCCCTGAGGATCATATTAAAATGCAGATTCTCATCCACTTTAAGAGGTAAGCTGAGATTCTGCATTTCTAAGAAACACACTGGTGGTGCCATTGCTGCTTCTCTGTGGGTCACACTTAGAATGGCAGGTGCAGTGATTTATCAGCTTTTGTGTGTGTAAGAATCACCTGGGGAACTTTAGGAAATTGCACACTTTCCACTTAGGGATGAGGATTCCACAAGCATGTGGTAGAGCTTGGGAGTATCCTCAAAGACTCTGATGCTCTGATATCCACTGACCACACTTGAGAAAACATTAATCAAAGGCTTGTAAACTAACTTGGCCATGTTCTCTAACATAGTCAATAATTTACCGATTTCCAGACATTATTTGAATAGTTCCAAATTTTCCTTCTAAACTTTCCCCCTCACCTTTTGTTTACATTAAGTAAATAGAATTGGAAACATAAAACTAATAAAACTAATAACATTTCAACAGAAAAATGTGAGTACAGTAGTAAAGCCGGAACGAGTGAGCAGATGAAAGACCAGAGGTCATTCTACCAGGAAGAAGAGAGGTAATTTTACTTCTGGGGACAAGGTCCACCTATAACTATAATAAATTTGCCACTCTTCAGGTAAAATTTGAGAAAGAGCTTCTTTCTTTATTCTCTTTAATCTGGGAAAGAAAGCTGTAGCAAAAGCTCAGAATGACGTTAGGCAACTGGAACTCTCAACTATGAAGATATATGAATAGCATTCTAACTTTGGGCAAATGTCTTGATCCCTCGAGCCTCATTTTTCCTTTATTTGCTAAATGGGGATAATAATACCCATTTCGCAAGACTGTGTTAAATTTGGAAATAATGCAAAGAAAGACCAATGAGTAACTTCCTTCCAAAAAGCAAAGTAAAAAAATATACAGTTCATGGAAAAGAAAACAAAAATGGAGTTCACATATTTGAAATAAGTCTCAACTTGATTTATGGTAAGAGAAATGCATATTAAAAGCACAATGAGGCATATTTTTTTTACCCATGATATTAGCAAAAATCATTTTATAATAGGTAATAAAGCATTTATTGCAGTATTGTTTTTAATACCAAAATATTAGAAACATCATAAATGACCATCGATAAGTAAATTAATATATGGACTATATATTATCTGTGTAATATGCAATTATTAAAAGAATAACATGTATAGAAGGATCTCTAATACATATATGCATAAACACATATGATGAATATACATGTATACAAAATTTCTGGAAGGATATAAGAGCAGCTGTTAATAGTAGCTACATGTTAGGAAGAATTGATTCCTAGAGAATATTTTGATGGGAACATTATATACATTTTTTTTCTTTTTAAATTTTATTTATTTTAACTCTTTAACTTTTCAGTTTGAAAACTTTTTAGACTTAGGAAAAGGTTTCAAAAAATATCAAAGAATTCTTGTGTCTTACTTTTCAAATGTTAACATCTTATAAAAACACCATATAGGAAATTAATCGAATATAATATAATTGACTGTGTACAGACTTTCTTCAGGTTCCATCAATTGTTCTCCTGATGTTCTTTTTCTGTTCCAGGATCTGGTTTTCATGTTGCCTCCAATCTAGAATAGTTCCTCAGCGTTTTTGGTCTTTCATGACCTTGCCCAGTACTGTACAGTTATCTTGTAATATGTACTCAATTTCAGTTTGTCTCACGTTTTCTCCTGATTAAATTCAAATAATGCATTTTGGGCAAGAATATCCCAGAGGTAGTTTTGTGCTCTTCTCAGTGCATCTTATTAGGAGGTACATGATGTCAATATGTCTCATGATTGGCAATCTTAACTTTGATCACATAGGTAATTAAGTTAGGTTTCTCCCCTACAAAAGTATTCTTTTCCCCTATTTTGTGAGGATATACTTTGAGGATATGCAATATACTTTCTCAACATATTTACCTTTATAATTTCAGCATCTATTGGTGATTCTTGTCTACACCAATCAATAGTGTTTACCAATTAGTAATTTCGATTTTCACCATTCCTTTTACACTTATAAACTGAATTTCTGCTGTGAGAAAGAGCTTCCCCTCCCCAACTTCAATTACTTATTTTCTTAATTATTTATGTCACTATGGATTCAAGGATATTTATTTTATTCTGTATGTTATAATCTATTGACATTTAGGAAGAACCCCTTGAATTTGGCCAATGTGTCCTATTAACATTTCCCTGTCATTGTTTGTTCATGTCCTATGCTCCTTTTTTTATCAAGTTTTTGGCCCCTCAATATCAAAGATGTTTTGAATATTAGAAATATTAATTCTTTGTCTATGATATATTTTACAAAATCTTCTTTTTGAATTTTATGCTACGTGATTATAATACCTATTTTAGAAAATTTTTAAAATACACAGAACATGAACTGAAAAAAAAGGAAGTTAAAAATATGGCAAATTTCAGGATGGGAGTGATATTGCTTCAGTTTTCAGTGAGTACTTCCCTTGGTCCTCATGATTTCGACTTGGCTTTTCTCTTAAGAACTCTCCAAGTGAAGCAGCAGACAGGTACCAACTAAGGAGCTTGGTAAATGGCCAGGTCTGAGCAACTGAAGGTGAGCCCTGACTCCCACTCTCTTATCATCTCTTTAGGTGCATGTGCCTGTGCAGTGTCACTGGTTCCAGGAAATAAATAGAGAGTTACACACATGACTTATTTTCTTTCTCCATGGCTTCCTCATGCTCCAGCAAAAATTGCAGGAATGGTGTTCTTGGAGGCCTGTCAGGGCTTCTCTTCTAAATATAAATGCAGAGACACTAAAAATAAACAGTGGAAAAGGTGAGTTTTATTGGTTCCTAAAATGTCAGTACACCAAGGGTATAAACTTAGCTCTCAAGGAGCCAGAAAGAAACAGGTGGCTATCCACTTCTAACTGGGCCTTTGCAAATGAAAAACAGAAACTATGAGGGTTGCTGAATAGCTAAATATCTTGATTTTTTTTTAAGTAGCTTTACTGAAAGTAGGGCTGCAAAGAAATTGTTCTTTCATTGTCTAATATTTTCATAGCTGGTTCCTTAAGCACACATAGTCTATAAGAAAGGAATTGAGGCTTGGTGAGCCCACCACAGCTAACCAGGGCTGAGAGAATGCCATGATAAATTTCTGAATCTTTAGGTGGTGAACAGGGCATTTGAACAGTGCAGAGTGCACAGAATCATGAATCAACTAGCAGAGATGTGAGCCTGACATAGTGTCTGTCCCACAGTATGCCATTAATATGTATTTGAATAAATGAATAAAAAGGAATTTATACAGTTTTGTATTGTTATTAAGGATCTGCAGGCCAATGTCAAATCTGCAAGAATTCAGACGAAAAGGGCAAGGCAGAGAATGAGGGGCAGCAACACTCCTAAATAGATATCTGAGGTAGGCAGAAGTTAGCCAGGGGTGAGACTTAGGACTGAACCTACCAAGATCCAACCAAAGAAAATACAACAGGTGACAATAACAGCAGATCCAAGGCATACTTGGAATGTAAGGGCCCACCACACTTGTCACAACTGCCTAACAGAGAAGAAAGCACACTTACTGCAGGCAATACAGATACTTGAGAACCCAAGTTATATAACCTGTTATCAGACAAAGGCAATATTATCTTCTAGTACAAAGAAAGTGGCCAGAATGTTTATATGGCCTCAATATTACCATAAGATTTATTTTCCTCAGCCACTCCCCGCCTCCCCACTCTTCCAAACAAATGAATTCTATATAACCAACCACAGGCATTCTCTGATATTCTCATACCTTTCCATGCCTTTGTTTATGCTATTCATTTTGCCTGTAATACTGTTTACTCATTCATTTTTTCATTCAAAAACAAATGTATTGATTTGTTTGCCAATTATGATTGAGTGTTTGATTTGCCAATTTTTTGATTGCCAATTATGTCCATGTATTGTGCTAGGTGCTGGGAATATTGTGGTGAACAAAACAGACATCTGATTCTTAGGAGAGAGATTCAATAAGCACATAGAAATAAGTATTTACTTACATGTTGTGATAACTGCTAAGAAGAAAATGACTATACTAGGAGAGAAAACAGCAGAATGGACTGACCATAGAATGTGGTTAGAAGAGGCCTCCTGGTAACCTACCATGTGAAGCATTTCCTCTCCAGCTCAAACACCTGGCCCCATTCAATCAGTCACTTTTCTCCATGCTCCTGTCATTTTTTCTACCTTTAATTTGACACCTTTTTACAACTAATTGTTTCTATATCTAAGCCTCTCACTGCTAAGACTATTAGTTTTCTCAATGCAAGGAGGATAAAGGGGAAAGCACATGGAATTTGGAGTCAGAAGACTTAACTATGATTAACGGACTTCCATGTAAACTCTGGATATGTGGCAAGTCATCAGAGATCATGGTTTTAGTCTGGGTTCCCTGGAAGCAAAGCTGGAGTTATAAAAACTTGTGTACAGGTATTTTATTTGGGAAAAGAGCACAAAGAAAATGAACAGGGGAAGGAGGAACAGCCAACATAAGATGTATTATTGAGTTGGCCATCACTACAGGCGACGGGTCCATGGGCTTTGGAAGGGGCCCTAAGAAATGGGTCTCAAATGACTGAGGGGAGCATTTATCTGTTGGCCCATCTCCCACTGATTAAGGGAGCCTGAATGAGCATGGATTTCTCTCCATTTCTAAGTTTCACACTATACAAGGTTCCAGTAGATACACCAAGCCCTCCATCTGAGGTGTCAGAGACGGTCCAGAGCAGGAAGCAGGCATACAGGCCCAAGGTCAGATGCTGTCCAGTTGCACCTGAGTGAAAATAGGTAATCCCTACAGAGAACTGATTGATGAGACAGTGACCGGAGTAAGACATGGAATGAAAGTGTTTAAATTTGAGGCATCTAGTCTATGGCCATGCTACCCTGAACAAGCCCAATCCCATCTGATCTCGGAAACTAAGCAGGGTCAGGCTTGGTTAGTACTTGGATGAGAGACCACCTAGGAAGACCAGGTGCTGTAGGCATAAAAAAATAAAAATAAAAAATAAGGAATTGTAAGATGACAAGATCCTTGTAATCTGTGAGGTCAACCAAGGAGTGCCTCGCCTAGATAGATAGATAGATAGATAGATAGATAGATAGACAGATAGATAAAAATTTGAGGCATCTGATCCCCTCATCTATAAAGCAATGCAGTAATGATAATGCCTGCCCCTTACATGTGTGAGAGTTCAGTGAGGAGCTCTATGTGGAAGAGTTCTGTAAACTGCCAACATATGCAAATACTACCATTATAACCCTTAAGGTGCTCTTGCAGCTTATACCCCCAGGAAAGTGCCTGGAAGACAATAAAACAAAAACAATGTGAGCTGAGTGAGTAGGCAAGTAAGGGGAGTGAAGGAGCAAATACTGAGGTATCCCATGTTCTTTACCCCGGCTTCCTACCAAATCTATTTCACTCAGTCCAGGTTCCTTCCACATTCAAATAGATTTGAATGATGTAAATGGTGGCAGAAGAGATATTTTTAAAGTAGCTTTCTTGAAAAATTCATTGAGGCTGCACCCTTAAGAAAGCTGGAAGAAGGTTTCTTTACCTATGAAATGTAATCCCATTAATAAGCTTAACTTCCTTTGGCTTTTTCCAGTGTCTGACAAAATACACAAATAGAATCACAGTGAGAAATCATTTGAAACTAGAAGATAGGATTCTCTCTATCTTAAAAGCTTATAACCCATGGAGAAAGCAGAACAAGGCAAATGACACTCAGTCATGGACTGAGGCATATCATATTGACATAATCAATAGTCACACGTGATACAGTTTAACTGGATCAAAGTCAGGCAGCACCAACCGGGAAATGTTTCTTTTCATCAAAACTTCATTCCAATTAGTACTTGCAGGATCTAAGATAGGCAGAGCCAGCACTGTGCCAGGCAGTAGGGCTGCAGGGGGTGGTAAGGGTGACAGATAAGAAAATTAACAGTGAGAGCAAGTATAAATGCTATCAAGAGAGGTGCACAGAGGTATTAATAGAGTATAGAGAATGGGTACAAATGAAGAGCATCTAAGTCAGCTTGCTGGGGAAGAGAGGAAGGGCCAAGGCAATTTTCCAAAAAAGAAGAGATTTCACCTAAGCCTCGACAGAGAAGGTGATGTTTGTTAGATGGTGTGACAGGGAGAGAGCATGTAAAGCAGAGAGAAGAGCCTGGGCAAAGGCCTGGAGGTGGGCGGGAGCACAGGGCTTTGGAGGATATGCAAGAGAGTCAGTGTTAGGGAGTAAGAGGAATGTGCTGGGATGTGGTGAGAGATGAGGCTACAGCTGCAGGGCCCTAGTGAGGCCAGGAACATAAGGAGACTTCTGTGTCAGATGAATGCATTTGAACTTGCCAAAGGTAAAAGGCAAGCCACAGGATTTTATTTGTTTATTCATTTATTTTTAATTAAGTTTATTGGGGTAACATTGGTTAATACAATTATATAATTTTCAGGTTTACATTATAATTTGACATCTATATATTCTATTGTGTGATTACCACCCAAAGTCCAGTTTCCTTCAGCTACCATATATTTGATCTCCTTTATCCATTTACCCTCCCTCTATCCCCCTATATTTGAGCCTCTTTACCCTGTCTACCTCTCCCCTCCTTGACTACTCCCTACCCTCTGGTAACCACTAGTCCATTGTCCATGTCCCTGAGTGTCTGTTTGTCCTGTTCATTTGTTGCTTTTAGGTTTATATCGCACATACAAGTGATATCATGTGATTTTCAACTTTTTCTGTCTGATTTATTTTGCTTAGCATGATGATTATCTCGAGTTCCAGCTATGCTGTTGCAAATGGCAGTATTTCATCTCCTTTTATGGCTGAGTAATATTTCATTGTATATATGTACCACTGCTTCTTTAGCCAATCATCTATCATAGGACACTTTGGTTGCTTCCATGTCCTGGCCACCGTGAATAATGCTGCTATGAACATTGGTGTGCAAATATCTTTTTGGATATGGGTTTTCAAGTCTTTGGGGTAAATACCCAGTAGTGGGATTGCTGTATCATACAGTAGATCAATTCTTAGTTTTTTGAGGACCTCCATACTGTTTTTCATAGTGGCTGTACCAATTTGCTGTCCCACCAGCAGTGTATGAGGGTTCCTTTTTCTCGGCATCCTCTCCAACATTTGTTATTACTTGTCCTATTGATTATAGCTATTCTAACAGGTGTGAGATAGAATCTCAATGTGGTTTTGATTTGCATTTCCCTAAAAGCTAGTGATGTTGAGCTTATTTTCAAATATTTACTGGCCATTTGTATGTCCTCTAGGGAAAAGTGTCTGTTCAAGTCCTCTGCCTATTTTTTGATTGGATCATTTGTTTTTTTTGTTGTTATTGAGTCGTATGAGTTCTTTGTATAATTTGGATATTAGGCCCTTATCACAGGTGTTCCTTGCAAATATATTTTCCCATTGAGAAGGTTGTCTCTTCACCTTGTTGAGGTTTCTTTTGCTGAGCAGAAGATTTTAGATTGATGTAGTCCCATTCATATATTTTAGCTTTTTCTTCCCTTGCTTTTGAGGTCAAATTCATAAAATCTTCTTTAAGTCGAAGGTCCTTGAGTTTAGTTCCTATGTTCTCTTCTAGGCAATTTATTGTTTCAGGTGTTATATTCAGGTCCTTAATCCATTCTGAGTTAATTTTGGTGTGTGGTGATGGACAACAGACTAGTTTCATTCTTTTGCAGGTGGCCTTCCAATTTCACCAGCACCATTTACTGAAGAGATTTTCCTTTTTTTACTCTATGTTTTTGGCTCTTTTGTTGAAAATTATTTGCCTATATAAATATGGGTTATTTCTGGACTCTTGATACTGTTCCACTGGTCCATGTGTCTGTTTTTCTGCCAATACCATGCCATCTTGATTACTGTCACTTTGTAGTATAATTTGAAGTCGGGCAGAGTGATGCCTCCAGCCTCGTTCTTTTTTCCCAGGATGGCTTTGGCAATTCGGGGCCTTTTGTGCTTCCATACAAATCTAATAATTTTTTGTTCCATTTCTTTAAAAAATGAGATTTCAATGGGGATTGCGTTAAATCTGTATAATGCTTTAGGTAATATGGTCATTTTAAATGTTGATTCTTCCAATCCAAGAACATGAAATATCTTTCCATTTCTTTGTATCTTCCTCAATTTCTTTTAATAGGGTCTTATACTTTCATCACATAGGTCCTTCACATGTTTTGTAAAATTTATTCCTAGGTATTTTATTCTTTTTGGTGCAATTGCAAAAGGAATTATTTTTTCCACTTTTTTTTCTGATGCTTCATCATTAGAGTATAGGAACACTATGGATTTTTGAACATTGATTTTGTATCCAGAGACTTTACTGTCTTTGCTTATTGTTTCTAGTAGTGTTCTCATGGAGTCTTTAGGGTTTTCTATATAGAGAATCATGTCATCTGCAAATAGTGACAGTTTGACTTCTTCGTTTCCTATTTTGATGCCTTTTATATCTTTCTCTTGTCTGATTGCACTTGCTAGGACCTGCAATGTTATACTGAGTAGCAGTGGCAATAGTGGACAGCCTTGCCTTGTTCCTGATCTTAGGGAGAAGGTTTTCAGTTTTTCACCATTAAGTAAAATGTTGGCTGAGGGTTTGTCATATATGGCCTTTATTATATTAAGGTATTTTCCTTCTATACTGATTTTGTTAAGTGTTTTGATCATAAATGGATGCTGTATCTTGTCAAAGACTTTTTCTGCATCTATTGATATGATCATATGATTCTTATTTTTTAAAGTTGTTTATGTGGTATATCACATTAATCGATTTGCGTATGCTGAACCAATTCCGTGCCCCTGGGATGAAACCCACTTCATTGTGGTGTATAATCTTTTAAATATGTTGCTGTATTTGGTTCACTGGTATCTTATTTAGGATGTTTGCATCTTTGTTCATGAGAAATATTGGTCTGTAGTTTTCTTTTTTTGTGTTATCTTTACCAGGTTTTGGTTTCAGGGTGATATTGGCCTCATAAAATGAGTTAGGAAGTATTGCCTCCTCTTCGACTTTTTGTAAGAGTTTGAGGAGACTAGGTATTAAATCTTCTTTGAATGTTTAGTAGAATTGACTGGTGAAGCCCTGGACTTTTACTTTTCGGTAGGTTTTTGATGATTGTTTCAATTTCCATAGTGCAGATCGGTCTATTTTGATTTTCCAGATCTTCTTGATTCAGTCTAGAAAGATTGTATTTTTCTAAGTACTGGTCCATTTCTTCTAGGTTATTTGTTATTATATACTTTTTCATAGTATTCTTACATGATCCTTTGTATTTCTGCAATGTCTGTTGTAATTTTCCCTCTTTCATCCCTGATTGTGTTTATTTATGTCCTTTCTCTTTTTTCTTTAGTGAATCTACCTAGGGGCTTGTCAATTTTATTAACCTTCTCAAAGAACTAGCTCTTCATTGTATTTATTTTTTTATTGCTTTTTTGTTGTTGTTGTTTTCAATTTCATTTATTTCTGCTCTAATTTTGATTATTTCTTTCTGCTGACTTTAAGCCTCATTTGTTATTCCTTTTCTAGTTTTTAAGATGAAGCATTTGGTTGTTTATTTGAGCTCATTCTTGTTTTTGGAGATAGGCCTGTAATGATATGAACTTTCCTCCTATGACCACTTTTGACATGTCCCAAAAGTTGTGATATGTTGTACTATCCTTATTATTTGTTTCTATGTATCTCTTGATCTCTCTTTTTATTTCTTCCCTGACCCAGTTATTCTTCAGTAGCACGTTGTTTAATCTCCATATAATTGTGGTTCTTCCTGATTTTTTTCTGCAGTTGATCTCTAGTTTCAAAGCATTATGATCAGAGAATACGGTTGGTGTGATTTCAACCCTCTTATATTGTTGAGGCTATTTCTGTGTCCCAGTATGTGGTTGATTCTTGAGAATGTTCCATGTGCACTAGAGAAGAATGTATAAGCAGCTGTTTTGGGATGGAAGGTTCTGTATATGTCAATTATGTCCAGTTAAGCCATGGGATTTTAAACAGTGGAATAATGTGATCCCATCAATGCTCTTTAGAAGAATACCTCTGGTGATGATGTGAGAGAGTGAAAGACAAAGTGGACATGTGTGGGAGCAGGGAGCTTGGTTTAGAAATGATTGTAGTGGTCCGTTTGAGGAGAGATAATAGTGACTCATGGCAGCATAGTGCGGATAGAGAGGTGGTGATAGGTTTTCAAAGGAAACCAGTATGCTAGTGATCATTTGTTTGGATGTAGAAAACTAGGAAGGAGATGATCAAAGTGAATCCCAGGTACCCACCTCAGATGACCAGGTAGATTGTGGTGTCATTTGGTTAAAAGAATGAAGAGGTTCATGGAGAAAGTAGGGCAGAATTGGAAGAAAAGTGAAACATGGTAGGGGTAGACATCTGCTTGGAATGTTTTATTTTTCTCTATTTACTTTTGGGATATAGGATCTTTCTGTACTATTTTACACAGGAAAAGGGGTACAGTCTTCAAAACTCTCAGGATTCCCACACATGGTTATGCAGGCCATAACCTGCAGAAGAGTGTCTGGCAAAGGAGAGTCAGTGGGGCTGAAATGCAGTCCACGCTCGCTTATGAGGTGTACCTGTCCAAGGCTGCAGCTGCCTCGAGAAAGGATCATCTCCTGCTGAATATTTCTCGTTTGCCTCTCCAGATCCACTCCCCACCACTTACCCTCCTGTATGCCCTGGATGGCTGGCCTGTATAGACTGCATCCCTTGTTTCCAACTTCTGGCTACATTCCACCAGTAGGAGGTGTGGACAGAAGATCAAAAGGAAAAGATTTCCTTTCTCTTGGCTCTTCCCCCTGCTGGGTGGCCCTTCATTGTTTCTCCCTTTACTGAGGGTCACAGTTCCCATAGTTACATTTCTGTTGAGTTTTGAGTATAAAACTCTCCCCCCTTGATCCTCAAGGCTGAATCTTCCCACTATTACTAGCCCCAACATGCTATGTGCCATTCCTGGTGGGTTTCCATAAATCCTGCCCATACTTTTGTAAATGGTGCTTTCCTTACACACTCCTCAATTATCTAGTTTGAGGTTGTCATCTGTTTCCTGCCAGAACCAGAATCTATTCAGAATATTTTCCTAATTAACACAAATAAACATCTCCCTTCATTTAACCATGCACCTGTGGAGCTGTGCTAGTCATAGGGACCTCTGTTTCTAATTCCTATGAAGGTGCTGTATTAGCAAGGAGGCTCTATAGGTCCTAAAACTTAGGCAGCCTTAATTCATTCAGAAAGTGGATGACAGACTAGATTTTCACTCCAATCCAAAGTTTGAATTGGAAGGTAAGAGAGAAGAGAGTTGTTATATGAGTCTGCTTGGGCTACTACAACAAAGTGCCACAGATCAGATGGCTTATAAACAACAGACATTTATTTCTCACAGTCCCAAAGACTCAAAGTCCAAGATCAAGGCTCCAGCATAGCTGCATTCTGATAAGGGCTGCCTTCTTGGTTCATAGCCAGCTCCTTCTCACTGTGTCTTCACATAATGGAAGGGGCTCAGGATCTCTGTGAGGCCTCATTTCGAAGAGTACTAATTTCATTCATGAGGCCTCCACCCTCATGACCCAAGCAGATCCCAAAGGGCCCAACTGCTAATACCTTCACATTAGAGGTTAGAATTTCAGCGTGTGAATTTGGGGGGGATGCGAACATCCAGAGCACAGCAGTTGGAAAGAGGAAGATGCTCAGAGTCAATAGACCCCAGGGAAAAGTGCTGTGAATTTGCCAGTGTCAGTTGTCAACATCCATCCATCAAGCCTTCCTTGGGAATTGAGAGTTGACCTTGGGAATTGTTTGGGTGGGAATGTAATGGCAGATGCCAATCCCCACTCTACCAGGATAGATTTCTCCCCTTCTTTAAGTCTCTCCCTTTCCTACCCAATTGCCCCTCATCCCCCACCCTGGCCAAATAAAACTACTTCTAATTTTTTATAATTTAACCCTGGAATCAGGTACAAGAGAATATCTTCCTTAAACTCTCTGGTTTAACAAGATATTGTGAAAGTCATTGATCTCTACTCCCAAATACTATAGAGGTAGAGAAATTATTTTTTAAAGCATATTTTTAAGTGTATGCAATATGTATATATTTAGACCCAGTTATTCGTTTAGTCATTCATTATTTATCGAATGCCATTTAAGACTAGATTCCTGTATCTGTTCTCAAATAGCCCCTCACCTATTCCTAAAGGAAGGGGGATGAGACATGCAAAGGCTAAAGAAAGATGGGCTAATACAAAGCCAGAATAAATAAAGGAGAGCTGGAAGAGAGGTCAGGTGGGGCCTGCAGCTGACCCTTCCCCTGACTACAGCCAGGCTAAGGGAAGATCCATAGCTAAGACAACTGTGGACAGGCTCATATTCTCACTCCATGTTTACATTCACTTTCTTACACCAATGGCTCTGCATGCATGGAGTGAGTGGGCTGTGCTAGCAGCCTGTGTGTTACCAGATACCTGACCCAGCTGCATTTATGAAAGCCTTAGATCTTGCAAACATGAAGAAAAGGTCAAAGGACATAAGGAGCCTGTGAGCTTGTTTCCCAGTCCTTCCTGTACTCGGTAACAAGGAGACAACTCATCTCACCACCAAGGCTGAGAAAAGGGAACCCATTAGTTCATATTCTTCCTCCACCTTTCTAGGCTTTACTGCAGGGTGCTATGTTAAGGCAATGTTAAAGAGGCTCTGGCATCTCAAATTCATTGCTTGAATATCTGGAATCCTTATTCCAGGAAGTTATACAGCTTCCAAGCAACATCTTTGAAATTAAACTAAAAAAAAAAATTATTGCAGTTTTATGTTCTGAGGAAATCCCAAGTATCAAGGCTCTTCCTCCTCAGAGCGAAAAATTGACACAAGGTCAAATCTTGCTAAGGTTTGCCTACATTCCCCAGGGGTTTCTAATTTCCTGAAAACCAAGAGTGAGCAAAAGGCCTTACTCAGCCTTAGAGAGTTTTACCCTCTAATTTAAATTTACTTATGTTTTTTCTACACCTACTATGATATTTGTACTGAAATGGTGGAATCTCTCCCAACATCTTCCTCTGACTTCTCTATTGACTGTGATTGAATGACAGAAAAAGAGAGAGGGAGGGAGAGAAAGAGAGGTGGGGGGGAGAGAAAGAGAGAGAGAGAGAGAGAGAGAGAGAGAGAGAGAGAGAGAGAATTAGATTAGAACTTGGATTAAGATCCACTTTCCAAAATTTCCATTTTTTTTTTTATTTACCTTCTTTCCTTCCATTTTTTCCCTTTTGTTCCTTTATCCCCTTTTATTTATTAATTTATCCAATTATTCATTTATTACATTGTATCTGGGTTTTGAGCTTAGGCTAGCACTCCTTTCCCATTAGGATTTAAATTTCAGTCTGGAAATGCCTGGATGATTTGTAGGGTGGACCTACCAGGTATCTATATGTACGAGGGATAGAGGCCTCCTAAGAAAGAATCCACAGGCAGAGAGTTGGAGGATACATACTAGGTTCAATTGCAACAGCTCAGTTTTAGAGTGGGTTTGGGGTAATCCTCGCAAGATTTTAGAAACAGCATAGTGCTTGTCACTCAGATGTCTTCTGGCCTAGCACCCAGGGACTTTTGCCTGAGTCTTAAGGTGAGGGTGTTGGAATAAAAAGGCAAGTAAGAACAAAAATAGCTCTTCATTTAAACATACCTAGGTTACAGAAAGCAGAAGGCAGCAGCAGCAACAGCCTGGAGCCAGGCAGATGACAGTGTTCTTGACCCTGGGCAGGCACAACTTTGGCATGAACAGTGGTGACACCAGCATGGAGGCGATGCCTCAAAAGGCCACTTTTGGTATTAGCAGCAATGGAGACCTCAGCCAAATAAGTTCAAGCAGGAGAGGAAGAAAGTGGCAGGTGTCATGTGTAACAGCAGGATCATGGGGCTCAGTATCTGTAGAATAATCATGGAAGATTTGCAGACTTTGGAAGATAAACTCGATGTGAAGATGGATGGTTGAAACATCCACAGAATGCATTTGAGTAAATCCAGAAAACACTGTTTCATGTCCCTTATTAATTAATTAATATCTTGTTTCACTGCAAGCAGCTGAGTTTGGGGAATATGGATTGTTACACATTCCTTAGTTCCCAGAGGGATTTGGAGAAGCTTTACATGAAAGTCTCAGATATCAAAGGGCTAATCTTTTAAAAGGAGGATAAAGAATCATGGTCAAGAATAAAAACTGGAAAGAGGAGAAGAGAAGATGTGTTGCACTAGAAAGCCTGGTCAAGCAAATGTTCATGGTGGACTTGAAAACCCTGTTTTAGGCTTAATTCCTGAGAATGGAATCTCTATACCTAATCAAGATCAGAAAAAAATGAAATGTAGTTATTCAGACCGAGATGTCATATTTTCAAAAATGTATTACTGTGCCCAAACAGGAAGTTTCTACAATTCTTAATATTTAGAACACTACCTGGAGGCACTGAATTTAGTTGGAGTAGAGTTTTAGAAAATTCCGATTATTACTTCTTTGCCCCAATGCCATAAACAGCTCTAAAACTGAGCAAACTGAATGCCGGGCTGGGGGTCGTACAAATGGCTGGGGGAGTTGCAAGGGCCCCATATTTGTCACCAGTGCTTTAGCTCCCATCTTCTTTCATCCTCTCAAAGATGCAGGAAGCTGGGAAGGCAGGTATAATTATCTCCACTGTGCAGGTAAAGAAACCATAAGGCAGAGAAGGCCATGACCTGTCCAAGTTCCCACTTAGGTTCAGTGTTGGTATTTGAACATAGGTCTCCAATTCTATATCCTACTGCCTAAGCCCTTTCCTGGCCATAGCTCTGGAATAGTAACTCGCCTGAATTTTTTTATAACCACTCCAGAAGATTTTGATGCTCATCCGGTTTTTGAAAATTTACCCCCCTAAACCATTTGTCTCAACCAGAAGGCTCAATGTGTGAATCATCTCAGGTTAAATAGGGGCAATAATATAGGAATATAATTGCTAAATGTGATAGGAGGATGAGAAGACATGGTCCTGAATGAGTTGTGTACAACATGCTGGTAAATTGAGGCAGGTGTCAAAGAAATAGCAGGGTTTTTTTTTTTTTTTTACTTAATCCCTTTAGATGTGTTTATATGCCTGAAGCAAAATCATTTCTGCAGACAGTACCAAGGGAGGACTGGATTTGATGGATCCCACATTGTCCCCACTAACAAGTGCAGTCAGAATTTAAATGTCCAGAGTAGGCAGAGCAGACAGGGTCCTCACCTATCTGAGAGGGACACATGCACGCACGCACACACACACACACACACACACACACACGCATACACACACACAATACCCTGTGCTCCTCTTAGCAGGAAAGGCCAAGGAGAATGCCAACTGACCTGCAATCCCCTTTGGCCCTTTAGAAATTCCAAATTACTGTAATTAAACATCTCCAAGATTTTCTAAGTTTCCCAGTGTATTACAGAAAGTTGGAGCTAGAAGGTTCCCAAGGTGACAGAGCAGAGGCCAATGAGGGGAACAGGAAACAAGAGAGCATTGTAGGCAAGACAGTAGCAAAGCTTTGAGAAAAAAAATGAGCTCATACATTTAAAACGACAAAGAGAGCCCTGCTAGGGAAGAGAGAAGAAATAACATTTATTAGGCACTTAAAATGTGCTTAATTCTGTGCTTTCACATACACCTTGTCTCATTTCATTCTCAAATAGCTCTATAGGTAAATATTTTGGTTCAATTTTATAAGTAAGAAAACTGAGGCTTAGACAGGGCAGGTCATTTATCCAACATGATCCATTTAGTAAAAAAGAAACCAGCACTTGAAAACCAGGTCTCCGAAGACACAAAGTCCGTGCCCATCTCACTGCATACATATGCTTGTGTATCTGTGTATAGTCTAACAAATGCAGCATCTAGTAAGCTCCAGGCTCTGTCCTAAGTTCTTAGCAAATATTAACTTATTTAATACTTGCAATGACCTAGGAAGTAAGTGACCTATTATTACCAGTCCACAGATGAGATAATTGAAGGAAAGAGAGAATATATAGCTCGCCAAGATCCCATATCTGGTGGCAGGGCTGGCTGCCTGGCTAAGAGCCCATTCTTTCATTGTTTCTCTATAGAGCCACTACATGAATGGAAGCACATTTATTGAGTGCATACTTTATGTTAGGCACTGTTAGTACTGTTTGAGCGCTTTAAATTTATTAACTTGTTTAGTTCATGTGGTCAGGGAATCTAGCTATTAAAGGCCTCTGAGATCATGTAACATGGTTGCTAAATTATAAGTGTGGGCTTTGGAGTTAGTTCTTGTCATTTCCTAGTTAAATGATCTTGGTTAAATCATATAACTTTCAGTAGCTATTTCCTCATCTGTAAAGTGAGGGTTATAATTGTTTTTACTTTGTAGATTTGTAGTAAAGATTAATTATCATCTATAAAGTGTTTAACAGGATATCTGGGAAGCAGAAAGTGCTGGAGGTTTATTTTTCTTTCTTTCTTTCTTTCTTTCTTTCTTTCTTTCTTTCTTTCTTTCTTTCTTTCTTTCTTTCTTTCTTTCTTCCTTTCTTCCTTTCTTCCTTTCTTCCTTTCTTCCTTTCTTCCTTTCTTCCTTTTCTTTCTTTCTTTTAAAGGCAAGCAAGGAGCTTTGCTACAGAGTCATAAGGGTGTCCTAGTGATATCCTGTACCTGGTTTCCAAGGGTCAGAGTCCACACAGTACCGTGGCCTTGACTTACATCTCCCACACAGTCACTACCACCTCCAGGACAAGCTGCTTGTGAGTGCTGTCCTTTGACAGGCCACACTTCACCTGGGCACTGGCTGGCCATTGATATTTTAAGCTGAAGAGATGGGTTGGCTCTAATCCAAGAAATAAGCTGAAAGGGGAAAACTAGGAGTAACTAGGGGGCTGCAGGATGCCAAAGGAAACTTGTCCACCGAGGACCAAAGAGCTTATCCTCAATAAGTAGCTCAGACTCTGTCAT
This sequence comes from Eidolon dupreanum, assembly GCA_028627145.1. NCBI lineage: Eukaryota > Metazoa > Chordata > Mammalia > Chiroptera > Pteropodidae > Eidolon > Eidolon dupreanum. The sequence goes on along the minus strand of CM053514.1, from coordinate 41,243,042 downwards.
CCTTGAAACTAAGACTTGGCGACTGGCAATTAACCAATATTTCAAAGCTTTTTGACATGGCAAAAAATAATAAATGACTCTATGGTACCAAGATGACTGCTCAGCTTCAAGGCCAAAGATGGTGTTTGAAGGGTCCTCCCCAATGATCAGGAGGCAGGAAGCCCAAGGGGAGCAAGGCCAATATGCAGCGGTCTGATTTACCAAGGCTGTAACAAGACTGGGTGCTCACTCCACCATCCTCTCTCCAGCCTGGCCCACCTATTCCATTTTGGAAAACTTGAGGCCCTGGGTATTCACCTAGTAGGGTCAGAATGTGTGTGTGGACCAGAGCTGTTCCATGCAAGCTGGATCCTTGGCCCCATGAGGAATGGCTACTTAGCTCTGCATAAAAATGGGACTGAAACAGTTCAGTTTATCATGATCGTCTTCATCTTCAGTGGTCCTCTTTGGCTCCCCTGTGCCTCCTACATGCTTGATGAAATTTGCACACATTATCTTCTTTGCTAATTGGCATTATTCTCCTTGTTTTGTAGATGAAGAAACTGTGGCCCAAAGACATTGAGTAAATTGCCCAAAATGGCACAGCAAGGAAACAGGTCTGGAAAGGTGGCCAGAGAGGTGGGGAGAGCCAGAACACATAGGAGCTTTACTGTTGAATCTTTATCATAGAGCCAAGGAGTGCCATTAAAAGTTTTTAAGCACAGGCAGGGCGAAATCAGAATTTTATTTGAAGAGGACATACTGGCTGCTGAGTGGAGAATAAATTAAATGAAGGGAGATGAGTTTTGAGTCTAATGCAGTGATCCAAGTGAGTCAAGATGGTAAACTCGGGTGGTGGTGATGAAATGAAGTGAATGGATTCCAGAGGTATTTGAAAGTTAAGGACCTGGTTGCATTTCAGGGGATTCTGGAAAATAAGTGCATCTCCTTTTCATCAAGTTTTGCAGAAAAGAAATATTTAAATGCAACACAGTCAAGGAAAAAGAAAGAAATCTCAGATCTTGTGCTGACCAAAGAATAAATCTTGAAGCTCCTCAAGAATTATTAGAAAAACTTGGTGCTTTATTTGTAGACTTTTCAGAAATGTAGTCAAGGCAATGAGCAACTGAGAAATATTGTACAACTTGAAGCTCTTGGAAAGAAATTAGGCTGGAAGATAGGAGAGCCCCAACTGCTTCCAGATCCCTTCCTGTCCAGCATTCTTAGCGCAGAGCATTGGAGGCCTTGGCCACAGAAGTCACACGTCTCAGGAAGGACAATGCCAACTCCTCTCCCAGGTCGAAGGTCAGTGCTTTTAATCTGTTCTATTCCCAGCATTTTATCATAATTCATGTCAAAGTAAATGGAACTGGCAGTAATAGATTTATGAGGAAAGAGACAGAAAGCTAAATGGAGAGCTTGGCTGAAGGTCCAGAAAATGAACCTGACAACCAACTGGTGCCAGGCATTGAAGTGAAGTGTGTAAACAGAGACCTTCTTGAAAAGCAGAGAAAGACGTAGAGTAACTGAGCCAAGTAAGCCCTAATTATGTAGAGATTTCCACTGAGGAACCACAGATGGAGAAGTGGGTGTGATCCCAGACATTTCATGGCTGAAGACTGAGAGTTAGAAAACAGTGACTCTCCTAAATTTTCAGAGATAAATCAGACTCCGAGACAGGGAGCAGGGTGGGACTTTGTTGCTATCTTTGGTTGAATGATAGAATTAATGAATTAATGAATGAGGCCACTAAATCTCCACTGGAAACTTGGTTCAGCCACTTGTACTCCTGCCTCAGGAACATGGCTCCATCTGTTTACTTGACTGGAATTCTGCTCCCACAAGTCTTCACGTGGCTGAATTTCTGAATTAACCTACCAGGAACTCTCCACTACATCACTTTACTTCATTTTCCCTGAAGCACTTACCATTTTTTGAATTTTTTTTCTAATTTGCTTGTTTATTCATCTATCATTTGTCTCATGTCCTGAAGAGCAGAGACTTTATGTTTTTGCAAAGCAAGTTCCCAGGCAGGCACTCAGTGTTGTTGAATGAAGGCCGTAAGTTGATAAATTGGGAAACCGAAGTTTTGTAAATATGTTGCAAAAATCAGCAGCTGGAAAATGGGAAATTCAGGCAAATAATTCATTTAATGTTTATGGTATAAAACAACTAGTTAGACCAATTTTTAAAAATTTTTGTCAATTATCTTAGAATGTCTCAGGGACTGAAGCATGTTCATATTTATAAAACAAATGTAAAGCACAATATATTAATGTCAATAAAGTAATGTGCATATAAGTTCTCTGACAAAATAAGCTGTATTAGAACACTTTTCAGTAATATTGCCAAAAATAGCTCCAATATAAATGTCAACTGAAGTGTGAAATAAGGCAACTAAAATTTTGTTACTTTGTTTTTAGAAATATAAATTTCTGCTTCTTCCAGGTTTTTCTAAGTTTCCAATCACTTGAAGTTGCAGTGGCAGCCTGGATAATTTAAATAGAGCATTTTTTGAGAGCACAATCAATTGCAAGATGTTAGAGTTACAGTTAAGATTCAGACCCAGCCTCCTAGAAAAGAAAACCATGCAGGAGGAGAGTTCCAATTAGTCCTGGTCAGGGAATAAACTGAACAACCACTGCACAGAAATAAGAATAGCTGCAGGATAACCCGGTCCTCTTCCCTTCTCCCTTCAAGAGCTAGTGTTCACACCCTGGTGATGAAGACACCCTAGAGATTTCAAGCTATAAGTTATCAGAGCCAGCGCGAGCTTGGCCTCCTGTAAAACATCCTGAGCAGAGGTGTATTACACACTGTTTGGTCAAGATGCTGAGGGAACTGACAGGTGGATGTTTTGTGTTGGTCAGGTTGTGGTTCAGCCAAGAACAATCCATCAGGAGTGTAACCACACAAATCTTCACTTCTTTAAAATTACTTTTCTCTTCTCTTTCTCCTTGATGCAAACTGACTTTGGGCTCACTTGCTTCTTTTCTTTCCTTATCCTTGGCATACTGCAGGACCACTTCCTTAATCATTAAGGCCTTAGGTCAGCATCAAATGGTCTTAAGAACAAAGCCTCAGGTCTGTTGACCACAAAAACAGTTTCTATCAAACTAAATATAACATCTTACAGCTCCACACCCATGAAGGCAATAACCCTATCAGCATCCCCTTGAAACCAGGAAGAATGATGTATGACTGACATCAGGACCTGATGCAATGATCAGCTGCCTCCTACCCTAGCCCTGACCCATCAGTAGAGCCCAGGACCTCAACTCCCTACTGTTTCTTCTCCTATAAAATTCATCCCCTAGAGGCCATCGGAGAGCCAGGTCTTTGAGCACTAGCTCACATATATCTCTGGCGTTGGCATCATTTTCTATATAAACTTCTGCTTCCTTTGCTGCAAATTCCAGTCCATGTCTCTTTTGGGTTTGACATGTGCAGCCAAAACGAACCCCTTGAGTTCTGTAACAGGAGGAGCCTGGCAAAAGTGAATAGGTAAGTAACCTCCTACCCCTCAACTTTTGCAACTGTATACAGGCTTCTGAGCTACTGTTCATGAAGCACCGGGTTAAGTTTCTAACTGGAATTTCAATCTGCTAATCTGTGTTTTCTAAATTTCTTATTAGCAATTTGTTCTTACCTGGAGGCTAGTCAGGATAAAACTGAAAATCAGAGACATGGTCTTGTGGCTCGTGGCTCTCTCAACATTTCATTGCTTCTCTCTCCTCCTGCCACCCTTTGGACTGGAAGAAAGAAGGAAGGAGAGGGGAAGTGAGTTTGCATCTTGCTGCCTGGTGGTAAGCTAAAGAAAGAAGCTTCTTGCAAATGGCAAGAGGGCTAGAAATTCCTGAAGTCTTTGAAGGTGAGAGTACTATTCTTGGTCTTCATGCCACATCGAAGCAGAAGGTATTTGATGAGCTGATCCACCTTTGGGTGTCTGTTCCAAGTTTATCCACTTCATTGGATATGTCTCCAAAGTGGAGCAGTGATTTTCAGAGCTATCTGTTCCTCCACTAACCTTAGGGTCTTAGCTTTCCTACTTACTTATGGGACACCACTTCACCTTCTCTCTGCTTGGGGCCCCCGCCTTGACTGGTGAGTCTGTGAGGATTCAGAATAAGCCACTCCAAGATATGCCTCAGCTATATGTAGAATACTTTGAGCTACAGGCAATTTTAGGGTCAGAGTTAAGAGAAAATTCTGTTCCTCCCTTTAACCACACAAAAGAATTTGAATCAGAGGCCTTGCACATAATGAGATAATCAGAGATAACTTTTTAAACCTACCTATATGGCAGGGCAAACTTCTGTTTACTGAACGTTTGTTCTCATCATCCTGCAATGACCTTACCTCATCCCTAGCTCAAGATGTCTTATATATCCATATTCCTTACCTCATCCCTAGCTCAAGATGTCTTATATATCCATATTCCTTTTCTCTGAACCTCTCCTCCATGAGAGGTCTCTGACTTTCTTGTGTATGCAAGATTTCCATACATATGTATATATTAAAACTGGTTATTTTCTCTTGCTAATTTGCCTCATGTCAATTTGATTATTAGACCAGCCAGAAGAAACTTGAGAGGAGAAGAAAGTTTGTTTCTCCCCAACAAATCGTATATACTATTAGGGATAATTATTCAGGTTAAGATTTTTCAAGTTTAAAACCTTTCAACTTCAGTCTAACCAGTATAATGTACATGTGAAACTAATATAAAGTAATATTGAATGTCAACTCTAATTGAAAATTTAAAAATTTTTAAAAATTCTTCAACTTCAGATCTTTGATCTTTCAGAATATTATTTTCCTAATGCTATCTCTGCCATCTTGGAAGATTTATAAGGATAAATTTATTCCTATTTCATTTATTTACATAAACATATAAACTAATACAACTACTTTTCTACATTATAATCTTCCCACACAACAATATCCTGAGTGAGGGGAGCTCACCAAGTGTCATGGATAGGTAAGATTAGGCAAGCATAGATTTCAGCTCATAGGATCTCTCAATGCCACATCTGATGATTATCTGACTGATATTTGAATCAAAGATAATTAATTAGTGGGATGGGTGTTTTCTTTTTTTTCTTGCCTGAAGGCACTACCCAATCCTCATAATTCCAGTGGAAAAAAATGACATTCTTATTGACTTGAAGTGACAGAGGAATTCAGAGCTGACAGAACAGCTGGAAATTTGGGGTGTGAGGAATATAAATCAAAGTGATGAGGCTCAGAAATAGTGAGACCCAAAATCTGAACGTAAACTCTACTCCAATCCCTAGTGACTGCTAAATCACACATACATAAGGAAAACCCTGGGGACTCCATTTAAAAAAAAATTAGGACAGAATTGCGTTGAGTAAATTTATAAATTTGCTGCTTTTTGAGTGAGTGTTTCCCTACACACTTCTAATACCAGATGATAAAGCTCAAGGCAAACAGACCAGCAAAGGAACTGAAAAATCTGAGCATAAACCCTACCCAACAGAAATACAACCTATTGTACCATATTTGAGTTACCTGGCCTTGTCACATCCCACAACCATTTCAGTTCACGTTCCTAATGTTACCAGAGAGTGAGGATCCTCTCCCAGCATGTTGTCCAGGTTCTTGATGTCTCGAACAAAGAATTGAGCAAGACACCAAAATACAGTAGAAAAGAAAAGCTTTATTAGAAGGGAAATTGCACTTCCAGAAGTGAAAGTGAGCCTGAGCAAGAGAAGCGTAGCTCAAAATGGCTGGTAACAAAGCCTTTGTGGTTTTTATCCATACTTGCTGTGGGTGGTTACTTTTCTTAGAGAGATGGGCTTCCTTGATTAGAAACTAAGATTGACAGGACTCAATGATTCATCATTTGCTTTCTGTGCATGTTCGTTCTCAGAAGTCAGTCTGTTATAATATTAATGAACTTCCAGGCATATGCATCATATTATAATGATAATATAATGAAGCTCAGGTGAGTTGACCAGGTGCAAATGACTGGCTTAAACTGGTACCTAATTCTGCTTACTTGTTTCTTTGTGTGAGTTAAAAAAATGTCTTCTGGTTTGCTTAATTGTGGGTGGATTAGGGTGGACCCCTTTTAGGATAGGATGACCTGAGTATTTTTGCAAGCAGACCAAAACCCCCTAACTTTCCTGCCTAACTCTTTTTCTAAGAGCCATGAATCTCCTTATTATTAATATGGATGTTGAGGTACTAGAGGTCTCTCCTTCTATATTTGCTTCCTGCTGAGAAGAGCTGTTGTCCCTGCCTACTGGGGTTTCATGAAGCTCTTTCCCTTTCTGCCTCAGTCAGGCGAAGTCTTGGGTTTCCTGCTGCCTCAGTCCCTATACAAGGAAAAGAAGATACAGACTTGTTATTTGAATCATATATCTATTAATTTCTATTATTGATTTGCCTATGAAGTGAGTAAAGGGAAACAGGCTTGGTTAATATAATACTTAAAATTTAAAAAAGACCTTTGGCCTAAAGTCCCATCCTCTCTCAGACTCTAAGGGCCCTGTCTGGCTTAACACCATTTCTGCTAACAATGGACTGAGGACACTTATCAATAGCCAGGGAATTTGGGTCACCAGTTTGGGGGCAATTATAGGGATTTAAGGGAGAGGGCCTTTCTCTCAGAGAAGGGAAGGAAGAAAACTTAACTAGGTTTACTAAAAAGATTAAGAACTCTGCAAGAGATGTCCCGTTTCATTTCCCTCTAAAAGATTAATAATTTTATGAGTGACGTCCCGTATCACCAACACACACACACACACACACACACACACACACACACACATGCACACACACCCCAAGAAGTAGTTCTGAAATGCAACAGGGAACAACAGTGGAGGTTGTTCGGATGGGGTAAGTCATCACAGAAGTCTAGAGGTAGAGCCTCATAATATTTACTGTTAAACAGGCTGTGGTATACAAAAAAAAAAAAATAGGAGAATGAGAGATGAGAAGAGTTATGAAAAATGTCTTGCATATATGTAGAGAATTCCAGAAACCAAATTTTACTACAGTTCTTTGAACTAGTAACAGCTGATAGGTAAAGAACAATAGTAGACAGACCCTCAGATGAACTTCAAGCCCTGTCATTAAATGTGGAATGAGAAAGTAAGCTTTCTTCTTAAGAGAGTAAAGGATTTTAAAATCTGTACTGCTGAAAGCATATAGTTTGAGCTCTTCTGGCCCATCTCCATCTCTAGCTTAAGTCCTGTCTTTTAGGCTGAGGACTTCTCTTTGCTTTACAAAACAAAACAAAATGATCAACTATTAAGTTTATCTTTTATATTAATAGGGATTTTCATATACTGACAACTAGGGTTAATAATATTAATCTTGCAAAAAAAAAAAGACATTTAAAAAATACTAACTTTTTAATAAGAACCAAAAAGAAGGAAAGAAAGTTACACAAAGGCTAGTAAACATTTCAAAATTCCCAGCCTCACAAGAAAACAAAACAAAACAAAAATCCATATTAAACAATGAGTCTTCTCATATTAAATTGGCAAATATTTTTAAAACCATAATATTCATTGTGTTAAGGAAAACAAGTATGTAAATCTTTCCATGGAATAGAAATTGATAAATTCTGGAAATTATGTCACAGTTTTTGTCAAAAGCTTTGTCTCAGTTAAGGTAGATTAACTCCTAACCACAAAAATACACTCAGAAAGACAATGACTCAAACAGTAAAAGTTTATTTCTTACATACATAACAAATACTAGATGGGAGAACAGCTCTGCCATCTTTAATATATGGCTTCCAAGTTTGTGTGGGGCTCATCTACATTTTGACTGATGGAAAGGTGGAAAACACGGAGCACTTTCTAGGACCAGGCCAGAAAGTGGCATACATCCCTCCTGCTCAAATTCTGTTAGCCAAAATTTTGTCAATGACCATATCTTATTGTAAGGGATACTGGGAAATATAGTCTGTATGCCCAGAAAGAAGAGATGAATGTCAGTTTTGATGACTGACTAGCTGTTTCAGCTAGAAAACTTTAAAATATAATATAAACATTTGAACTCGGTAATCTAGGAATCTGTTTTAAGGAAATAGTCAGAAATTCAGTCTGTGGCAGACCTACTAATTGTCCTCCAAAATCTATTTCTCCTTTTTTTCCTTAGTAACAGAAATTATATATATATGATTTGAGAGAACAATTTCTTGTTGCAATAAACCAGAAATACAAGAAACAATAATTTTGCCAGTGCCTATGGAAAAAAGGCTATCTTTCTCATCCCTTCTTACAACTAAGCCTGATATATGACTATGGTTGCTGCTAGTGAAATTCCTGTGACAGTTCTCCTAAATTCAATTCCTAGAAGATTGCCTCATGTGCACACTTTTCTTTCTTTTTGGACTCTTCTCCATCCTCCTGCCAAGAACATGGATGTGAAACCTAAACATCTTGATGTCATTTTGGACCATGAGGGTGAAGGCCACAGCCTAGGGATGACAGAGTGATGAACTGTATGGAATCAAGGGTCTCTAGAAGTCAACAAGCAGAGCCCCATTGCTCACTCTCAGTTTGGAGGTAAGACAAAAATAAGCTTCCTTCATGTTCAAGACAGTTATTTGAGTTTCTGTTATCACAGCCAAATCTAATCTTAACTAATGTAAGCCAGCAATTTGTCTTGCAATACATTAATCTTTTTTTTCTGCTTTTTTATATGTAGTATGATGACAATTTGTTAAAATATAATTTTTATAATTTATTGAGTCATATTTTTCTGTAATGAAATGGGGAATTGGAAATGGGAGCTGTCTTCTCAAAGTTGCAAGCCATGTCCCCGTTTAAAGACTGAGATTTCAATTCACTTTTGTGGAAGGGTGTGACTTTGTTTTACAAAAATATCACTTGAAAGACTCCTTAAGGAACACAAAAGTAAAAATAAATAAATAAGAACCAACCAATTGTTTGTGTGGAAATTATGATGTTCTAGTGTGAAAATGAAATGTGTCATATACAATTGAACTAATGTCTTCAGACTTTTGTTTTTGTTTTAGATTGTTATTGGTGTGGTCTTAGGTGACAGTAGGATTGGAAAAGAGAGACGAAAATGCTTCCAGGGTGAAATGAATGGAGGCAGAGCTGCATCTGTATTGTGGCTTGTTCCTGTGTAAGGAGCTATTTGTAGGTGGCTCATTTTAGTTGGCCCGTTGAAAATGAGGAGAAAGGAGAAAATCTGAAATGGATGATTTTGTGAGGACTTGAAGAGGAGCATGAGCCATGAATGCTTTAGAAGTGTTGGAAAAGAAATGAACAAAGTGTGATATTGGAGCATTAGGAATGTTGGTGGAACATGTTAGATAGGGTGGGTCCCCATGATGTGAGTTTGGGAAAAATGGTTCAGACAGAGAGAGTAAATGTGTAAATATCCATAGGAAAACAGAAACTCTGAGCCCCTGTAGTTAGCTGCCCACTAATGTCTCCATAAGGATGCCCTAGAGGTGTACCCCGCAATGGCTACTCAAACCACTTACCTGTGTGCAGTCACTAACTCCTTGATACTTTCTCCTCCCATCCAAACAACCACTAAGTCCTGATCATCCTTCCACTTACATATCTTCAAGTCAATCACTTCTTTCATCCACACACTTATTAATTTCTCCTTTTTAGATCACATAATCTCTTGTGGGAATTTAAACAACTTTCTACTTGATTTCTCCTCCCTCCAGTTTCCTCCTACTCCAATTCATTCTCTACATTTAAGACAAAATCATATTATTTTTTAAAAGTCTGACCAATAATAGGAGAAAATTCTTCGGAGAAGGTATATTTTATTTTTCAGAAAAACCTCAAATAATGAGAAAACATTGCCGGAACATGTTTAAATTCTTAAATTGATAGATGTACCGTTATCCCTAATTACTCTTCTATTGAGTTACCATTAATATTATACTCTCCAGTGCACCAAATCAATATTATAAAAATCTTGTGCTTTGTGCCAGCCTTTAAAGGTTATTGTCTTCTTTTCTTTCATTTCAATCTTTCACTCACACTGATGTGCATTATTCAGAGCAACCCTGGAATATATGGCATACAGCACATGTCCAATTCTAAACACATTTCATAGACTTGATTGCAGTTCCTACTTGCCAGTTTTTAATAATAAATTGTCATTGTGGCTACTGTTTATCACATCAGCTATCAAAAGGTGTTTATTTGTGTGGAATTAAGCATCTCTTTCATCTTTCTAGGCTTCATCAGTAACACGAAGCCAGCTGGCCTATTTCTGTGCCATACAACCATCTTTTAAAAAAAATAAAAGACCCTTGCCTTATTCTCTGAAATTGAGTTATTTAATTTTATTCCACCTTGTACTTCTTTTCTCCTGATTTTCTGGGTTACTAATTACTTGACTCATCTCCTGTATATAACTCCTAAGACTGGATGCATCAAGGTGTTTTGAGTTAGTTTTTCTTCCCATCTACATCTCCCACTCACTCTTTTTGCATTTATCTGCCTCTGGCCACCCAGTCTGCTCCAGTCCATTTCCCAGCATAGACTCTATGAAGCCCATGTCCCTAGGCTGTGATCCAGAATTAGTTTATATCTAAGATCTTTTACTGCCCTAAAATTCTTTAATTTCATTATCTATAAGAAGTTATGTGAATATAACTATTATTTGACCCCTGACTTCTAAGTTCTTTAAAAAGCTCCTAATTCTTCAATAAATACTTAATCGGGTACCTGACTGTGCCATGCATCTTGGTCTGATGGCTCTCCCAGCCTTCCTTGGCTTCTTCCCTCTTACCTTTCATGCAGGCATTTTCTCTAATAAAATCCTCACATGTTTAATCACATTGAGGCATCTGTTTCTTGAAGAACCAAAACTAACATACACTGGTTTTGAAGTGTAGTACCTTCATTGCTATTATTTCTTTCTCTTTTTTAAATGTCTGTCTAAAGCTAGGGCTTTTTTTTTTTCAGTCTTACTAAAGTATAATATACATACAATAGAATTTACCCTTTGTAAGTGTAAATTTTGATGATTTTTTACAAATATATTCAGCCATGTAACCATCACCACCCTAATCAACATACAGAGCATTTCCATTGACCTAGGAAGTTCTCTCATTGATTCCTGTTCTCAATCCACAGCTCCAAGCAATCTCTACTCTGCTTTCTGTCGTTATAAATTATTCTATTCTAGAATTTCATATAAATGGAATCATACAATATGTAGTTTTGTGTGTGACTTCTTTCCCTTAGTATAATGTATTTTAGACTTATATTGTTGTGTATATTAGTATTTCTTTTCTTTCTTTCATTTCTTTTTTTTTTCTTTTTTGCTGAGTGGCATTCCATTGTATCACAATTGTTTTTATTCATTCACCAGTTGTTTCTAGTTTAGGGCTATTATAAATAATGCTGCTATGAACATTTACACACAAGTTTTTGTATGGATATGTATTTCAACTCTACTTGGAAAAATGCCTATGAGTTAAAATGCGAGACCATATCATAGCTATATGAAATTTATAAGATACTATCATACGGTTTTCCAAAGTGACCATACTATTTTACATTCTCATAAAGAGTATATTAAAATGACAAGTTCTACACATCCTCACCAGTACTTGATATTTTAGTCTTTTAATATTTACCTATTCTAGAGGTTATTTATCTTATGATATCTCATTATGGTTTTAAATTTACAATTCCCTGATGACTATTGATGAGATTCTTTTAATATAATTATTGACCATCTGCATATCTTTTTGTGTCTGTTGAAACTTTGCACACATTTTTAAATGGGCTATTTATTTTATTATTATTGAGTCATAAAAGTGTTTTATGAGAGGAAGATGGCAAACTAGGTAAAAGCAGGGTTCGTCTCCTCCAAGGTCCACACTGAAATTACAACCAAATTATAAAATAATCAACGTGGAGAATCACCTGAAGTCCAACTGATCATAACACCCACATCTGATAATATCAAGGAGTCACATGGAAGCCAGTAGGAGGGGCAAAGTCATGAATTGGGCTGGACCAGCACCTGCGGGTGGTGGAGGATCACTGAGAGGGATAGCAAGGCTGCAGAGACTCTCCTGTAGGAGAGGGGGTCCTGGTCTCATCTGGGGGCCCTCCAGCCTAGGGTCCCAGCCCAGGAAAGAGGAGATTACAATAACTCTGACTGTAGAAACCAGAGGGGATTCCAGCTGTCTAGGTAAGACGGAAGGAGGCTGAACTCCTAGACATCCCTTTGAAGGACCCATGCAAAGGCTTTCTGACCTGTGGACACTCACCTGGGACACCTGAGGTGAGTCAGAGGCTCACACAGGATTCATTCTGAGACAGTCTGCATTATCTGGCATCAGAAGGAGGGCTGGAAAGGCAGCTGCCATAGTGCCTTAGTCCAGCCCCCTACAAGAAAATCTACAGACCATGCCTGATTGATTGTGCAGATCCCTCCCACAGAACCATTATGAAGCACTGGTCTGAGGGGATCAGTCCTCCCCACCCAGCCTGTATATTGCCCCGGGCAGGTGTTGCTGGATGGCTGTGTAGCCTTGCTCCATTCAGGGCCAAGTATTCACAGCAGAGAGCAGCCTGCACTGTGAGTGGCTTTTCCAATCCCAGCAACAGCAGCCAGTGCTGTGAACCACATTTCCATTCTCAGTGGGCAGCCTGCACTGGGAGCCACATATCAGAGATAGGGTCAGGCAGATCACTGCTGCCAACACGAACTTGGGCAGGTATCGGGGTCCTGTGGGCCAGTCTCAGACAGCAGCTGACTTTGCTGTGATCTGGGAATTCTCTGGGAACTCATGGTTGCCAAAGTTGCACTAAGACTGAGGCTGTATTGATCTGACTGCCATTGTCTCATTATCTCTCTGAGACACCACCCCACCCTACCCACAAATTGTCCCAGATGGCCCATTGACAGGGAACTGCCACAGCCCTGCCCCTCCCTTCACCTGATATCCTAACCCACAAGGTGGGCACTGCACAGAAATCAACAGCAGGCAGATTTTTGCTGCCTGCAAGAGTTGCAATATTGTATCCAGGAATCACAGGGATTATGTCTTTGGGACCACCCCTGATGTCAGTTGTTCTCACTGTGTTCTGTGTCGACAGCGGGAACGTCCAGGCATAGAAGCTAAAGCAAAACTGAGGCTGTATTGGCCAAATGGACCTTGTCTCCCAGAGATCCCACTTCACTCAAGCCATAAAGTGCCTGCAGCCCATTGATAAGCAGCCTCTTATGCCCTGCTAGCTCTGGGGTTATGCAGTTAGTACAGACAATAGACCTTGGCTAGTGCAGTGAGTGCATTTCAAGGAAAATAGTTGTGGACAGACCACTGCTGCCCCTACGAGCTGCAATATCTCTTAAGGGGATTGCAAGGGTCTGTATTGGCCTGACAGCCCTTGACTCCCTGAGCTCCTGCCTCGTCCAGTACACAAAGTTTCTGCTGCACATTGGTAGGCAGCTGCCCCTGCTCTGGGGTAGCACATTTAGGCCTAGGGTGGGCAGCAGTTGACCTTGCTATGAGTGGACACTCATACAGGGAGCCACAGAGACAGTGTTGGCACATAAACTGATACTGCAGTGGCAGGGAGAAATGTACTCAATAGACCCAGGAGACACCCAGGGGTCCTGTGCCACCCAACATGCATATCATCCAGAGTCTCATCCACTTTCAGAGACTTTCAGGCAACTGATAGGCAGTATCAGGCTTTGAGGAACATTGGTCCCTCTGCTAAACTGCCATAGGTCAGGAATGGGAGATAACCAAAAGCTGGCTATAGTGTTATCTCATCCACTTACCTATAGATCCAGCATAGGCAACAACCATCAGTGGATTGCTTTATAGTTCTCACTGGGTAGCCCTGAACAATCAAAAGCAGAAGCTGACCTTGGCCTATGGGGGCTCTCCCAAAGGGCCACAAAAGCAACGCATCTGGAGGCTGGCACCAGACTACAATGGAGCAACTCCTGAATAGTTTCATTAGTGATACACACAAAGAGTGGTTACAACAAGAACACAAGCCTGCTAGGGTAAATCCCATTCAATGGGATCAGCCCCCACACAACAACCCTTATCCTGAGGGTGCAGCCAATTCCCATGATTAGCCTGAACATTAATTTCACACTGATCTACTAACAACAACAAAGACTCAATGACAACAGAAAATCACACATAATGCACACAAAGGTCACGTCCAGAGCTCCCGATATAAGGGATCAAGGAGAGTGCACCGCTGAACCACACAGGACACCTTCCACATTAGGCCATCTGGCCGAGGCCGAGAGATGAAACAAATATTCCTGACACATAGAAACAAACACAGAGAGGCTAATAAAGTGAGAAAACAAAGAAACATGCCACAAATGAAACAACAGGAGAAAACTCCAGAAAATAAGCTAAAGGAAATGGAGGCAAGCAACCTACCAGAGACAGAGTTCAGAATAATGGTTATAAGGATGCTCAACGAACTTATGGGGAGAATGGATAAGCACAATGAAAATCTCAACAGAGAGATAGTAAGCATTAAAAAGGACAGAGAAACCATAAAAAAGAGCCACACAGAAATGAAGAATACACTAGAAGGATTCAACAGTAGATTGGACGAAGTGGAAGATCAAATCAGCGAATTGGAAGACAAGGTAGCTGAATACACCCAACCAAAACAATAAGAAGAAAAAAGAATTTTAAAAATGAGGATAGTTTAAGAGACCTCTCAGACAACATGAAGTGTAAAAATATCTGAATCATAGGAGTACCTGTAGAGGAAGAGAGAGAACAAAGAAGAAATAATGACAGAAAACTTTTTTTGAAGAAATAATGACAGAAAACTTTCCTAACCTGGCAAAGGAATTAGACATACAAGTTTAAGAAGCACAAAGAGTCTCAAACAAGAGAAATTCAAACAGATCTACACCAAGACACGTCATAATTAAAATGCCAAAGGTCAAAGACAGAGAATCTTAAAAGCAACAAGAGAAAGGAAGCCAGTTACTTACAAAGGTACCCCCATAAGAATGTCTGCTGATCTTTCTATGGAAACTTTGTAGGCCAGAAGGAAATGGCAAGAAATATTCAAAGTTATGAAAAACAAGAATTTACAACCACAGATACTCTACCCAGCAAGGATTTCAATTAAAATGGAAGGTGAAATAAAGAGCTCCCCAGACAGGAAAAAGCTTAAGGAATTCATCACCAATAGGTCAGCATTACAAGAAATATTAAAGGATCTTCTGTAAAAAGAGAAGGGGTAAAAAAGAAAATAGAAATAACAAATATGAATAATAAAATAGCAGTAACAATGTACTTATCAGTAATCACTTTAAATATAAATGGATTAAATTCTCCAATCAAAAGACATAAGGTAACCAAATGGATAAGAAAACAAGACTCATGCATATGCTGTCTACAAGAGACCCACTTCAGATCAAATGACACTCACAGACTAAAAGTAAAGAGATGGAAAAAGATATTGCACACAAATGAAAATGAAAAAAAAAAGCTGAGGTTGCAATATTTGTATCAGATAAAATAGACTTTAAAACAAAGACTGTAATAAGATATACAAAAGGGCATTACATGAAAATAAAGGGATCGATAAATCAAGAGGACATAACCCTAGTAAACATACACACATGCAACATAGGAGCACCTACATACATAAAGCAATTATTGACTGACATAAAAGGAGAGCTCAATAGTAATACATTCATAGTAAGAGACTTTTACACCTCATTGACACCAATGGATAGATCTTCCAGGCAAAAAATTGACAAGGAAACAATGGGCCTAAAAAACACACTAAAACAAATGGGCTTAATAGACATTTTCAGAGCATTTTACCCCAAAGCAGCAAAATATACATTCTCCTCAGGTACACATGGAACATTTTCAAGGATAGACCACATGTTAGGACACAAATCAAGTCTCAATAAATTTAAGAAGATTGAAATCATATCAACCATCTTCTCTGATCACAGTGGTATGAAACTAGATATCAACTACAAGAAAAAAACTGGAAAATTCACAAACACATGGAGGCTAAATAACATGCTACTAAACAATGAATGGGTTATTGATGAGATCAAAGAAGAAATCAAAAGAAACCTAGAGACAAATGAAAATTAAAACACAACAACTCAAAATTTATGGGACACAGCAAAAGAAATCCTAAGAGGGAAATTAGCAGTACAGGCCTACCTCAAGAAACAAGACAAAGCTCAAATAAACAATTTAACCTTACAATTAAAAGAACTAGAAAAAGAACAGCAAACAAAGCCCAAGGTGAATAGAAGGGAGGAAATAATAAAGATCAGAGTGGAAATAAATGAAATAGAGTCTAGAAAAACAATACAAAAGATTAATGAAACCAAGAGCTTGTTCTGTGAAAGGATAAACAAAATTGACAGACTCTTAGCCAGACTCATCAAGAAAAAAAGAGAGAGGACTCAAATAAAATCAGAAATGAAAGAGGAGAAATAACAACAGACTCCACAGAAATATAATGGATCATAAGAAAATATTATGGGCAATTATATGCCAAGAAATTAGACAATCTGGAAGAAATGGACACATTCCTAGAAACATACAATCTCCCAAGACTGAGTCAAAAACAAACAGGAAATCTGAACTGACCAATTACCACCAATGAAATAGAATCAGTAATCAAAAACCTCCAAAAAACAAAAGTCCTGGACCAAATGGTTTCATAGGCGAATTTTACCAAACATTCAAAGGAAAATTATCACGTATTCTCCTCAAACTATTTTAAAAAATTCAAGAAGAAAGAGGGCTCCCTAATTCCTTTTATGAGGCTACCATTACCTTAATTCCAAAACCAGACAAAGATATTACAAAAAAAGAAAACTATAGGCTGATATCTCTTATGAACATTGATGCAAAAGACCTCAACAAAATGTTAGCAAACTGAATTCAACAGTACATTAAAAATATCATCCACCATGATCAAGTTGGATTTATTCCTGGGATGCAAGATTGGTTCAATATCTACAAATCAATTAATGTAATACACTACATTAACAAATCAAAAGATAAAAACCATATGATCATATCAATAGAGCAGAAAAGGCATTCGATAAAATCCAGCATTCATTTATGATAGAAACTCTTAGCAAAGTGGGAATAGAGGGAACATACCTCAACATAAACAAACCTACAGCTAACATTATACTCAATGGGGAAAGGCTAAAAGCATTTCCTTAAGATTAGGAATAATACACCACTCCTCTTCAACATTGTATTGGAAGTCTTAGCCACAGCAATAAGACAAGAAAGAGAAATAAAAGGCATCCAGATTAGAAAGTAAGAAGTAAAACTCGTTATTTGCTGATGACATGATACTATATATAGAGAACCCTAACGATTCCACTCAAAAACTGTTAGAACTAATCAATGAAGTCAGTAGAGTAGCAGGTTACGGAATAAATATTCAGAAGTCAGTGGCATTTTTATACACCAATGATGAACTTTCAGAAACAAAAATTAAGAAAACAATCTCATTTACAATTGCGTTGAAACTATAAAATACCTGAGAATCAAATTAACCAAGAAAGTAAACGACTTGTTTCCAGAAAATTATGTCATTGAAAAACGAAACTGAAGAAGATAGAAATAAATGGAAGCATATACCCTGTTCATGGGTAGGAAGAATTAACATTGTTAAAATGGCCATAGTACCCAAAGCAATCTACAGATTCAATGCAATCCCTATCAAAATACCAGTGGATTTTTCACAGATCTAGAACAAATAATCCTAAAATTTATATGGAGCCATAAAAAACCCAAAATAGCCACGGAAATTTTGAGAAAGAAGAACAAAGTTGGAAGTATCACACTATCTGATATCAAACTATACTACAAGGCTACAGTAATCAAAACATAATGGTACTGGCATAAAAACAGAATCATTGATTAATGGAATATAATAGAGAGCCCAGAAATAAATCCATGCCTATACGCTCGCTTAATATATGACAAAGGAGGTAAGAATATACAATGGGGTAAAGACAGTCTCTTCAATAAATGGTGTTGGGAAAATTGGACAGATATATGCAAAAAAAAAAAGAAGCTAACCATCTTCTTACACCATATACATGAATAGACTCAAAAGAGATTAAAGATTTAAATGTAAGACCCAAAACCATAAAACTTCTAGAAGAAAACATAGGCAGTAAACAAATGGGACTACATCAAACTAAAAAGTTTTTGTCCAGCAAAGGAAATCATCAACGAAACAAAAACAACCAACTGTTTGGGAGAAGATATTCATTAATGATACATCTGATAAGGGGCTAATATACAAAATTTATAAAGAACTGATACAACTCAACAACAAAAATACAAACGATTCAATTAAAAAATGGGTAGAAGACCTGAACTTCTCCAAAGAGGAAATATAGATGGCTAATAGACATGAAAAGATGCTCGAGGTCGCTAACCATCAGAGAAATGCAAATTAAAACCACAATGAGATATCACCTCACACATGTCAGAATATTTATCATCAATAAATCAAAAACAAGTGTTGGCGAGGTTGTGGAGAAAAGGGCACCCCTCATACATCGTTGGTGGGACTGCAAATTAGTACAGCCTCTATGGAAAACAGTATGAAGTATTCTCAAAAAATTAAAAATGGATATACCTTTTGACCCAGCAATTGCACTTCCAGGTATTTATCCAGAGAAAACCAAAACAATAATTCGTAAAGATCTATGCACTCCAATATTCATGGCAGCACAGTTTACAATACCCAAGATATGGAAGCAACCTAAGTGACCATCAACAGACGATTGGATAAAGAAATTATGGTTCACATATACAATGGAATATTACTCAGCCATAAAAAAAAAATTAAATCCTATCATATGCAACGACATGAATGGACCTAGAGGTTATTATGCTGAGTGAAACAAGTCAGACAGAGAAAGATAAATACCATATGATTTCACTTATATGCAGAATCTAAGGAACAAAAACAACAAACTAGTCAAAAACAGACTCACAAATATAATGGACAATTTGGTGACGAACAGAGGGGAGGGGTGTGGGGGGACTAGGAGAATGTGTGAAGGATTAAAGAAATAC